>JBBCBC010000003.1:12785891-13250852 GCA_037126765.1 Stenogyne calaminthoides
TAAATTAGGGAGTCACTACCACAAGAAGAACAAAATAGACACTAAAATTCAACAAAAAGATCAAATCAATGAATCAAATAGACACCGTGACCGTACATACATACATACCTGAGCAGTTTTGTAAGCGAGCATAGTATCCTCTGCCGCCTCCTTCCGCTCATTCCCGACCTTAAATTCCGCCAAGTACCTATAATAATCCCCCTTCATCTTCAAGTAAAACACCTTCGACTCGGTCGAAACCGCCGAGGGGATCAAGTAATCGGCGAGAATTTTCAGAATTCCGGCGCACACTTGCGACAGCTCCGTCTCGACCTTAGATCTGTAGTCCTTGACGAGAACCACGTGCTCGTCGTTCTTCCGCCCCTCCTCCTTCTGATCTATCGAGGAGACGATGCGCCACGCGGCTCGGAGCGAGCCGATGACGTTTTTGTAGGCGACGGAGAGGAGGTTGCGCTCTTCGACGGAAAGCTCTGCTCCGGCGGACCTGACGACGAGGCTGTCCATGTACTGCACCATCTCCTCGTAGCGCTCGGCTTGCTCCGCCAATTTCGCCATGTACAGATACTGCTCACGACTCAGCCATTGGAGAGAGAGAGAGTGTTTTTGGTGGTGGTGTGAATTTTGGGGGAAAATTGAGGAAATTGATACGATTGAAATATATAGCTTGAATATACGAGAATTTGTCGAGTGTATGGTCAGATGTTTTGGGACGCAATTCACGGCGCGTGCATGTAACTGCTTTTAAATCTTATTTTGATTAGGAAAAGGAAAGAAATAAAAGTAAAAAATGTGTACAGAGCTTGATATTTTCTTTATGGCAAGATGAACAAGTTTTTTTTGCTATGAAATTAAATTTTAATTTATGAGCATGTTAACCTACCTAAGGGCTCGTTTGTTTTTAGGTTAGGGAGATCCGGATGGGGATGGGCTGGTCGCTTTTCGAATTTGCACATCTCATCCTCCATCCAAAATTTTAAATAAGCATTCACCCCTATTATATATCTATAACCTAAAATTATCACATCGTCATTTTTATTACATCAGTTCATTATCTCTCATACTTTTCTTACAATAATTAATTAACTCTCATATTTTACTTATACTTTTCTTTCATACAATAATTATCACACTAACTAACAATAATAAAATAAGAGAAAATTACAACTAGATACAAGATTGAGTAAACCATTACAACCAGATACAAAGTCACAGAATGTGAACTAAAGCACGTGCCAAGACTTTCAGATCCGGTTAGAATTGGGCGATGTTTTTTGTCGTGAAATGTTTTTCTCCCATAACATAATACATCATCTTTATTAAAAAGTATTGATTTGATATAAAACTTCATCCACCTCTACCACATCCAACACAAAACAAACACCAGATTACTATTCACATGATTTCCCTCATCCACGTTTTTGCACTCCCTCAATTTCTTCTTATTTTTGCACTCATTTATATTCAATTGAAAAATAAATATAATAAAAATTAATTGGCAAATATGTAGTATAATTGATATTTAAAAAAATTTGTTTCCCTTAACTCAATATAAAATGAGCTAAAAAAAAAACTCTATATAAAATGTCAAAATCGACATACGAAACTTGGGGAATTTCTTATTCATGACTCTAAATCTCTAATTTGACATAGACATTTATTAACTTTATGTGCTTTGTCCCTTTCAAAAAAAAAACTTTATGTGCTTCGTCTATAAATTATCATAAAACACGATAAATTGTTTATTTGAAAGTTCTACTCTCAAGTAAAGCAATTATGCAGTTAAAAAAAATACTCCTAATTACTTAAATATCTAAATAATTTAATGTCAATTTACAATATCCTAATAATAAATGATGACAAAATATAGAGTGAACAAATTTTACAAAAGAATTTCGTAAAATTGATTAGCAGCAAGACCTATGTTTTTAAAGGGTATTAGAGCATCCACAATGATAATCCCATAGAAGTGTGTAAACACTGGATAAATGAATGATGATACTTATAATCATTTTGAGCCACTTTTAAATTGGAGAGAGTATCATCCATACAAATATATGGATAAAAAAAAAAATTGGCAGAAATGTAGTAGAAGAGTCTAGAGAGAGGTGATATTGAGACTCATAAAAAGTATATAGATGAATGTACGATTGATGGATAATTTTGAGAGTGTGTTTAAATAATTGAGTTTTTAAAAATAAGTGACATGCAGAAAAGAGAGTGGATGGTTATAATAATTGAATTGTATGTATTACTACAAAAATGATATTAGTCGTGATACTGAAGGGTGACTTATATTACAATAGTGGGTGTTAATTGTGATAATTGAAGTGTTGACTTACATTACAAAAAATGTGTTCAATGTGATAATTGAACAATCAAATTTATATATACGGAACCAATTTCATAATAAATAAGTTTTACAGTTAACAAATTTCACAAAAGACCTACTACTATGATCATACATGTTTTAAAGATGAGACACACTTGTATGAGACGATCTCACGGTGAGAACCAGTCGAAAATAATGACGGCGTGGGGGCGAGTAGATGTGTTCTTATAATGATGCGAGTAGGCAAAGTGGTTGTCATAAGAAGGAGAGTGTGAGAGTCAAAAGAAGCTGACGTGGGGTCCAGTCAGATTCCACGAGGACCACCTCACTCTATTTTGGCACTTTTCGCCATATTTAATATTTTTTTGGCCGACAAAAACTTGTATGCTAGCTATCTAATCTAAACGTATTAATAAGAAAATATTAATCATTAATATTAACTATTTTTACTTAAAAATAATTAACAAAATATTGATTATGTATAATTATACGTGTACTTGATGTGCAAGAGTGTTATTTTTTTAACATTCAAAGTAAAATTAATTGTGAGTTGTGAGAGAAATTTTCCGGGTGGAAAACTCTTAGGCTGCGTTTATTTTGGTATTTAAGTGTGCGGAACAAGTTAAGGTTTTAAAATTCAGTGATTTAGAATCTTTGATGGACAGTAAATGTATGTATTTGTTTTGGAATTTGAATATGATAAACTTTAACTTTATGGCAAACCAATGTTTAATAATAATTGATGTTGTATTATTATATTATATTATATTGAGAATAGTAATATAGTGTATAAAGTGTGATGTATTGTGAAGAATAATAATAGATTTTATAGGTATTTGTAGGTGTGAATTGAAAGTAGAATTTAAAAACCTGACTTTGAATCCCAAACTCGTATGAGACTCGGAGTGTAAAGTCCTAAGTTCATCCGTATGAATCACAAAACAAACATAGCCTTAAGGTATGTTTGTTTCGGGATTTAGGTGTACGGAGAAAATCACGACTTCAAAATTCTATGGATTTGAAAATCTTGGTGAATAGTAAAAAAATGTGTTTGTTTTGAGATTTTGATAGGATGAAATTTTACTTTATGTCAAATCAACATTTAATAATGATTGATATGATATTATTATATTGTGTTGAGAGTGAGAAAAATAGTGATGTGATTGTATTGAATTTTATGAAAAATATGAGTGTAGGCGTACTTTTATATGAGATATTTTGAAATCTAATTTTAAATCTCAAACTATAATAGGACGTAGTTTTCAAAGTCCTAATTTCATCCGGGTGAATCCAAAGGAAACATACCCTTAGCTACAATGTTAAAGTTACTTTGTTAAAAACTCAAACATTCTTGTTTTAATAGTTTTAATATTTTTACATTAGTTTTAATTTATAGTTTCAAACAGAATTAATGTTAAAGTTGAATTTATAAAAAATATTTTTACATTAGTTTTACCAAATTTATAGTATATCTACTCATAGTAAACGCACATTCTTAAAATGTATACTCACTTAATACAATGGATTATCGTATAATAAAATGTACATTCGAATAATAAAATGTGCACTTGAATAAATATAAATGTACATCTATTCTATAAAAATGTATACTCAAATAATAAAACGCACGCTCACTCAAATGTTATACTATGGCTACAGATTCACTGAACTTATTACCGTAAATCTGATTGAAAACATGATTTTTTTTTTCGAAAAAAAAAAAAAAAGTGATATTTCATCACTGGATATTAAGCATCTTACAAGAAATTTAAGAAAAATACCATGTTAATATCCAGTAATTATCGCCAAAAGAAACTCATATATATATATATATATATATTTTTTTATTTTTTTTTATTTTTTTTGGATCAGGAAAGCAGTATTATTAATTATCAGTAGCAGGGGAGGAATATAAGAAGTATTCCAAACCCACAAAGTCACCATTACAAACACAGATTTAAGAAACTCAAAGCACCAAACATACTTATTCTCCACATTATAGCTCCATAAAAAATAAAAAATAAATAAAAAAACAAACAGAGCACTGAACTGGGTTTATTAAACCACACCATTTTTTGGGTGAGTATATGTCGGTGGCGCCGGAATTTTCACCTCCATTCCTGCAAATTAACAGAGAAATCGGAACTAGAGTTGCTTGAATGATCCACCGACTAAAAGTTCTCTCCGATCATATTCTCAGTCCCACATATCGCCGAAAAATTCTCGAACGATACATTGGGACAAAGTCCAGCCACAGCTACGGCGAGATGAATCGGAAAAACAAACCCAAGAATCATGGGGAGAGTGAAAAAGTGTGGAAAATATTGAGCATAGGTCGGCGGCGACGAATTCTCATCCGCCTTCTGCTCTATTTTTTAAATTCCATTTTAGAGAGAGAAAGGGAGAGAGAATGGAGATTTTTTAGAGATAATGAAAATGCAGTGGGTGGGGGTGTTTATTAAATTTAATTATAAATTAAAAAAGAAGGGTATTATTGGTAAGAATTTGGTGAATAATTGAGTTTTTAACAGTGTTTTGAATTTTTTGCAAAAAAGCGTACAGTGTATGGTATCTCCCAGTAAGTATCCCAAAATTTTCCACCTTTTGCGTCAATATTACTAAAATTAGGTAATAGTGAATACTAATAAATAAAATATAAAAATTTGTATGAGGCTATTTTATTATGAGACAGATTATAATTTAAGAATGATATTTTATTATTTTAAAAATTAATATTATTAATTTTGTGTTAATTTATGAATTATCTCATACGAAACCATCACTCACAAATTTGCAAATAATAATTTTGCGTTTAAAAATTGTTATTCATGTACTCCAGAAAATTGTAATCAATACTTTTCTTGTTTAAAGAAAATATATACAATACATTAATCAGGTAACTAATGTTTAACTTTCTCAAAAGCATCATTAAAGCTCCGGCTAAATTTTTGTATGCACCATGTGCACCAAACACTCCATAGTGTATAATTAAATTATACAATTTGTTAGTGTTACATTGAAATATATAATTTATTTATACTAAATTGTGCAACTGTTAATATAAAAAATAAATTGAACAATTCAGTATAAACAAGTTATATATTTTAGTGCAATAAATTACCTGATTTTAAAGTACACTATGAAAGGCAAACCGCATATTGTGCACGTGATACCCACTCTAAATCTCCAAAGTCTATTTACAAATTCTCTGTGCGAGACTAGTTTATGTGAGATGCACATGTATTGTAAATTTTTATTCACTTATTTTTTTTTATGATTAATGAACAAAATTTCAGTTGAAATAGTAGAAGTAAAATGAACTGTAACCATTCTCCTATATATTATTATGCTGTATATTCTAATAAAATAAATTTTATACTTGAGACTGAAGCATAGAAAGAAACCATTTTGAAACAAGTGACCTGTTTCTGCACATTTTTGTAAGTAAATCTGTGGCATATGAGAATGTAGGGTTCATAAATGTCTCTTACCATGTGGATAGTATCATAAATTCATAATAGCACAACTGACATCTAGGGATGGCAACGGGGCGGGTTTTGCTAAACCCGTAACCTGCCCCGCCAATTTTTTTTGCCAACCCGTAACCCGCCCCGCCCCGTGAACCCGGTGGGTTTAACTCGCCCCGAGTCTAATTTCATTTTTCCCTACATTTTTTAATTCATACTCCTAACTTCATACATATCATTCCTAAAAAATAACACATTAACTAGAATAATTCAAATTATAACAAACAAAATACTTAATTTCATAATCAATCTCACATCATAGAGCACAAAATTCAAAAGTTTTAATCAATTCCACATCAAAGAAGATTATTTAATGGGACATTCACTGAATTAGCTCTAGTTCATTCTTCAGACTCCATCTATTTTAAAAAGATAGATATGTTCGTATTTTAGAAAAATAAATAAATAAGCAGAAAAATAATTTATCTCTACCTCCAATTCATACAATTATTTTGCAATCCTCCAATTCATACAATTAATACTTGAATTTGTATTATTTGGGTGAATTAATTGAAATTTGTTTTGAATTATGTATATTAGATATCTACTCATTCTAATTTCTTCTCAATCTAAACTAAATCACTTATTCGATAAAAGAAAATGTAAAGCAAAGAAAGAAACAATTCAAACAATTCACCGTGAAAGAAATAAACCCTATACAAAATACATTTAATTTAATAAAAAATTATAGAATTAATATATATTTATATATGTGGGGCGGGTCTGGGGCGGGTTTACCTTATACCGTAACCCGCCCCGCACCCGACAAAAACCCATTTGACCGGGTTTAACCCGCCCTGAAACCCGTTTGACTGGGTTTTAACCCGCCCCATTCGGGGCGGATTCGTGCCGGGTTCGAGTTTTAGCCCGCCCCATTGTCATCCCTAACTGACAACCAATATCATCATTTAAATAAAATTATTTACTTTGTTTAAATTTAAAAATTGAACAGACAGATGGAGATGTATAAAAACTAATACACAAAAACTTGTATGCAATATTGCATATAAGTGATATGTGCAATTAGTCTAAATTAGGAATTTTTTATTCTCGCGGGTCAGGCCCATCCCATTCGGATTCGCGTTCGCTGCTTCTTCTTCCTCGTGATCTAAGTTCTCCTTCTTTCGCGATCTACCAGATTTTTTCCGACAAGGTGCTCAGGCTTGCAGCGCTCTCTTTGACCGTCTCTGATATGAAGAAATAGATATGTGTTTTTAATTAGTTTGTAAGATTTTGAATAAATTAGTATTGCTTCTGATATTGTTGTTGTTGTTATTATTGTATGGAATTCTAATGAATAAACATTCTCTTCTCACGATGTTCTTTGATCTGTAATTTGAGACTGATGATTTTTTTTTTCGCGCTTGTACTGATTTTTGTTCATGTAGTAACACTTTTTTGTTCAGATGGTAACATTCTTTTGTTCATGTAGTAACACATCAAGTTGTTCTTTAAATATGTAATTTTGGACTGGGGATTTCATTTCGTTCTTGTACTGATTTTGTTCATGTGGTAACACATTATTCTTCATATCAGATGGTAACATTCTTTTGTTCATGTAGTAACACATCAAGTTGTTCTTTAAATGTGTAATTTTGGACTGGGGATTTCATTTCGTTCTTGTACTGATTTTGTTCATGTGGTAACACATTATTCTTCATAGGGTAACACTTTTTGTTCATGTGGTAACACTTATTTTTTATAGTAATATGTAACACTATATACATGTCGCAATACTATGTGAATACTCATGTGTTACCATATGAATAACAATGTGTTACCTTATGAACATTTATGTGTTACGTTATGTTTTTAATACGTGTTACGTAAAATATAAAGTTTATGAAGTTTTATCAATATAACAATATAGTAACACTTATACATAGATGTAGTAACACATAAAAATTAGAAAAAAAAATATTTTTAAAAATTATGTGTTTGATAAGGATCGGACCTGCAACCAAACACATTAATAGCAAACCTAAACCACTGGGCTACAACACATATTCTATAAAAATATCCTTTTATAAATACATATGTGCTCGCCCAACAATCCACAACTTATGCCCCCTTGTCCGACCCGCCCCCGCCCGACCCGACCCGACCCGACCGACGCGTCTGACCCACCCAGCTGACCCGCGAATTTTAAGCCAATTTGCTTTAATTGTGATGTATTGAACATAACACTAGTGTGCAATATTTCACACAAGATCTTCTCAAACTAATAAAATCGATCGTACTCAAGCGGTTCAATTTAAATCTTATTGAAGTTAGTGTTTAGATAGTTTTATGAAATTAAGATTTTTATATTTCAGTGGTTTTGAATTAGGGAAACAAAAAAGAAACCGTGTAAAACCAAACTAATTAAATCAATATTCTACTAATTACCCTATAAATTTTCTAAAATTATACGTGGATTTCTCTATAATTAAAACATAATATTTGGAGTTTAAGTTTCCAACTGTTACGTAGTACACCAAATAGCTTCTCTAATAAGAAAAACAGAGATGATGAAAGATACTGAATTTATCCGTCAAAAAGAAAGAAAGGAAAAAAAAATCTGAATTAATTTATGTACATTAGGAAAAGAGTAGGTCTACTGTACAAATTTATATAGATACAAATCAATCAATTTAGGAAATTAATTAATTCGCGGGTCTAAGATGACCCAGTCAAGCGGGTCAAGAATGAGTTGGGTAAAATGAAATTGAGTCTCAATTGGAATTTATATGTATACAAACAAATAATTTGGTCTGATTCAATATTCTAAATTTATTTTTCAATTCGAAAAGTATTTAAAAACTCAATTTTGAAGTAATATGAACACGATTACATCCCTTACATGGCATGATGTAAATCAATGAACAAGCACATGCGCTGGCCCATAATTATTATTCTGATGGGCCGGGCCAGTCCAAGTTCCGGGGGGAATTAGCTCTAATTGGCTCGATTGGTTAGTCCAAATCCAAGAACCCAATCCAGCAAATACGAAATGAGAATATGGGGTTTAGCCTACACTGTAAATTTTCTACAAGTATGCTTTCATTTCACTGATTGACTGCATATTGAAATGACGAATTTGGCAGATGGCATGTTTTCATTTCATTGTGTATCATGATTTAAAAAAAGAAAGAAAAAAGAGCTCTTTTAATAAAAGCTGAGAGATGCAACCTTTTCATTAAAAGAGGCAAACATCCGTTTAAAATTAAGGAGTCGTATAAGTTACGATCTATATTGAATGAAATAAAAGAATTAATTAACTAGTCACGATTTTTTTTAAGAGTACTACCTCCGTCCCTTAGGAAATGTTTGTTTCGGGATTTAGGTGTACGGGAGAAGTCATGACTTCAAAATCCTATAGATTTGAAAATTCTGATGAATAGTAAAAGTATATGTTTGTTTTGAGATTTTGATAGAAGAGATTTTTATTTTATGTCAAATCAATATGTAATAGTGATTGATGTTGTATTATTATATTGTATTGAGTGAGAGAAAAATAGGAGAGATAATAAGTGGGTGGAAGAAAAGTGGTGATATGATTGTATTGAATTTTGTGAAAATAGGTGTATAGGTATATTTTATAGGAGTGGATTTGAAAATCCCCAACTAGTATGTGACTTGGATTGCAAAGTCCTAAGTCCATCCGGATGAGTTCCGAAACAAACATACCTTTAGCAATTTGCACCCTAAAAATGACACACATAATAAGAAAAAATAATTTTTTGGTGTTTTGTTGACTTTTCAAAGAAGATGGAGGGTGAATATTGTGAGGGTGGAGATTGTGAGATTCTTTGTTATTTTAAGGAGTGCAAATTGATAAGGGACATACCAAAAAGAAAAGTGTGCAAATTGCTAAAAGACAGAGGTAGTAATAACTTTAGAAGGAGATTTTGAAACTTGTTTATAATATCAAATTATATATTAATATTAATATATTTATCAATTGATATTATTACATTTATAAATTGAGATTATAGTATTAGTTTATAAAAAACAAAAACTCATATGAGACGATCTCATGCATGAGAAGGGGTACAATAAAACACAAATCATACCCAGCCCTCCTAAAGTGTGAAAAATATCAATGTCCAACTTATGCTCCGTCTCACCGTGAGACAGTCTCATGCAAGTGTGTCTCTTTATAAAAATATTAATATTAATTTATAAATGTAATTATATTTGTTTCATAATATGAATAAATTTCACAGGAGAGTTTATGAAACTTAAATTTAAAGAGACATGCTTGCGTGAGACGGGACATAATATGAGCATTGACGCTTTAACATTTTAAGAAGAACGAGTGTTGATTTGGGGTAAAGTCTTACGGTGAAACGGGACATAATATATGCATTGACATTTTAATATTTTAAGAGGAATAAGTGTTGATTTGTGATAAATTGTACCCCATCATAACTTTCATGCATAAAATAGTTCCATGCGAGTTTTTTGTCAATTTTTAAAAAATTCGTACGGCATCAGTATCTGAAAAATAAAATTGTTTAAGTTAAAACTGTTAAAAGTTAACCTACGACTACGAGGCCCGGAAAGAGGATTCAAACGATACTCGTGTTTCACATTTCAATACAAAACCAGAGACAAACACCACTACACACCCGACCAAAAGCTTTAAACCCTAGAATTTGTCCCTATTTTACAAGAACCCTAACCCTTCTAAATTCCTCCATGATCAAAAAAATGGAGCTCTGCACAGCTCGAGGCATCTCGAATTCTCTGTTAATCCATCCGAAATTTATCGCTGCGAAGCACATTCAATTTATCAATTGCAAAAAGCAGTTTCCGTCCATTCTCAAGCAAGCGTGCTTCAACTCTGGTGAGTTTTACTTGCTTTTAATTTCGTTTTTCTTGACCAGGTATTGGTAAAATTGTGATGATTAAGATATAGACTTCTCTGCATTTTGTAACTGTTTGTCTTCTTTTCTGGTTAAGCTGAGGGATTTCTGAAAAAAATTCAATTTTTGATTGATCAGGATGCAATTATTTTTAGGTTAATCTATTTCATGCTCTCTCTTTTAGTTATTCGCGATGTAGTTTGAGCAACCGATTTTACATATGGCATATAATGTGTATTATCAACAACATATTTTAGTTAACTTAGTTTCCATTGTTTTCGTTTGACAAGTTTTTATCAAAATTCTGCTTGCCATTTGTGTGTGCGTTTTGGCAGTATTTTGGTTATTGATTTGTGGAGAATTGATTACAGGAACAGGGTTGAGATACCGTATCAGTTCATCACTGAGGTCAACTACTTCTGAGGAAACATCTAACGAGACAACTCAGTATGACTCGGATGAAGCTGAATCTGATGGACGGGTTGTTGTGGAAAACAGTCGACTGGATGAAGACAAAAAAGATTTTGATTCTCAGCTCAATGAAGCGCCACAAGAAGGTTCTTTCATGGATTCACTGCAATTGTTCAAGTTCTTGGAGGACTTTGATATAAAGGTGCTTTCTTTTATGTATTATGATGTTTTGCCTCATATTTTACTACTTTAGAATCCAGATCTCATGCTATTAGATTACTAAGCCTCTGCTATCTCTGTGCTGTTGCACACTGAAGTTAGTTCAAAAGTCTACAAAATGAATGGCAGATTTCTGCTATGTATTATTTAGGTTCGATATCAAACCAACTAGGGGAAGTTATTTACCGCAAACACATCTTGGCCTAGGAGTTAAAACTTTAATTATTTGTGTAACTATGGTGTAAAAATTGGAGTACCCCTTGTACTCCAAAGCTTAATACCAACTGCTGTTTTCTGATCAAAAGAAGAAAAAACCAACAAGGGGGGAATTAACTCATAAGAGTTTATAGCACACTGGATACTACGCTTTTATAGTGTTCCTTTTGTGATGGCTTCAAAGTTCAGGCATGTGGTAACGCCAGGTGGATAATTCAGTACCAATAACTTGGTTGCTATGATGAGCATATTCAACTCTTTGAAAGCACGTAAGTGCTTGATGAAACATCGATTATCAGATCGATGCTGAGCGGTTACCTGAGCAACCTCATGTAATATCTTTGCCACGATGTTCCTTTCTTATGTGTATTGTACACCTATGTTCTGTTTTCTTATAATTTATTTTTCTCAAAATGTTTCTAGGGAATTAAAAAAAGATATAGAAATGATACCTGTTTTTGTTTGAAAACGATAGCATGTTTGCGTTACTGTGCAATCATGTCATATGGAGCTTCAGGAAGAGTTGTCTAATTCTTGTCGTATGGAGCTTCAAATAGTCTATCTGATATTATTGATACTAAATTAGTTGTTTCAATTATATAATATAGATGATAATTATCAGATTGATGGATTATATAGGACTAATTAATGTTGTAATAGTTTATTACCTCTCATTTAAAAAATAAGCAGGAGGCAATTGTTTTAAGGATGATAGATGTTGAGAAAGGCATTTCGTTTATTCTGAGAATGAATCTTCAGTTTGAGAGTGTATCCAATAAATTGGTATAGAAAAGGTGCAACCTTGTTTCTTGAACACTTAGAATACAGAGTTGTCTCTCAAACATATAACCAAACAAATTCTTGATACTATCAGAAGATGTGGTTTTCCTTCAATTCTCTGTTTTTTCAAATACTAATTTTGAAAATGTTTTTGGGAACTTAACGGTTCAGCGTTGACATTCAAGTAATGTAGATAGACCTCTACCTACATCATAATATCTATATTGGTCCTGAAATTTCTTTTTAGCCATCAATATATCTATCCAAGCATATCAATAAATTGCACGAGGAATCACATGAATCATTGATGTTGAATCTCACAAATGTTCACCCTTATTTCAGTTGGATTATGAGGAAACCTATTCAGTTCTCGTGTTTGGTGGTGGCGGTGCGGTGGCACTATGGCTAGCTGCAGCTGTTGTTGGTGCCATTGACTCTATTCCGGTGGTGAGTTACTCTTCTTTATGCGTAAATATGCCTTTCTACTTGCTAACAAAATCTTTGCTAACTGCAAATTGTTCTTTTTTTTAAAAAAAAATTGAAATGTGTAGTTCCCAAAGGTGTTGGAACTCATCGGTCTTGGCTACACAATCTGGTTCACCTCTCGATACCTACTTTTCAAGGTACTAAACCCGATTTTTCCACTTAAAAGCCCCTTCCCTTACTGGTGCCCATGAACTTAATTCATATTTATTTTGCAGGAAAATAGAGATGAGTTGGTCACTAGAGTCGAACAGATTAAGCAGGAAGTGTTCGGTTCAAAGGACGATTAGTCTCGATCGTAAGTTTTTGGCTCCTTGACCTCAGTTTAGTGAAGCACATTGCATGAGTGCCATGAGATGAGACATGTTATATTTTGTGTAAACAAGAGGTTGAGGGGCTGTTAATAATGTAAGAGAGATGTATCTTTTCATTGTACAAATATATGTTATCGGTTTATGCATGTATTGAGAAATGTGAGCCATGGGTGTGTCCTCACATTACTTTTATTTCTTGATTACAACATTTAATGTTTTAATTATTTATTTAATAATTAGTCTTTAAAGATTTGAGATGTTATATTTTTGCAGTTGGGGTTGGAAATATATCCAAGTTTCAGGATAAAACTCACTCGAGGTGTCAAAACAACCTTAGACGAATGATATCTCCCGTAATAATTTTGGTGTTGTATTTCATAATCTTCTTGCTATAACACTATGACTAACCATCAACGGAGTATATTTTTTGACAAAAATTTATATGAGACGATCTTATGTATGAGGCGGGATTAATGTATATATTAACTTTAGTAGGTTAATGTAGACATTAACTTTCCTAATCTTAATAATTTTTTTAAAAACATATTAGTTTTATAAGATAATGTATATGATAATAAAAACTTGTACAAGATCGTCTCATATATGAGACAGATATAATCTAACGAGATAGGTATAATCTAATACAAATCAACACTAATCCCTTGATAATCTAACACAAATCAACACTAATCCCCAAAAAATGTTTTAAAACGCTTTACAGTATATCATATATGATTTACCCAAAATATTATTTGTCCCCAAAATATTTTTGAAACGTTTATATTTTTATATACTAAACCCATCAGAAATACTAAATTTTTAATATATATAAAAAATTTAAAAAAATTATAAAATTATTTAAATCATATTTTTTTTTAAAAACGTTTATCAGTATTTCATATACTACCGCAAACCCATCAGAAATACCTAACGCCCGTTTTTTAATATTTTATTATAAATTTGTTATTTAAAAAAATAAAGTTAAAATCAGATAATAAAATGTCATATTTTAAATTATTAAAATTCATATTCTAATCTAAAGTTTTTGTTTTTATTGCCATCCGCCATCTAATCAGTATGCGTTAAATCCATCTATTTCAAATTTATCCATCCAGTCAACTTCGAGAGGGCGTACTATTTTGTATTCCTAACTTCCTGTGTTCTTCAAAAATCAACTTCGAGAGGGCGGTAATCGTTCATTCATTTTACACTCACAAAACGCCCAATTCTAATCAAAACCTTTTGGATTCCTCTTTCAGTCCGATATTGTATTATCGAGTACAAGAAAATGGTATTAAGACGACGCATGACATTGAATCTTTCCCAAAGCGCTTACTTTTCACAACCAATGCTAAGAATGCAATTTTGGGTTCGGAAGTTTTACTCCACAGCTTTGTTCCACAGTCACGTCCTCGTAGGATCATTGCACTCTTCTCCTGCGTCCACTCGTTGGTTCATTAAAGTGGTATGCACTCTCTGCATTCGTCACTCTCAATCGCTTAATTTTTTCGACACTGATTATTTCCTTGAGAATTTGAACCCCTCTGTAGCTTTTGGCGTTGTTCATCACATAAGCAATAAGTTGAATAACCCGGATTTAGCATTTAGCTTTTTTCGTTACTCAAGGCTCAGTTTGAAGCTGATTCACTTAAGACCTACTTTTGATTTGCTCTTGAGGTGCTGGGAAGTTTAGGACTTTAGAAGAAATTTTGATAGCAAAAGCTGAAATTTGTAATGAGAAGGAAACAGTAGATTCTTATATTTATAATAAGTTTTTGAGCATTCTAATGGATAGAAATCGAATTGATGAGGCTGTTGCCTATTTTAGAGGTCATGTGTTGAGGTTAAGAAGCTTTTGTCCTGATACTTGTAGCTTTAACATAATGATGCGGGGATTGTGTCGCACGAATAAGGTTGATGAAGCTTTTGAGTTTTTTGAGGTCATGAGGAGATTTGCTTGTTATCCAGACCGTGTTACTTACAATACTCTTATCAACGGGTTGTGTAGGGTTGATAAAGTGGATAGAGCAGAGGATTTACTCAGAGAAGTTAAAACACAAACTGGGGTTTCCCCAAATGTTGTTACTTACACATCAGTTATTTCTGGATACTGTAAATTAGGTAAGATGGATGCTTCTCAAGCTCTCTTCGATGAGATGATTAGCAATGGGGTCAATCCAAATTTGTTTACTTTTAATGCTATTATTGACGGTTTTGGTAAGAAAGGTGAAATGGTTTCAGCAATGAAGATGTATGAAAAGATGGCTGGCAGTGGTTTTAGTCCTGATGTTGTCACTTTCACCTCTCTCATTGATGGTTATTGCCGCCTTGGAGAGTTGGGGAAAGGTATGAATCTGTGGGATGAAATGGATGAGAAGAAAGTGCCTCCTAGTGTATTTACCTTTTCCATTTTAATTAATGCCCTGTGTAGAGTGAATTGGTTAAATGAGGCTCGAGATTTGTTGAACCAGATGAAAGGAATTGTTCCACGCCTTTTGTTTATAACCCGATTGTTGATGGTTTTTGTAAAGCTGGTTCTTTAGATGAGGCAAATGCAATTTTTGCAGAAATGGAGGCAAAAGGATGCGTGCATGATAAGATGACTTTCACCATTCTCATTCTGGGACATTGTATGAAAGGGAGAGTTTATGAAGCTGTAGGATTGTACGAAAAGATGTTGTCAATAGATTGTGCACCCGATAATGTCACAATAAGTTGTTTGATATCTTGCCTTAGAAAGGCAGGCATGGCATGTAAAGCAAATGAAATAGAGCAAAAAGCATTAGATAGTATGCACTTAGGTTCATCTTCATCAGGGAGAACCATCACAGTTGGGGATAATAAGAATGTTATGGTCGCTATTTAGTTGAAATGGTTATCTTGCTCTGTTCTTGATTTGGGATTAGCAGTTGTACGATGCTGTTCAATCAGAGAACTTCATGAGTCAATTAGAGGTAATTGCTTTTCTGGCTTTTCTATTATCTTCATTTTTCTTTGGCCTTGCTAACCTTATTATGTAAGGCTTCACATTCATACAACTGAGGTCTGGTCCTTTTTTACTCCTTTATTATGTATTATGATGAGGCTAGTACCATATTCTACGTTCTTTTGAGGATTACATAAAAGCATGCATATAAGTGTTATCATATTCTCAATTCTTAGCTAAACCTTCTGTCGGTCTGAACATGGGCCTGCCTCATTTGGTTATGCATGAAGGCAGGATATTTCGTACTACTAGTGCTTTATATTATATGTCTTACATTTTTTTTTTTTTCAATTTATGAAATTTCATAGCAGAAAATTACTCTTAGGATAGTGGAAGATACTTTAATAGTGTGTATGTTTGCGTGTTTATCAGGAATCTCATATTGTAAACACATTAGAAAGATGGCAAGGCTTCAATTGCCTATCACCCAGTAGAAACTTTGTGTGTGGAAACTCTGGACTGGACTTTATCTGAATGTTAAATGTTTTCAATATAAATATTGCCTAGGAATTGTTTTTATTATATTGTTATTCTTCAGAGTATTGCAATATATAAGGTGATAAAATAATTCTCAAAATATATTTGTTTAGAAGCCATCTTGTATGAGTATGTAAATAGTAATTTCTGTAGAAGTGTGAATTTTCTTATTTATGGTTATGAAAAACTTTATATTCAATTGATATCTTCATATTCTAGTTAGAAATAAGACGTCAAACCATGATGCACTTTAAAAAAGTGATACATTGTCCTTAACATATCCTGCCGCTATACTGAGTGGCTACTGAAGATATATTTGGCACAAAATAGAAACACAAATGTGGCTCAATTGCCATAGTTGCTCTCATATGTTGTATTTGGAAGAGAAAATATGGTTCTGAAATTTTTAACTTTTGTATTTAATTCTGAGAGGCTGCACAAGTTTTTGAGAAGAGAAGCATTTGTCTGAAAAGGGACGAAACTTGATTTTGAACTGCAACAATGAATTGTCTTTTTGTTTATTCACATTCCTGATGGCATCTTATTTATTGATTAGTCAAATTCCAATTTCCAAGTGTCTTTCTAATATATGATAATTACTCCATCTAACAGAAACTGTTCTTCAGAGATGTATAAGGAATAAGTTACATATTTAGTTCGCAGGACACTCTAAACAGCTGATGTCTGTCCTTTAGAATAAACAAAATGCAAATCTAGGTTTTCTGTAAATGGTCAGAATTATCAACAACATATTTTAGTTAACTTAATTTCCATAGTTTTCGTTTGACAAGTTTTTATCAAAATTCTGCTTGCCATGTGTGTGTGCGTTTTGTCAGTATTTTGGTTATTGATTTGTGGAGAATTGGTTACAGGAACAGGGTTGAGATACCGAATCAGTTCATCACTGAGGTCAACTACTTCTGAGGAAACATCTAATGTGACAACTCAGTCTGACTCAGATGAAGCTGAATCTGATGGACGGGTTATTGTGGAAAACAGTCGACTGGATGAAGAAAAAAAAGATTTTGATTCTCAGCTCAATGAAGCGCCACAAGAAGGTTCTTTCATGGATTCACTGCAATTGTTCAAGTTCTTGGAGGACTTTGATATAAAGGTGCTTCTTTTATGTATTATGATGTTTTGCCTCATATTTTACTACTTTAGAATCCAGATCTCATGCTATTAGATTACTAAGCCTCTGCTGTCTCTGTGCTGTTGCACACTGAAGTTAGTTCAAAATTCTACAAAATGAATGGCAGATTTGTGCTATGTATTATTTGGGTTCGGTATCAAACCAACTAGGGAAAGTTATTTACTGCAAACACATCTTGGCCTAGGAGTTAAAACTTTAATTGTTTGTGTACCTATGGTGTAAGGGTTGGAGTACCCCTTGTACTCCAAAGCTTACTACCAATTGCTGTTTTGTGATAAAAAAAAAACTAGCGGGGAATTAACTCATAAGAGTTTATAGCACACTGGATACTACGCTTTTGTAGTGTTCCTTTTGTGATGGCTTCAAAGTTCAGATATGTGGTAATGCCAGGTGAACTACCAATAACTTGGTTGCTATGATGAGTATATTCAACTCTTTGAAAGCACGTAAGTGCTTGATGAACCATCGATTATCAGATCGATGCTGAGCTGTTACCTGAGCAATCTCACGTAATATCTTTGCCACGTTGTTTCCTTTCTTATGTGTATTGTACACCTATGTTGTGTTTTCTTATAATTTATTTTTCTCAAAATGTTTCTAGGGAATTAAAAAAAGATGTAGAATGATTCCTGTTCTTGTTTGAAAACGATAGCATGTTTGCGTTACTGTGCAATCATGTCATATGGAGCTTCAAATAGTCTCTATCTGATATTACTGAGACTAAATGAGTTGTTTCAATTATATATTGTAGATGATAGTTATCAGATTGATGGATTATATAGGACTAATTAATGTTGTAATAGTTTATTACATCTTATTTATAAAATAAGCAGGAGGTGATTGTTTTAAGGATGATAGATGTTGAGAAAGGCATTTCGTTTATTCTGAGAATGAATCTTCATTGAGGTGTATCCAATAAATTGGTATAGAAAAGGTGCAACCTTGTTTCTTGAACACTTAGAAATACAGAGTTGTCTCTCAAACATATAACCAAACAAATTCTTGATATTATCAGAAGATGTGACTTTCCTTTAATTCTATGTTTTTTCAAAATTACTAATTGGAAATGTTTTTGGGAACTTTACTGTTCAGCTTTGATATTCAAGTAATGCATATAGACCTCTACCTACATCATAACATCTATATTTGGTCCTGAAATATCTGTTTAGCATCAATATATCTATCCAAGCATATCAATACATTGCACAAGGAATCACATGAATCATTGATGTTGAATCTCACAAATGTTCACCCTTATTTCAGTTGGATTATGAGGAAACCTATTCAGTTCTCGTGTTTGGTGGTGGCGGTGCGGTGGCACTATGGCTAGCTGCAGCTGTTGTTGGTGCCATTAACTCTATTCTGGTGGTGAGTACTCTTTTTTATGCATAATATCCCTTTCTACTTGCTTACAAAATCTTTGCTAACTGCAAATTGTTCTTTTTATAAATTTTTTTTTTTTTTTTGAAATCTGTAGTTCCCAAAGGTTTTGGAACTCATCGGTCTTGGCTACACAATCTGGTTCACATCTCGATATCTACTTTTCCAGGTACTAAACCTGATTATTACACTTAAAAGCCCCTTCCCTTGCTGGTGCCTATGAACTTAATTCATATTTATTTTGTAGGAAAATAGGGATGAGTTGGTCACTAGAGTCGAACAGATTAAGCAGGAAGTGTTCGGTTCAAAGGACGATTAGTCTCGATCGTAAGTTTGGGCTCCTTGACCTCAGTTTAGTGAAGCACATTGCATGAGTGACATGAGATGAGACCTGTTATATCTATACTATATAAAAGAGGGAATGAAGTTTGGATGGCCAGTTTCCAGCCGGTGGCCGGTAAAAAAGTAGGAGGTGCCCACTTAACCACATACGTGTCGCGCTCTTCTCTCCCTGTTTTCTTCTCTCTCTTTTTACCACGCTGCTCTGAAATTTTCTTTACTTTTACCCCTTCCTCTCTGTGCTCTGTTTTTCGAATCCCTCCCATCCCGGCTCCTGCTGAATCAACTCCGGTGTTGATATCTTCGTCGTCTCCATGCGGTATGTTTACCTCCACTTATCTAATGTGTGTGTATTCGTTTGTTCGACGAAAATAGGTTGGTTTGGGGCAGTATATACACTGTGATTATTGAAAATGTTGGTCAAATTTTGGAGATGGTTTATATTGTGCTCATCAGTTGTTTGATGAAATGTCTAGGAAAACTCTTACACTGGATATTCATTGGGGTTTATTCAATTTTCGTGTAATAACCATGGACTATAGTATTAGAGTTTTTTTTCCGCTTGATTTATGTCTCATTCAAGCTTTTTAGGGATTAGCAGGAACACCACCCTACTTACTCTATATAATACACCTGCAGTTTTAGGGATGAGCTTTTTATGTGTGTTGTTTCTTTTTTCCATTCATAAATCTCAAGAGTCAATTGTTTATTGGTCCCGCCTTTGCTCTTGTTGGATTAACAATGGCAAAAAGCCCGTCTATGGCATCTGCTTGGCTTACTATATATAGCTGTTGTGCTCAAAGCATTTAGTCACTGTGGATTCCTTGTGAATTTTAAGGTTCGTCCAATTGCTATCAAACTTTCAGCAAAGTAAGTCGATGCAATTCAATTTAAGGCCAATCATGTGTGCATAACTCCAAAAAAGACAATCAAATTTACCCTGTCTTGACCCTCAACATCCCAGACAGTAAGGCTTATGTTCTTGTATTCAACCGTCTCCACATTAAATCCTGTGAATAAGTAACACAATGACCATAAGAGGTATACCACATAACTTGCCAAGAAACTTCATGTAAGCATATCAATAACACAATAATTTTAAAAGAAATACTCAATGGAGAGAAAAATGAATTTGGCAATTAAATACCGAGGACACATATCAATTGTAGGAATGGTTGTAACTATTTCTCCCAGCTTGAGTGCGTACAATATTGTGGTCGTCAAGACCAACCATGAGAATAAGCATGTCCTTCTTGGCAAACAGTCTGAAAAGCTTGGTAAATGACAACCCCATTTTTTCTGCATATTGTAATAATTCAGGACTCAGCTTTCTAAATCTGAGGGAATCAAACTATTAATTGTCTATTGTAGTTTAATGTTTTCAATTTCAATTTTCAAATCCCCACAATACTCTGGTGTTCTACACGGTAAATTCTTTGTTACGTGCTGAATGCCAAATGCCATATATTTGATTAAATCTATACTTAGCACGACCCTGGGGTCAGTTAGATAAACTGCCCATAAGTTGAACGCATAGGAATATATACTTATAAAGATAACACCTACCACCAATATAATGATCAGAACACATAAAGGCAAGCAGAACTTATTAAGCGAATCGGCTGGCGTCATGTGCCATAACAAATACTCCCTCCGTCTCGTGATTACTGCAACACTTGCCTTATTTGGACGTCCCAAAATTATTGCAACACTCCCAAAATGGAAACAAACATAATATTAATACACTCACAACACCATTATTTTATTCCACTCAACCCCACTTTATTCCACTTTATTTGGTTTGCTGTCCAATTATCAATACTATCATCCAAACTCGCATCATACTGCTAGAACCTGTTTGGCTGCTGTAAGGGAGCTGAGGCAAAATGATAACAGTGAGGGAAGGCTGAATACTGATGACTTATGACCTCTTAAACTCAAAACCAGAAAAAGGATAAATGGATAACTTTGTATGGTTTTTTACATGGGAGATTGCTATCACATAGTAACAATTTGACCCTTCTTTACGTGCATTATGGCACTCTGTGAATTAGTCGCCTGCAAAATATTAAGCATTACTTTGCATGCTAGAAATATATTGAGGAGTTTATGTGACGCAACTTGAACAGTGCCATGGTCCTCGTTAAGAATCATATGCATCATCTCTCTCTATCGTAGTCGATCAGGACACATATAACTCATTTAAATTGAAGTATAACATGATTAAAAGTCTTACATCTGTTACAATTCCATATAGGTATGGCTAATACAGCTGAAACACTTGCTGCTATAGTGGGAACAGTGGGTGCTGGTTACTTCGTGGACTTAATGGGCTCCTTCAAGGGTTTCTTGTTGCTCACCGCCTTCCTATATGTCTCCGCAGCTCTATTCTACAATTTCTATTAAATGGCAATATTGGTCAAGAGCAAGGAAGCTTTTGTATGTTTGTTGTGAATGGCATGACTGTGAAAAGTTGAATATATCATTTATTCACTATGACTACAAACCCAAGGGTCATGCTGCTGCGGATAACGTCAAGGACACCAATTTCACGGCAGAGGATATTATGCAGTTCGTACATTAATTGATCAATTGAGTAAGTTATAGTGTTATAGTTATGCTCTGGTATTATTTTTGGATTTTAATGAATTATTTTGAATCAGTTCAAAATGTTGGGGCCCCTTGAATAGTTACTGTGGAAGCAAAAAAGTACAATGTTTTACCACCTTTGTCCCAGGACAACGTGCACTTGTTACTGTTTACTCATGTTTTAGCGAGCGAATTTTTTATTAGTATTTGAAATGATAAAGTAATTTTTAAGGAGACATATAATAAATGAGAGGTAGATCTATTATACGGGAGTATTTGATAATTTCATTATCTTATACTGAATTCTATTGTTTATCTTCCCAATTTTCCATATCTTTTTTATGTTGTGTTATAGCTCATACGTTTAGTAGCTTCCAAATTTTGTAGGGATTTTCGTTTGAGAATCTCTCTTTTTGTTCGTATGAGTTGCTTCCAAATGAGTTCATGCCATGCGCTCTTGTTTTGAAGAATGGAGCAGGATCCAGATGGCCTGGGTAAGCATGTTGAATGAATGAATACATGGAAGAAAATTGTGTGTATAAATTGAAAACTTGAATCCTAAGCACTTATTTATTGATAATAGGTGGTGCTGATGAGACTGCTAAGAATGTTGTCATTTACATGAAAGGATGAGGTATGACTTATGAAACTTTTAGTATGAAAGTTGCTTACAAGATTCAGGTGATCTCATAGTGCTTTGGTACAAGTAGAATATATTGCTGACTGTGAATTATCATTTTTGTGAAAATATCTGGTCTTGGGGATCTCACAACAACACACCAGAAGCATAAAATCTTTGAGCCTTATGATACTAACAGTCACGATTAAGGGTACAACTATGGCATGCCTCTGGCTGAGATTGTAAATGCAACTAAACATACATAGCTTGTTGAAGAAACAGAACTAGCATATCAATCTGAAAAGTTTGAAGGACAAATGAGGAGGTGTTCTTCCAATCTTATATGAATTTTGATCTTAGGAAACCTTAACACGGTTGGTATCAGCAGTCTCATAAGGCGTTCAAGATCGTGTGGAGAAGTTTTGCACCAAGACGGACTCAAGCCATTGTGTGAAAAGTGCTTCATCAAAGACTACCAACAAAGGACAGCTTGATTGCAAAGAATATCGACATGACAAACAATGATAATCGATGTGCTCTTTGTGGGGTCAGTGATGAAAACTTGAAACATGTCTTTTTTGAGTGTCAATTTGGATCGCAAATTTGGAGTGAAGTGGTCCGGTGGCTGAAGTGTTCGAATATCGTGAGCATGAATGATCCAACTGAACATTTGGCGCATTTTTGCAAAGAGATCGGTGGGGGAAAACTTAAAAGGACAGCTGCTACAATCTGGATTTGCACAGCCTGGACGATTTGGAATTGCAGAAACGAGGCAACTTTCAACGATGCCAAACCATCCATTGTCAAGGTATGTGACGAAATTAAAGGGAGACTGTGGTCATGGCTATCAACTAAGTTCCCATATGTTAAGGAGTTGTCATTTTACGAGTGGTTAGGAGATCCGATAAAATGTTGCGGTGCGATAAATAGTCATAACAAGTAGTGCCGGTTTGAGTAGACTAATAGTAGAGGAGAAAACGGTGTGGTGGATTGTAATTATTTGAATCTTGTATGGGTTAGAGTACCCCTTGTACTCTGAGCATAATATTATCCTTTTTTGGCTGTTCAAAAAAAAAATATATAGTAAGATGCAGAATCTATAATATAGGGTGTTGAGATTTGAACAGTAGGTTTACATTTTTGTAAATATATATCATAAGTTTTTCTAATATTTGTAAACAAGTTACTGGACATGAAAGTTTCTTCTGTTTCATTAAATTTTTTTTTTTGGGTTTTTTTTTATGGTAATTACATGTTTCAAAATTACTAATACCTCTCAGTCAAAAAAGCATCACAACTATTTTTACATTGGTTAACATAAAAATGAAATCGAAATCTGGGTCCCACAACTAGTTTTGTGTAAACAAGAGGTTGTGGGGCTCTTAATAATATAAGAGAGATGTATCCTTTCATTGTACAAATATATGTTATCGGTTTATGCACCAAACATGGGTCCCATCCCATCCCATGCAGTAGATAATATAATATACATGTGAACCCACAGTGTTGAGTGAGGCAAGCAACACTCAAATGCAGATTAGGTCCAGCAATGCACGTTACATATCAAAGGCAAACCCCTTTAATTTGAAAACATATTGTTACAAAGAGTTAATTTTCAAATGAACTCTTAATTAAAAATAAAGATTATTAATTAATTAAATAAAAGTAAGAAAAGGGTGGCCGCGCCACTAAGCACTGACCGTTGCAAAAACATTCAAAACTTCATCCCCATACCCCAATTAAAATCCCTTTTCAATTCGTCTCATCTTTTCAAAAAAAATCTTCTTTCTGTTTTTTCGCTTTTTCGTTTTGCAATTTAGGAGAGATGACAGTGTTCTTGTTAATCTTGGCTTGAGTTAAAACCCCATATTTGGTTTGAAATGCAAAATAATTTTGAAAATAGCAGAGACTGACCTAAAAAGAAGAAGAAAGGGAAGAGCAGAGACTGAGAGTTGGTTCCCTCATATTTCTCGCAGTTTAGGTAATTGCATTATATGCGCTAGTTTCTAGGTATTTATGGTAATTCTGGGGGGAATTTCTTGCCACTTTTATGCTTCCTTAATACTGAATTTCTTCCATACATTATATTGGAAACTGTGTTTTGTTTGTTCGGCTTTTACTCAAAGCTAAAATGCTTGAAACTGCAACTTTCTCTAATTTCTCCCTTTTGTTTTGAATAGTAGTTAATTTCAAATGTCGAATCAGAAACTACAATCTGATTCAGTTATGGGGCTGAGATACCGCGGCAGTAGCCTCGGATTGCCCTCAGTGTCCAAATTTCGGAGCGGGCATATGCCTTCAGGGATGAACGTTAGCCGGGTTATTGAAAACCTATCGGAATTGGACATGGATACCTCTGATTCCGACGGTGAGCGCTACGGCGGTCGATACTCGCCGGAAGCTTCGCCTCAAGATGATAAAGTAGCCAATGGTGGAGCGAGACACGACCGCATGGGTGCTGCTAATGGTTTAGGCTTAGGGAATCGTGACATTGTGTATGATGAATCGTCTGAGTCTGTGACGAGCTCGGAAGTGAATTCTACGCCGCCGAGAGTGAGCAACAACAATGGCATTTTACGGGAGAGAAACGGGGATAATCTATCGGGCACCCGTATGCAGCCAAATACAAGAATTATGAAACAGGTTTGGGCTATTTCAGTTAGTTGATGTAATCTATATTATGCAATTGTTTGGTGTGCTGTAGTAGTGAGGAGAGTTTACTTGCATATGTAGTATTGTTTTGGATTATGGAGCTGATATCGAGTTTTTGTTAGTTCTAAAAATTTGATTTCTGTGCAATTCAGTTTCAATAATTTTTTTGTTAATCTCTGATGAGATGTATAAAATTGATATTTTGAAAGTTTGCTTGAAAATTTTGAAAATAGCTAATACTGACCAACTAATACCATTTAGTAAAAGAACTAATACCATCTAAAAATGCACTTGAGTTGCACGATGAAATTTGCATATAAGTATTTCCCAAGGTTAAATTATCGTCTTGTTAATCCATCTTACGACTACTAGTTGTGTGATATGCTTTATGGGATTCTGATTTACTAGGGTTTTCAGGACTTTCATCGTGCTAGAGAGCAAAGTGACTCCTATGATGACGACATCCCTAGTGCACCCCCACTGACAGGGTCTTTTCAACCTACAAGTCAAGTTTCTGAAAGAAATACAGCTTCTAGAGCTGATGCAAGCACTTGCTCAGGGACATCAAGAGCTTCTGAATCTGAGGTTGAATCTAACAAGAATAATATCACAATGGTGGGTTCTAGAGAAGTTGAAACTCTTGAAGTGTCTGAAAGGTACATCTTGGATGTAAATTTTGCAACCCAAAATTCATGTAGGCTATAGGCTTGTCCAATAACTTTCAATGTTTAAAACTAAGTATGCGCATTTGACAGGAGTGCAGCTGTTTCTTCTCATCCTTTGCCTGCTCGATATCCTACATTTCATGCAAGGTAACCAGGCTAGTACTCCCAATAGTTTCATAGGTCTAATGTATCATATGTGTAAAATATTACTGAGTTCTCGTTTGGATCACTTTTGATGAACTGGATTTACTAATTCCTGTTATTCACCGTCAAAATTGGATACAGTGGCCTAGGTTATTGGTACGCTGTTTTGTCGTATGATGCGTGTGTTCGGCTATGTCTTCACTGTTGGGCCAGGGGCTGTATGGAAGCTCCCCCGTTTTTGGAAAATGAATGTGCATTGCTGAGGGATGCGTTCGGGTAAGATTATAACTTGTGTCCCATGTCTTTTATATTTGCTGCATCAAATTAAGCTGGAGGAACATGTCAGAGTGTATTATTTTTTCTATATTGCATTGTGTTAGCATTAGCATTTCATGTGATATTGAATAATCTGTAGTCGGAAGTTATGAGGTTTGCAAATTAAAGGACAATAAGTTATGATGAATTCTTAAAGTCTGCATTAATTGGGTGATCACTGAATTGTTTGTTGTTGAATTCTCAGGTTGAAACATATATTGTTACAGTCAGAGGAAGAGCTGATGAGAAAAGATTCTTCAGAACTTATTAGTGAAGGTGTTTCTGTAAAGACAAAGAAAACAATTGGAAAGATTAAAGTTCAAGGTCCTATATGAATTTTTAATATGCCCTTTTTATTACTCATCAAACGGTTCGTTCTTGTAAAAAATGTACTTAATTTTACTGTAAATTTGACTTTGTTGCAGTTCGTAAGGTGAAAATGGGGGTGGAACAACCCACTGGTTGCGCATTTACATCTTTAAAGTCATCATCCATGGTGAAGTTTGAATCTTTTCAGCATAGATTATCAAATGTGAAATCAGTTGTCTCCACCGAGAGGAAGGCTTTACGAAGAGAACATGTTACCCCTGCTATGACTGTCAATGGCTCTTTATTACATCAAAGCTTGGCATACATTATTGTTGGGACCCGCAGGTATTTGAAAGAAGTGCCCCAGCTTTTTAAAATTGGCTGTAATGCTTGGCGAAGCACTTCATCGTCCTATGAAGTGGTACAAGGTATGGGCGCATTTATTTCTCATATAAATTCTGAAACCCTCCATATTAGGAAACCTTGCTTAATTTAGTCCTTTAAGTTTGCTCAATTTATGCTTTCAGGACACTTCACTTTCCTGAATTGAGTTTTGGCTTGTTAACTTTTAAAATTCAATTTTTAAGTCCTTTGACCAGCTACAATGGGTTAGTAACCGGACGAAAATCAAAATTAAAAATTTTGAAAAAAATGCCACGTTAGCTCAAATTTGGTTGTTCGCCCGCTGTAGCTGGTCAAAAGACTAAAATGGACTAAAAAGTTGAAATTTGAAAGTTATCAGGACGAAATTCAATTCAAGAAAGTTGAGTGTTCTGAAATCAAAACAGGCAAACTTATATGAATTTTTAAAAAAAAAACCTTTTCCCTCCATATTTCTATTTAACTTTTGGCTGAATGGTAATTTAATTCTGATTGCAGAATCATATTCCTGTTTGTTGAGATTAAAAAGTTCACCTGATGAGGATGCTTTGAGAATGCAACCAGGATCTGGTGAAACTCGAGTATTGTATGTCTGTTACTCTATTGGTAATGTCTTCGGTTTAACAAGCATAAAATGTGCTAATTATCTTGCTATTTGGTACAGTTTGCCAGATGGATTTGGAGATGATTTGATAATCGAAGTCCATGATTCAAAGGGAAAGCATTGTGGTCATGCCCTAGTTCAAGTGGCTGATATTGCTGATGACTCGGTACAGTTTCTGGGCACCACTTAATTTAGTTATTGCTGAAACAGATTTTTCAATGTCTGAATTGCTGATTGTCTTAATGTAGGGGGAGAAGGTTCGTCAATGTTTTATATATCAGGAGCCAGAACATGAACAAGTTGGGAAAGTACAGTTAAACATCAACTATTCAACTACTGCTGATGAAAGTAGTCGTAAGGTATTAACTATACACGGGGGTAAAATCAGTCTGCTTAACATTCTATTTATAGTTGTGGTTGTATTGGAGAATGAGTGGACAATATTTACTTCTTTAGTTAATTTTGTGCATAGTGATGTTGTGAATTTTATTCTCAATTTTATTTACTAGATTCTCAATTTCCAAAAATATAAAAAAGAAATTATATTGAAAGAATAGAATCGTACATAGCCTGAACATTTTAATGAATTAATTAATTTCTTCATTTATATTCACTAACTTTTTGCGTTTGTATAAAGTGTGCATCTGTGGCAGAAACAATTGCGTATGATTGTGTTCTGGAGACAGCAATGAAAGTCCAACAGTTTCAGCAGAGAAACTTGTTATTGCATGGTCCGTGGAAATGGTTGGTGGCTGAATTTGCATCTTATTTTGGTGTTTCAGATGCATACACGAAGCTCAGGTCACGTAATTTTGTTATTTGCCAGTTTCTTGGAACATTTTTTTTCCCTTTTTTTTTTTGTTTAAAAAAAATTTTTGCTTCATTTTTTTTATTTAACTTTTAATTTGATGTATTTTCAGATATCTTTCATATGTTATGGATGTTGCCACACCAACTGCAGACTGTCTAGAGTTGGTGCATGAGTTCCTGCTACCTGTGATCATCAAAGGCAAAACTAAGCACACACTGAGTCACCAAGAGGTAGGTCAACTCATGATTATGTTTATTACCATTAAGATAGACTTGGACAATTTTTCACACAGATTAAGAAAGCATATTTAATGTGGTCGGAATTGTAATATTTTTCACATTCTTTCTATTTTACCTCTGCACAAGATGAAATGTTTGCTTTAACTTTTAGTATTCCAATTATGCTTTAAATGAACTTAAGTGCTTTCAATGAGTAAACTGGACAATAATTTGGGACGGAGGAAAATGAGAAAGAAGTCTATCTTATAGCGGTATGGAAGGAGTAGTTCATATAATTGGGAAATTTCTATGAATTTTGAGACTACACTTTTGATGTGGCCTATTATGCATCTAACATTTATCTCTCTGTCAGATAATGCACATTCTTTAAAGTACTTTTCTTACCTATCTAATTACAATAATTTAGATAAGGAACCAAAAATTGTAGTTATAATTCTTGACAACTTTACTGATTAGTGATTACTAATCAGGCCCGTCTTTTGGGAGAAGTGTCTGATCAAGTTGAGGAAATACTTACATTGGTTTTCGAGAATTACAAGTCACTGGATGAATCATCACCATCAGGAATGCTGGATGTGTTTGGACCTGCAACGGGCATGGCTGCCCCTGGTCTTGCTCCTGCTTTAAAGCTTTTTAAACTCTTGCACGATATTCTTTCACCTGAGGTGCAGTTAAAATTGTGCAGATATTTTCAGGTGGGCACGGCACTCATGCTTAAATTTTGTCTCATAATGTACCCCTTTTAATAATAATAATCGGGATGTTTTTTACAGAATGCTACAAAAAAAAGGTCTAGAAGGCACCTATCAGAAACCGATGAGTTCGTTTCCAACAACAATGAGAACATATTGATGGATCCAGTTGCCCTCTCCACCACATATAAGAAAATGAAATCTCTTTGTTTGAATATTCGTAATGAGATTCTGACCGACATTGAAATCCATAAGCGGGATCTTCTTCCCAGGTATATGTTCTTAATATGAGCAACTTATGACCCTCTGTTTCTACTCTCACTAATTGCATGTGGCTTTCTAATTTCTATGCAGCTTTATGGACCTCCCAAACCTTTCATCGTCTATTTATAGCACGGAACTCTACAGTAGACTACGGGAGTTCCTCGTTTCGTTCCCTCCTGCTGGACCTTCTCCTCCAGTCGTAGAACTCATCATAGCTACTGCTGATTTTCAAAGGGATCTTTCCTTGTGGAATATTAGGTAATGGATAAATAATGGTGGCTATTTTGCCTATTATGACAATCTTGATTTTAACCCTTAGACTTTCTTGCAGTTATATTAAAGGAGGGGTTGATGCAAAAGAGTTGTTCCATTTTTATATAACTCTTTGGATCCAAGATAAGCGTCTTGCGTTACTGGAATTATGCAAGCTTGATAGAGTAAGGTTTCTTATCATTTTGATCAGTATATTTATTGCCTATTTACATCATCCAGTCTCTTACCTTATTAACAAATTGGATGCATATATTGCATTGATATCTGAAATTTAACTATAACTATCATCTTATCCAATCCATGTCTTTGCTTTAATCTAAGCTGTACTGATGGTAATGCAGGCAAAATCTTCTAGCTTCTCCACAACTCCTTTCATCGATGATATCTATGACCGGCTAAAGGAGACACTCGCTGAATATGATGTGATTATAAGTCTTTGGCCAGAATATACCTTTACATTGGAAAGTGTATGGGACAGCTCTTTCTCTTCGAAAAAAAAAACCCTACTTCTTTTGCTCACTTTCAATTCTTAAATATGTTTCTTGTTTTATTTTGTAAAGGCCATAGCAGATGTTGAGAAGGCAGTAGTAGAAAGCTTGGAGAAGCAGTATGCTGAAGTTATATCTCTCTTGAAGGAAAATTCGATGAATAAGAAATTTGGTCTCAAATATGTTCAGAAATTTACAAAGGGGAGTCCTCCTCCTTATAATGTCTCTGCTGAGGTACAATGGATTTATTTGTCTTTGCACGTTTATAATCTCCGTTTTTCTTTGTACTCTTTTGGAAGAAGACTATATTGATACCTCGTCAATTTTCAGTTGGGCGTTCTTCTGAATTCCATGAAAAGGATGCTCGATGTTCTGCGCCCCCAGATTGAATCACAATTGAAATCGTGGGGCTCCTGCAGGCCTGAAAGTGGTAATGTTGCCCCGGGAGAGAAACTCAGCGAAGTAACGGTGATGATCCGGTCAAAATTTAGAGCTTACGTGCAATCAGTGATCGATAAACTCGTTGAAAATGTAAGTATTTTAGATCATTAATTCAAAGCATATCTTTTGGATTTGATAATTTGATCTGGAGTAACACTCTTGTACATAACTAATACTTTTTAGTCAAAACAATTAATACTTTTCAGTGAAAACAACTAATACTAACAAACTAACACCTTTTAGTAAAACAAACTAATACCATTTACAAATATACTTGAGTTGCGCAATGCACCTGATGCATACAAGTTTTTGTCTTTGATCTATTTATCTGTTCATGTGCAGACGAAGCTGCATAACGTCACAAAGCTAAAGAAGATAATCCAAGACGCAAAGGAAAATGTGATAGAGTCGGATCTTCGACAGAGGATGCAGCCCTTGAAGGAGTTGCTCACTAATACAATCAATCAACTGAACTCCGTTCTTGAAACCCAAGTTTTCGTTATTGTTTGTCGTGGTTTCTGGGACCGCATGGGCCAGGTAACGAAAGCTGCATTCACATCAGATTGATGTAATTAATCTTTTTAAAAACTAATAATATGATTCTTCAATGCAGGATGTGTTGAAATTTCTAGAAGACAGGAAGGAAAACAGATCTTGTTACAGAGCTTCACGTGTTGCAGTAAACGTATGTTCGATTAACTGCTCTTTATTTACTGTGTGTAACTTTAAACTTGATTTCAGCAGCACCCTTATACTGGAAATCTGTTCTTTCCGATTATAATGGTCTTGATTTTTCTTGTCTGTAATCTTGATATGTTCAGGTTCTCGACGACACGTTTGGTTCACAAATGCAGCAATTGCTGGGGAACGCACTGAAGGAGAAGGATTTGGAACCTCCACGGTGTATCCTGGAAGTGCGATCAATGCTGTGCAAAGATGTTAAAAACAATAAGGGAAACAACTACTACTACTAGAAACTGGAAGGCGTTTGAACTGAGCAAATAATTCTCTAAACTGCTCGAAGATAAACTGACTTCTTGAGTCGTAACAATCACGGGAAAGCTGAGAGAGATGATGGAACGAGCTTTTTCTCCGGTGACGCCTTGAGATATTACAGCCCCGGAACAAATGCAGTTTTGGGACTTGATGCAGAAAGGCCAACCCTCATGGCTTCTTTTTTGTTTTGTGAATATATGGGGCGGATTCAGTAGTTGTATGATATTTATTCTTTCTATTTATTGAAGTTGAATTAATATTTGATCACAGCAGTAGAGTTGATATAAAGTTATAAAAGAATCATTTTATAAATCGTAATTCAAAAAGAATATTAGGAATTACTACTATATTCTATTCCATTTCTGCAATTTCAGAAATCTCTGAACAATTTGCGAACTTGCTCCAAAGTCACAAACAGAACGACCGTAAACGGCCCCTGCCTCGAAATCGTCGGAATGAAACCCTTGTACAGAGCCATGGGCCCCTCCGCCCTGATCGTCTTCACGGCGCAGTCCACCGCCCCTCTGTACGGCGCCGCCTTCCCGGCCTCCACCTTCATCGTCATCACGCGCGTCTTAATCACGTCCACCGGATTCGAGACCACCGCCGCCACGAACCCGGCGGCGAAGCTGGCCGTCACGTGCGTCACGAGCCCGTCCTTCATCAGATCCCTCTCCAGAATCGTCTCCTTGAACTGATCGTACGACGCCAGCTGCGATGCCGTTACGAGCATCGCGCGGTTCACCGTAAGCGATGATCCGCGCCACAGGCTAGCGATCCCCTCGTTTTTCCCCATTTGCGAGATCGCGTCGATTACGCTCTTGTAATTGCGCCGTTGATCGAGCGGGAGGCGGCCGTCGGCCTGCATACGGACCATCGCCACGTCGGCCGGGTTCCCGACGGCGGCGCCGAAGCCGCCGGCGATTAGGCCGGCGCAGATTTTGCTCGTCAGGGGCATACTGTTGGTGTTCGGATCTGTCCATTTGTTTTTTAAAATGTCGTACAGGCCCATCCTGGTGGTGGAGTAGAGCGTCTGGCGGAGGACGGTGGCGGAGACGCCGGAGAACAGCGCCGACGCGCCGTCCTGCTGGATGATGCGCAGTCCAACGGAAACGAGCCCCACGCGCGGAGGATGCGGCGCGTGGATCGCCGCGGCGGATGTGGTTTGGAAAGCTAGGGCAGGGCGGAGAGATTGGACGACGGCGATCGGCGCCGCCTCGCCCTGAAGCTGCATCCGGACTTTGATTAGGTCGAGGGGGTGGGTGCTGCAACCGGCGACGATTGAAGCAATGCCGCCTTCTGCAAATCCCTTTAAACCCATGTTTGGTTACAAGTATAACAAATCGGGAAAACGGATTTGAAATTAATAAATCGGAAATGATTAACGAGAATTAATTTAATCACTGTGAATGAGTGATATTGTAAGGGGAGGGGATGTGTATATATATGATGTGGAGAGTGGAGTGGAAGGAAAAAGGAAGGAGACAATTTGTTGACTAAATTTGGAAGATTAAAATGGAATTAATCAATCATAACAACTCTAATGTAACGCGTTTTATTTATGTTGGAACAATTCGTGGACTTTTGGAGATTAGGAAAAGGAAAGGGGGGGCCAACCTCTAACTACTACAACCACATTTTCAGCATTATTTAATTTAAATCTTTAACTTTTATAAATATACTACTAAGTCTAATCATGTCGGATTATTAGTATAATAATATTACTTGTTTAATTAATTAAAAGTCTAATATTGTCGGATTCATTCATTAGTAGTTTATATGCTATATCGTTAGGTTTAAATAATGATATTTTTTCACAATTATAGTAAATATACCTACACCAGATGTTGATATTAAGAAAATTATAAATTTTAATAATTCATTTATAAAGAAGTTATTTTATACTACTAATCTGTTAATATATGATTATAGTTACTAATTTTTTCAACGTTGACAATGTAGTAATTGCCGCAGGTCAACTTTGACCGAATCACTGTAAAAGAAAAATTAAATTAAAAAAATTCGTCGCCTGAGAGATTCGAACTCTCGCGGGGAAACCCCATGTACTTAGCAGGCACACGCCTTAACCACTCGGCCAAAGCGACTTACATGTTTCTAAGAGTTATAAATTACATATTATTATAAACTTCATTTTCTGTTTTATCACAAAAAGTCGTTATTGCATGTATATATATGCATTGCTAAAGGCGCACATTCGTGTATGAGACAGTCTTATAACGAGACGGAATATATTTTATGCATGAAGTTTTAATATTTTAAAATAAATAGTGTTGATTTGTGTTAATTTATATTTAGTTTTATGTATGAAATTATCTAATAAGAATTTTGATTTTTTAACTCTCTTTATAATTTGGTGATGTGTTGCAACTTGTAAATTATAGTAATAGATAAATATGTAACGTGTCTTAATTTTATTAGATTTATACCAGCACATGCAATAAACTATTAGCACGTACGATCTGTTTTTAGTTCAAGGATAATATTTGAACGAGTCTTCGTCTAAAATTAAATTGATACGGTCATTCTTTTGGTGGAAAAAAAAAGACTATATCTCGTGTGCATTCAGTTGGACCATACATTCATAATATATTTTAAATACATATAATTTGTTATATTGAAATATACAATAATTGTACGGTTCAGTGTAAATAAGTTGCATCTTTCAATTTAACAAATTATTTGTATCTTTCAGTATAACAAATTGCATGATTTTAAAATATACTATTAGTGCACGGTCCACCTAGATGCATGACCAGAAAAAAGAAAAAAAAAAGAGCACCATCATTGTTTCTTTTTTCTTTTTTCTTTTTTTTTTAAACAAAGGCAACTTAAATAGTAAATTAAAAGAACGATTTGGGCCCTGAGCCTTTTCTATGTGATCCAAGCTGGATCCATTCATAAAGTTATATGGGCATGGGCCGTGTATATATGTTATGCCTTTTAAATTTGAGATTCAAGATATTCATACTTTATATGGACTACATTTGTTATCTGTGACTATCTTTCAATATGATTACTGGAATAAAAATAGATGTATTTTTGTATCATCAACTCTAAAAGCTTCTAACTTGACTAACTTATACTATATACTTGAGTTTTTGAACTAAGAGAACAATCACAAATCCAAATGTAAGGCTTAACAAAAGTATGCTTTTCCTAATTAATATTATCAGGCTTAACAAAAATTAGGACTGCTACATGAATGAAATTTACATGTACATGCCAAAAGATTGACTTGGCCCAACATTTTCATATATGAGTTGGTATACTGTGAAACTTGTTCACTGTGAAATTGATTTTTTTTTTTACAGACATATACTTTAGTAATATAAGTCACACCCTTTAGTAATATAAGTCACACATTTAGTTATCACTGCGACACTCTTTGCAATAATATAAGTCACACACTTCACTTTTATGAGTAATACACTTTACAGTAAAAATTCACACACTTTACAATAAAAAGTCACACACTTTAGTAATATAAATCACACTCCTTAACTAGTTTCACCGTAAAACTTGTTCACACTATACTTTGCCTTCATTTTATTATATTTTTGTTTGGTTAGTTAGTCTTCAGTCATACTTGTTTGGTTAGTTAAACTTATATAATAAAATAAAACCTTACCTATCTTTCTTTCAATTGTAAGTTGCATCATTACAATCTTGATTTCAGATATGTATTTATAAATTGATCATACAAAGTACAATCAATATAATCAGTGAGATAAGTCGAAACTATAAAAGACTAAATTTTATATGCATTCAAGTGCACCGTGCTCTCATAATGCATTTTAGAAATATTTAACTTGTTATATTAAAAGTTGCACGGTTAAGTGTAAATAAATACTCCTTCCGTCTCATTCTTTAAGCCAATTTTGCCATTTTTTTGTCCCAATCTTTAAGCCATATTTCCTAAAATGGAAATACATTTTATCACATCACTTTATCATATAAAATACTAATAAACAACTCTTTCTACACCCAACACTTTATCACTATTCCAATAAATCCTTATGAATAGTCAAATTGGCTTAAAGAATGGAACGGAAGGAGTAGCATTTTTCAATATAATAAATTATATATTTTTTAAATACATTATGAGTACACAGTGTAAGTGGATGCACACGACACTCATCAAGTCATAAAGGTTTAAAAAAACAATAACATAAGACTTATCTCAAACACAGGTAAAAGGGCCAATAATGTTGTTATAACTTATAATCTATGACACAATTTCCGTTTGAACTCTATATATGAATAAAAGTCGCATATTCAAAATGCGCACACTTTGAATTTTGAAAATCGTATAAGCTAGAAAGTATCGTTGGAAGGAAAGCTAAAGTGTCAAATCGTATACCAACATTAATGTGGGCCAAAAAGGTTGATGTATATACCCGAAAAAGACTGAAAGTCAATTCTCCAAAATTTTATGTTTTTGTATTCTTTTGTGAAAGATAAGATTCGTTTGGATACATTTCAGGAAAGTATTCAGAAGTTTATAGAACTATAGAGGTTTAGTTAAACATGTATTCAAATTTGGAAATAAAACGTATGTCAGAGCATCCATAATATATCATTTAATGGATGTTTAATCATTGGATAGATAAAAATTGGTGTTTAACATCATTGTGGGTGTTTATTGGATTGAAGAGAGAGTGTCATCCATCCAATGAAATGAATGGAGAGAGAAAGTGTATTTTTTCCAAAAAAATAAATATGATGATATAAGAGAGTAATTTTTTTTTATGCTTTTTAATTTATGTAAACTTATAAATTTTTTATATTTAAAATTTGGATTAATTTTAAATATGCATGTGAATTGAATTTTTTTAATAATTTTTAATATAATAAACTCCTCAAGATTAATATTTTGGATTTTACGTCGTGGACAACAATTTTTGCATGCGATGTCTTGGTCTCATTTAAGTGTTCAAACATAGTAGTAGAGTATGTGGTATCATTTAAATACTAATTTAATTTTAATATTGTATTCTTCAATTTGAGTCTTGTCCAGTTTAATTTTAAATGATCTTGTAGTGTTTTAATTCATTGTTATGTTTTAATTGAATGTTGCATTTTCTAACTTTCAAGTAATCTAAATGTTTAATTTAATATTCTACTTAGATTTTTCTCAATTTTGTTTACTTGGAATTATTTTATAATTAATTATTATTTTATTTTAATATTTTGATTAATAATATCAATATTAAAAAATAATATAATTCTTAATAATTATAATATGCATAATATGGGATGAAGTCATGGTGGGACCCATAAATAGTGAATGAATAGATGGATGATTAAATAAACCATTGTGAGAGTTTGTTTAAAAAATTAAGTATTTAAAAGTAGATGATGTGGAGGAGAGGGAGTGGATGCTCTTACATAAAATTATAATATCAATAGACGCGTACAATAGTCGAGACACTAGGACTGACTATTATATAATAGATTCATTTGAATATATATATTACTGAGTTTCGAGTCATGTGAATTAATTAGTTATCACAAAATGAGGTTTCAAGTTAATTAATCGTATATAACATTGAGCAGCTTGATTTTGTTTTTTTTTAAATATTAAATTGCATCTAATACAAAGTGAGTAATAATAAGAGTTTAAAAACATAGAATCCGACTTGTTCGCAGTTTCAAGCTCTAAAAATTATGTTTGTAATTGGAGTAACTCGAAGCTGGATTTGTTTTCTAAGTATATATTTTTTTTAAAGATAACATATTACAATTAATTTCTTCTACAACTAGGTACATAACACATCATTTTATCTCGCTATCGATCGGAACCGTAATCAGATAGTAGATTTCTAACCACTTGAATTATCAAATAGACATTTTCTAAGTTTAATTAAAAACAAAATAACATTAACCTTATTTTCCACGTTTATGAAATTGAATAAAAAATAGAGAACAATCTCAAGATAGCTTATTAAGAAGTAATTGAGTGGATCCTCGTGTGCATCTAGGTGTATAGTGCACTTATAGTGCATTTTAAAATCATGTAACTTGTTATGCTGAAAGATACAACTTGTTTATATTAAATTGTGCAACTATTTTTTCATAATAATAATTACATAATTTATTGTAAATAAGTTACATCTTTTAATATTGCGAAGATCATGTATTATTGGTTACTTTGAAATTAACTTTTGGAAAACCAAGCAAAAGGGACATTAGGACTTCTTTGAAAAATATCAATTAAAAGCCAAATTTTCCAAAAAGCTATGATGGCCTTAGTGTTAATTTTACCTATGTCGTATTAGCCCATTAGGTAGTTCTTTCACTTTCCAAAAAGTTTATTCAGTCTCAAGCAATACCCACCATAACAAATATTTCCACACACACATATGCATATTTATTAATAAAAATTATATACTTATTTTTTATTATTGGTTAATAATTACTCTTATATGCAATGACACTTTTTTCTTATAACAATAAAAAGAAGGAAAAACTAATATACAAAACTTGTGCAAGTAATGTTTCGAAAAAAAAAAAAAAAACTTGTGCAAGTAATAATCAATAGTACAAAAGTGTAAATAAAATATTACCTCTCATGTGACATTTGGAATAAGATTTCCTCTTTTACGAAGAAAAGAATAATATTTCACATAAGGACGCTTATAAAAAGCAATATCATGATTTTATGGAACTTCAAATAATCGATTTAGAACTTTTAGAGGTAATATATATACTCCATTTTGCATATCCAACTTTTGTGGAATGACATAAAACCTAATTAAATTAATTAGTTAGTACATTTTTGGACCATTTTAACTGAACAATTAGAAAAAAGGAGTACTTAAGCTTTTATAGAGGCCATTTATGTTTATTCTTTATAAATTAAGTAGTAATTACTACTAATTACTGAACCCTATGTTAAAATTATTGGTGAAAAAACAAACTCAGGAAAGAAAACAAGAAGAAAGTTGGAAAAGAAAAAAAGCAGAGGAATTCTCACCCAACCAAACAGGTTCTAATCTCTATCTGTACGTTACTTTCATTTATTCTCTCTTTTTTATTTTTGGGAATATTATTTCACAATTCCCACTCCCCAAAATTCTCTTCCTTGCTTTACCAATTTTACCCTCCTAATCCGCCGCCCTCCGCCGCCGGCGTTGCCGCCGACGCTACTACCATCCCAGTTGCTACTCCAGACCTCTATGTATTTCAGGAAAATCCGATTCTTAGGGTTTTTGTTCAGCTCTTTGTTAATCCTTGCAGCCGGTTAATTTGCTTGATTCAATAAAAGCAAATGCTAGTGATTATAGGGATTTTGCTGATTTTTGGGCTTGTAATCCGCCACAAGTGGAGGAATGGGGCTGCGAAGAAGGATGAGATTCTGAGGCTGGTGGCTGTGGCCTCGGAACAAGAAGCGGAAATTGCTAAGCTTCAAGCTATTGATGACTACAATTTACGACAACCTAATCTGCAGCTCGAGATTCAGCTTTCTTGTGCTGTTTGCCATTGCCCCACCACCACTAGGTGCTCTAGGTGTAAAACTGTTAAATACTGGTGAGTGCTTTTGTCATTTTGGTTATTGGTACTCTTTGAATCCGTAATTTGTTGGATATTTTTTGTTTTATTGTATGGATGTGTGAATTTTGAAATTTATATTTTGGGAGTGATTTGTTGTGTAACTGGAAATTCAAGGTCATGTAGTCACTAGTCGATTTATTGGATGTAAGAGTAGTTGAATAATTTATGAAGAATTATAGGTTAGCATGTGCAATGGGTAATGAAGATCTGGAGACTTGTTTGATAGGGAAAACCAAATAGATTGCGAGGGCAAGAGTGGAATGAGAAAATAGTACAGTCGTTGCAGGCTATTCTGTTAGTTGTCCCTGTATGATAATAATACTAAGAGAGGGAAAAGGCAAGGGCTTTGTGTTGTCAGGCATATATCATTGGATTGTGGAAGTACGTGGAGATCAATTAGGGGATGACTCTTATGATTTAGGGCGGTGGGTGGTGGGAGAGATGAATGCCTAGATCCAAAGTGGAGATGTGATGATACTTTATCTTGCTAGATGGGCCTATTAAGTATTATGGTTTAAGGTTTGCACTTCACTGTAAATTGGTACAAGTAAGGTGGGAAAGCACTTCACAGAACGTAAGATTAGTGATTACAATTTTTTCTCTGGATTTTCTTTTGATTTTAGCGCGTGCCAGCCTGCCAGGCATCGAATGTAAGACCAAAATATTGAGATCGCGTAGGCCATAATTGTTGTAGTTTTTTATTGTATGTGTTATTTTCAGCAGATAAATAGATCTATATCGAAGATACCAGTTTATTCTGACGGCTACCACATTTAAACCATTTAAGTCTCTTAATGTACATTACCGGAGATCCCTAAACCAATAAGCTTCAGGGTTGATTGAGCCTTTGAATGTAGTATTTTCTTTTTTACTGAGTTTGTGTGATTGGTTATGCACCTGACTTCTGCTAAGATCATATGACAAGCAGCTCCAAGGTTTCAGTTTTAACTTTTATATTATCCACCTTGTGATGGCAAGTTACAAAGCTTTTGATTATATTGGTCAAGTTATTCAGCATTGTCATTTGCTGGTGGAATTAAGTTCTCTTGGAAAATTGTGTTTTAGGATTCGAGCCTTTCAGGGCTGTTATTTTAAAGGATATCACATCACTGTTTTACAGTGCATTGCCATAATTTTTAATTTTTATTATCACATGAGAAATGTGGTGGTCTATATTGATTTATCATTGAATTGAGGCATGGACATATGCATTCTCTGTATGTATTCTCACTATTTAGGGTAATGCATAATGCTTGTAAGCATGGAAAATTTGGATTCTATAGAACAAAGGCTATATGGTAAATACTTATAACATTGTCAAAGAAGTAGTAGACAATAGAGACTCGTATGAACTTGTGGTGGCATAAAAAGTGCCCCATGAACTTGAGAGATGTTTTTTAAATTTAAATTCTGATATGAATTCTCATTATCGTCTCCACATTTTAATCTTTAGTCCTTTTCTTTGTTTTTAGTTCGGGTAAGTGTCAAATTATTCATTGGAGACAAGGTCATAGAGATGACTGCCGGCCAGCGCCCACGTTGCATACTAAAAAGAAAAGTGAATCTGCGGAAACAGATCTAAATAATGAAGCTAAAGTTTCTTCAGATCCCAGTGAAGAATTTGATGACTCAAGATCTTCAAGTAGCTCAACGTCTTGCTTCTTTTCTTCCACAGAGCGAAGTGAAACATCATTTGATGCTTCTATGAGTGAGGATGCTGAGTCAGCAACTCCTATCAGGCCAAATAGGACACCTCCAGTTAGTATTGATTCTCACATGCCACAAACTATCTCCGAGTCTGATGACATATATGTGCCTAGTGCATCAGTTCCTTTAAATTATGTAAATCCACCTTTGGTTAACAAGATTGAAAAGAAACCAGCTAGTAAGATTGATGGAAATCTGAAGTTGGCTAGTTTTAATGATGAAAGAGAAGGAGACGGGACTGCTGTAATCGAAGGTGCAATTGAGTTGGAGAGTCCACAATCAACAAGTCTTGCAAGGACATCCTCAACTGAAGATCTAGAAAATAAAAAACATACATCTACTAGTAAAGTAGCAAGATCTATGCCTTCTAAGGCTTTTAGCAGTAATGAACTGCCAAACGTGGAACTAAGTTCAAGATATGAAAAATCTTCGAAGATGCTGCCATCCCATGATTTCTGGAAAAATGAATTTTGCAACACTAAGGAAACAAGACCAGCCACTATGTTTAGGAGTTCAGACAATTGGCAGAAGCTGTCCAAAAAAACTGATAGTCCTCAGGTTATGTCACCAGAGATTGAAGGTGATCGTATATTGTTGCAATCAACAAGCAAAGGTCTGAAGACATCTGTACGGAAACTTGTACAACATCTTAAAGTGCCAAAGCAGTCTAAGTCCTATGCATTTGATGTGGTGAAAGATTCTGGTGGAGATCATAACCACAAGGTTGCTTTTTTTTTTTTTGGAATGAACCTTTGGTCTTATGGCATTCCAGTGATTTTTAAAATGATTATTCATCATCTTACATAGATTGTGTTATTTTGTTAACAGGTTGTATTTCCCATTAAGCTTTTCGTGCAATTATACTCTTGTGATGATGTGGCACTTCACCCATTTGGCCTTGTAAACTGTGGAAATAGGTAGGTGACGTGTTAGTTTAATATGATTTCTCTGTTCTGTGTTTTGTCTTCTGCTCTTTCGAGATGTCCTTCTTGGCCAAATTGCATGTGAATCTGTTATAGCATGTATTCTATGTGTCTGTGTGGGCACATGGTATAGAGATATATCTACATCTCATATTCTTTGTTGCTTTTCAATACCTATGATTTACTTCCTGCAGTATGATAGAACCTTTTTTCACTTTGAAGCTTGGCTTCTATTGGTGGGTCCTATGTCTTACTTATATGCTGGTTTCTTCACGTTGTAAAGAGCTTGCTAGGATTTGGACAACTGTTTAATTTGTTTTTAGTGATATTTGATGAAGGGTTTTCTATAACACATAGTATTTTACACAAAAATGGTATTAGGGCAATAAATGAATGCAAATGATAAAACTGAGTGGTTCAGTCTCATTTTATGCTACAAAGCATATGCCGCACTTTATTTTGGCCAGCATGTTAAATGTGATTTTTTTAAAACAATAAATGCTCACTTTCTCTCTGTGTATATATTACAACTTTTATTTATTCTTCTTGCAGCTGTTATGCCAATGCTGTGCTGCAGTGTCTGACTTTTACTCGTCCAATTACGTCGTATCTTCTTCAACGATTGCACTCAGAAACATGCAAGTACCGCTTTATGATTCATTCTGGATGTTTAGTTGTGTGGGTCCATATACCCTTATTTCTTATTACAATTTTCTTTACCATAATTCAGGTTGGAAGCGGGATCCATGCTTTATATGCAAGTTTGAACGGCTGATCCAACAGGGACAAGAAACAAACTCTCCTGTATCCCCTGTTGGATTACTGTCGCAAATACAGCCGATTGGAAGAGAGGAAGATGCACACGAGTTCTTGAGGCTAGTATCTGATGCAGGTTTAGTTTTTATTTGAATATGTTGTAATGAATAAGCTCACAATCATCATATTTATGTTATATCAGAAATGTGGTAGACAAAATGCAATCTGTATGCCTTGAGAAAGCTGGTGTTTCCGGGTCATTTGCTGAAGATTCTACCCTCCTGGGTCTAACTTTTGGCGGATACCTACGATCCAAGGTCTATCTTCATGTTTTATTATCCATTTCTGTTCGCAATTTTATCTGGTCCGTAGTGGGAGTATGTGCTTGCTAACTGCTGTTGCATGAACTTGCTAGATTAAGTGCATGAAGTGTTCAGTGAGATCTGAGCGATATGACCGGATGCTGGATTTGACGGTGGAGATTGATGGGAATATATACACACTTGAAGAGGCTCTTATTCAATTTACGAAATCTGAAACACTTGGTGGAGATGATAAGTATAAGTGCAACAGGTTTGTCCATTCTGTCATACTGAATCACTGGTACTAAGATAATCAATATTTTGGAGGTTTTAGCAAATTTAGATTATATTTATCTGAAACCTTTTCTCTAATGTATCTGCTGGCCTTTTGAAATGTGCTCCCTTTCTTATTTTCTCCAATATATAGATGATGGTTGTCATTGCAGTTTGATGTAAAGAGTAAATTGCAAAAATGGTCCTGTATCTATCGGGTGTTGGCTATTTTAGTCCGGTACAAATGTATTTTCTCAGTTAAGTCCCATGAATTTTGAAATGATGCAATTATAGTCCTATATTGATAAGGTTGCAGGATGTTATGTGCTCATGTGAGCTGCCTGAATTCCATTTAGCAACCGAGATAATGATTGGGTGTCACTTACATGACATAATGAGACCCCAACATATTAATTTCAGTTTAAAAATCACAAATTAATTAGCACCCTAATTCCTAAAAAAAAAAATTGTCAATACAGGAGTAAAATTGCATCATTTTAAAAGTCATGGGACTTAATTGAAAAAAAAACTGATTCGTATGGGACTAAAATTGCCAACACCAATACATAGGACCAATTTTGCAATTTACTCGTGATGTAATTTATAGGATGAATTCGGGGTCTATTGTTGTGCGTTTAATTAGCTGGTGGATTAAATGCTATTAGAGAGAAGTATTTCCTCTACCATAATATATTTTTGCCTTTTCAGATACCTAAAAAAAGTGAGTGCTCACACCTAATCATGTTATCTCACTTTTCTGTTTGACCTCGCAGCAGTAGATTACGATTGAAAAATTAAACAAATCATATTATCTGTTTCTTGAATCTTTCTCATGTAATCTGAAGTCTGAAGAGAAATTAAAAGGGAAATATTTCCTGATGCAGTTAAAGCAGATTATTCAATTTTTTATTAGTGATTTTAATGTAATTTGAGGCTTTAATATGTTTTCGTGGCAGATGTAAGTCTTATGAGAAGGCTAAGAAGAGATTGACAATATTTGAGGCTCCCAACATTCTTACTATTGTTCTGAAGCGATTCCAGGTAAGATATCCCAATATAGGAGCACATTTAATCATATTGTTCGTGATCTCTAAACTGACCAAACAAGTTGTTTTCCAGTCAGGCAACTTGGAAAAGCTGAATAAGGCAGTTAGTTTTCCTGAGATGCTGAACCTTTCTCCTTATTTGAGTGGAATGAGCGACAAATATCCTGTATATCGTCTGTATGCAGTGGTGGTTCACTTGGGTATAATGAATGCTGCTTATAGTGGCCATTATGTCAGTTATATCAAAGATTTCCAAGGAGCATGGTTTAGAATTGATGACAGCAGGGTATGTTACTATACACAAATCCAGATTTCTTAACTATCTGTTCACTTTAATTTATTTATCTTAATCTATATGACAATATTTCTCTTTCTTCATATAGGTAAGCCGTGTGGACCTGGAGACGGTCTTATCTGTAGAAGCATACATTCTCTTCTACGCTAGGTAATTTAAAGAGTAGCTTTTTCCCTTTCAAAAGCACCCGTTTTTATTTGGGATTAAATTGAATCAAAGCGTGCTCATCCCTTTAGGGAAACCCCGCGAGTTGTTAGGAATAGCAGTGTGTATTCCGATGGGAGAACTAAGAGAGACATGGAAGCCATTTCCTCCAGTAACAATGCCAAGAAGAAAACCCCCAAGACAAAGCCGACTTCTTCTGGTTGGGATACCGAGTCCACATCACCTCATCGGGGGTCTAACAAACACCTCGATTGGATGAATCCCAATGATTTTACGGGCGTCCATTTGGATTCAGACAGTTCGTCCATTTTCAGCACATCAGATGCTGGTTCATGTAGTACAGACAGCACAAAGGACTCTAGTGCAGAAGATATATCTGGCTATATATTCGGGTCTAACTGGTACAATCCATAACTACTATTATTGGAAAGAGGCATATCTTTCATGCCATATTCAGGTCGAGAAGCAGTTGCTGGTCATCGTCTTGAATTAATTCCTGCTTAAACCTGAGGCCATGGCTGAATAAAACTGGGTTCTCGGGTATTGCATGAAGGTGGTTGGGATCTTACTGAGCTTCAGGGGCATATTTGGAAAGATAAGGTACTTCCTCCTTGTATACTAAAAGTGCTGAAAAATAGCTAGATAATAAATAGCTGTATCAGTAGATAACATCACAGCTCATTTCACTGACCTGTTCGTTCTGAAATAATTATGCTTACCCTAAAGGGGGCAGCTAGAGATGCAGCTCAAACATTTTTTTATGTGGCGTTTGAGTTGTGTGTAAGTTCACCGATTTGTAATTTCTTGTGTTCGACGAATATATATAAAAGGCCTTGGGCATCTTTCTATAGCATTTGATACTATCTGGTTTGCTCGTCTTGTTTGCAGATGTTGTCATGTTACGCCACATATCGAGTAGATTAGCATTTGTTACAATCTCTTGTGCAGTAGGTGCACTGTGCAACGCAAATGAATTTTTGAAAAATGCAACTTGTGTTGGAGGAAAACAAGTTGTATATATTTAAGTATAAACAAGTTGCACGCTTTAATGAAACCAGACTTTGCAGTGTATAAAATTGTAGATCTTCCCTGTGGGGTTGAATCCACGGGTTAATTCCTTTGTTGTGCGTGTTCTTTCACTTACAAAATTGTGTGCTGTTGATTAGCTATAATTTTGTTCCTTGTTGGAAACTTGTTTCCAGATTCACAACACTATTCTACATTTTAAATATCATATTTAAGTGCTCATTTGGCCACTAACTAATTAAGGATGAAAAATTTAGTCAGGGAGATGTAATATATAGTGTGTACTTTAGCATTAATTAAAGACAGACTTTCTGTTGTATGTTTGTATGTAATATCGTCTTAAAAAAAAAAAAAAAAAAAAACCAAGTGCGCTTTCCAAATTTCTTTGGTCAAGGATGATTAATAATTCGTTTACTAATAATAATTTCATAATTATATAAGCTCTTTTCGTGTGATTATTTGTGAAAATAGTGTTTTCGGATAGGAATTGCATGTGCATATGAGTGTAGGAAAGATGAGATGAAGATGTTTGGCCCAAAACAAGCAACCATAAAATTAATTGAAGGATGCAACGGTGCATGCTTACAAGAATGAAGATGACAATATTAAAATTCATGAAGCCAACACGATACATATAGAGTTGCTGAATCCTGAAACAATGTCAAACTGAAGCTGCAAGCTATAACTATGGCGGTATACAAAAACAATCACACACAACAACAAAAAAACATAAATATGATGAAGGGAATGATGCATGGTGATCGAACTCAATATCTCAAGTATTAGTTTGATGGAGGTGGTGTAAAGAAAGGAAAAGAAGGCAATGTAGTAGGAATTGAGGGGATTGGAGGCAGTGCCATCTTTGGCAGAGACGGGTTGGTCGGAATTGGTGGCAGTGTGGCGGTGGGAAGGTTTGGCATGATAGGAAGTGGTGGCAATGTGGGCTTAGGCAGTGCCGGAATTGTGGGCAATCCGGGCTGAGAAGCTTGCAACAGGTTGCGTGCCGCCCAACTTGTGTGGATGCTTGAGAGTGAGATAACACCAAGTGGGAGTTAGAGGGTGCCATTGATGGATTTCTTGAGCTTTGGATTGGATTTAATTGAGGGTGAGAATTAAAATAGGGAATTGTGTTTGATGTTAGAGATTTGGGCTACATATTTATAGGTAGTGATTTGACGAAAAAGGTCAAGAGTTTGATTAAATGTAGTTCGGCTAGGTATGAAGATCGCCAAGACATATTAGGTTAGCTTCTCATCACCTACAATGATTTTTAATCATATCTTCTCAGAATTTCTGATCAATTAAGTGGTGATGTGTGGCAAGAAAATGCTGCTTTAGGATCCCTAAGGCCCGTGTTTGTTTTCAGCTTGGGAGATCCGGACCTTCCCCCGTCCCGGCCATTTTTCAGATTTGAACATTCAATCGTCCATCCAAATATATATCAACCCCTATTATACATTTACCCTCTAAAATTATCATATCACTACTTTGTTTACTGGTATTAACTCATTTTCTTTCATACTTTCCTTACACCAATTCATTATCTCTAATATTTTTCTTAAATTTTCTGGGACGGAGGGAGTAACATTAATTCAACTCTTACGGAAAATAACATAACTATTTAGGAGGAAAAGAAAATATGAAATTATTAGTAAGGGAATTGATTAATCATCCTAGAACAAAGAAATTTAAATTTGGGAAGCACCTCAGTTTTTTTTAACAAATAAATTAGATACAAACAACCAGCAAAAATTCTCGCACTAATTAATTGATGCTAATGAAAGCGAACACTTTGGCGCTCACACAAGATTGCGCCGATGAAAGCGAACACTTTGGCTTGGAGACTACTATGGAATAGACAACATACCTTGAATAACCTTGCTCGAAGAAACATCATCTTGGGCACCACCTCTACAAACTGCCCCTTTTGTGACCTCTCGACCGAGATAGCCGACCATCTTTTCTTGAGCTGCCCAGAGACGTCTAAGGTATGGGATTTCTGTATTTTATACTTTTTTATTTAATTAATATATATATATATATATATATATATCATTTAATTTTGGTGAATATATTCAACCTATAATAACATCAGAAAAAAACATAACTAATATTTAGATAGTTAGATCGGTTTGATCACAATTGCGTAATAAGCACATAACTTAGCATCATTAAACAATAGCTGGAATGATGAATGATCGATGAACTAACCCTGGCAAAGTGTTGATGGTTAGACTATACATTGACACTGTTTTGAAAATTCAATTACTAGGCTTCAAGATAAAGATTATACTGATTAACTTTAGAAAGAATTTTTTTTCAACTTAATGGATTTTTTTCATTTCGTTCTTAGGGAAAATTTTGATGTAGGATACAATGGGCATATATAATATATACTCTCCATCCCAAATCAATTTTCATATCTAAAAAAAAACTTTACTCATAACTCGTACTCTTGTAGTGTAAACTTATTTATTCTCCATGTCATCATTTTTCCTAACACAATTAACGCATAAATAAATTTGACCGAAATACCATTGCTTTATTACAATAAAATAAAAAATTATCTTTTCTTAATTTATGTGCCCAAATGAGTGTGAAAAAACGGAAGGAGTATACCTTCACATACATCCAAAAGTATATTGATAGGGTACAGTATGATAATTGAACATAGTAATTAAGTTCAACTCGTATCCCTACACTTTGTTGATTGAGTCCGTAGCAGGGCTATTCACAAAGATTGGAGCTTACGGAACTCGAATCGAAATTCGGACCGAAAAATAATCGAATTGAATCGAATAAAAATTAATCATTGATTTTATACATTTTAAAATTGAACCGAATCAAAATTTTTTGTTTGTTTTGGGTTGAATATGGTAGGGGTGGATTGTTAGGACCCTGAATGGACTCAAATCTCCGCATTTGTGTGATATTGGCCGCTTTGGGTCAAGTCTGCACGGATTTATTTTTTGGTATCTCCCAAAAGGTCTCATACGAATAGAGATAATTTTCATCCTAATAAACTCCATGATCCTTCCATATTATTTCGATGTAGGATATTGTTTGATACCCCAACAATCCTCCCCTCAAACAAAGACCACCGAACCTTCCCTCAAACGACCCGCTTTATCTAGGTTAACGCCGCCTAGTCCATAGAGACTTCCTCGTTTTATTTTTCACCAAGACTCACCACAAACGACTCCAAAAAGTCTGTGATTCACCGTCCTATTCGTTCAAGATCGGGGATTACTCAACATCGTTTCGTCTGGGACCATAGTTCTGATACCACTTGTTGTAAATTGGGACTTAATTTCCCAACAAGATCCAAAAGGTCTCATATCAATGGAGATAATTTACATCCTAATAAAACTCATGATCCTCCCATGTTATTTTGATGTTCCCATATTATTTCGATGTGAGATATTGTTTGATACCCCAACATGGATGGAGCTTTATGTCAAGACAAAGTCTAGGATATAAATTTCTATACATACAAATCCCAATTGAGACTCAATTTCACTTTACCCAACTCATCCTTGATCCGCTTGACCGGGTCATCTTAGACCTGCAAATTAATTAATTTTCTAAATTGATAGATTTGTATCTATATAAATTTGTATAGTAGACCTACTCTTATGCCAAATTAATACTTTTTAATGATGATAATGCATTATTTTGCTATTGTTAGTTAATGAGTTAATGATTATATGAAGAAAAAAATGTTACTTTTTGCTCGTGTTTTTACGTGCGAGTTGTTTATTAATATTTGAAATAATAAAGTGACTTTTAAGGTGGGGAATGATAGTCTTACCCCTCATCTATCATACGCATTTCTTAAAATTTCTTTATCATTTCAAATAGTAATAAAAAACTCGATCGCTAAAACATGAGCAGAACAATAACTTTGCAAAGTTTTTTGGGACGGAGGGAGTATTAGATATGGATGGTTTAAAATTAAGAAATAATAAATGAGAAAATAGGCGTACATTAATTGAAGAATGCAATTACAATACCCTAATGTACATGTGGGTACATAAATATGAAGATGAAAATACAAAGTGAAGCCTTTAATTTTTTAGTCAATCCTCGTTATATTATTTACACATCATTTCATGTATCTTATGTAACCAATATTATCATGCCACATAATACAATATATAATGACATTTAGATGAGACTTTCTAATAATGCAACACATCATCCAAATGAAGGAGGAGACGACACATCAGCAGAAAAAACTCTAAAATATTAGTAATATAGTGGATATGAGTGTAGGGAAGTAAATGGATGGTTTAAAAGAACACAAACTCTCTTGTGAATCTTGTTTATACTATGAAATTGATTCCATTACACTTATAAATTGATACCTATATATATCATTTAATGTTATGATTATAATTTACAAGTATAGTGATATGAGTTAATAAATGTATAGATCGAATTAAGGGAAGTTTGGAATGTGGATGGACAAAGGGGGAACGTTGTTTAGGAAAGGAATTTGCAAGAGGTTGCGCGCCGCCCAAGTGGTCGGCGACATTAACAACATCAATTAATTAATTTGAGACTAGTAATTGAGAATTTTAGGGTTACATCCATATTTATAGCTAGATGGAGGCCAGGTTCCATCATTTAACTAATATTTTATAATATTATCAACTCAACTTCTCATCATCAACAAGCTCACATGAATTATTTTGCCATTAATTAAGTAAAGTTTTTAATACCCACATGGCCATGGCCAGCCCAATAAAATCTTCATCAAATCAATTCTCTGCTCCCCCCCGCACGTCTTCCTAATTTCCTTTCTTAAATATATTAATTAATTAATTATGCATTGCTGGTGCATGTGCTTTGTTTTGGGGTTAAATATATATTTGCACCACCCACAACTACACATTTGGGCTTGGACAACTGTTAAAAAAGCCCTTAGAGAGCGGTTATAACAACTGTCCAAGTAACAACTGTCCAAGCTTGGACAGCTATTAAAAAACCGCTGTCCAAAAGTTGGGCTTGAACAGCGGTTTTTAACCGCATTGCAAGAGGGGGGCTTGGACAGCGGTTATTAACCGCTGTCTAACTTATTTTATTTTTTTTATAATTTCGTTTATTATGTTAGATAGACAGCGGTTATTAACCGCTGTCCAATATCTTTTTTTTTAATTATTAATTTATATTTTAAAAATCCTATAATAAAACTATAAACCAAAACTTATATATACGTCCAATACCATAAACCATAAACCATAAACCAAAAATCATATAATAAAACCACAAACCAAAACTTATACCACATATATATATACCAAAACATCAAATAAATAAACATACACATCATGAAATAAATAAACATACAATCATAAACATACGTCCAATACACCAAAAATATGAAATATATATCATCACAAATATATAATTTAATTACATGCTACCAAAATTTCAAACAATGATCACTCAATATCGTATGAATATAAAAATCGATTGTAAAGGTACCCCGTCCAATCGTTTTTCCATTTCTCCACTCTTTTCTTAGAGTAAGAATTGAGCTCACGTTCATAGATAAACTGCAAACAACGAATCAATCAATATAGTATGAGTTTTTATTCAATCAATAATAATTTAAATAAATCGATAAATTGACTTACATTGAGAGGAATGTTCGTTAGAGAAGCGCGGATTATATCTTCAATAAAGCAACACACAAAATGTCCACAATGTTCATTATCTCGTTGCCTCAGAACCTGTTGATTAACAATTATAATCACGTATTACAATTATGATTTCTTTCTATTAATTTGATAATTTACTAAATTAAATTTATCTTAATGTTAATCCAGTTCACTTTATTTAATAAAGCAAAATAAATAACATTTAATAAAGCAGAAGAAACAACATTCAATAAAGTCGTACATTTCTTTTTAGCACTTGTTTTTCTTTTTCGTTTTTTGGTTGACCTTTCTCGTTCATGACCATAAATGTTAACAAGATCCGGATTGCCATATTCATCCTCATCTCTAATTATTCTCGGTATGGACGTGGATTTGCGGGATCATCGAAAAGATGGTATGTAATTAGTGAAGTTCGAAAATGATCATCAATTGTGTCAACATCTTCATCGACATGGTCGCATTAATCTGAAACTATTGTTAAATTTGTTTTGAGTAATCACAATGGACCATTTCTTATTAACTGGGTGGGGGACATAGAAAATTTGTTGAGCTTGATCGCCATTATGTAAGGGTCATCTCAGTATCCCACATTCTTCAAATCAACGCGCATTTAACCCGGAACTTTCAACTTGGACCCGTTAGGGATCCTCACCCAACTACACTCGAAGATTGGTTGACGGTGAACAATATAGTCGAAGTTCCCAAATGTTGACAATCTGTCCAAAGTAAGTAGTATTTGATTGATCCACTCGCATTTGCAAAGAATGGACACTCCACTATTCTCGCATAGTACTTGTGGCATCATGATCTCAGGTAATAAAATGTGTATCCGTTGCTAAGATAACACTTGTATGAATACACATGTCTATCAAGCATTCTGGATAACCACTTAACTCTTTCATTCATCGATTCATTTTCCGTGACAACATATTTGCTACATAACCATTGAACCGGTCAACAAAGCGTGCGATTGTGCTCAACTTCAATCCATGATCTATCTCGGTGGGATTTCTCTCAAACAAGTGATCGCATGTGCAGGTCAATAAAAGGAAGCACGTCGACCGTGTTGTGAAGTACGCACAAGTGCATCCATGTTAGTTCCTCCATGCTAACACTTACGGGGTTGACCACCGGTAATGCCTTCACCATCCATCCTATTGGTGTGCCGTGAATCGGAAGTCCAATTGCATCGACATTCGGAATAAATTCAGACCAGTACTCGACTGCTTCTTCTACTAAATAGCGTTATGCAATGCATCCCTCCGGCCTGAACTTATTCATCACATATCCTTTGAGCACTTTCATATATCTCTCTACACCATACATCCATCGCATACGAGCAGGACCACACATCCTTGTCTCGTGTACCAAATGAACTGTTAGGTGAACCATTATATCAAAAAAAATGATGGAGGAAATACATCTCAAGCTCACAGAGAGTCCCCACAATCGCCTCTCGAAAACCAAGCAATTTTCTAGGATCTATGACCTTGCTACTCATTGCCTTGAAGAACCAACATAACTTTGTTATGGTTATGCGACATTTTCGGGCAAGATAGAGCGATTGCAATGGGCAAGAAAGTCTACATGATGACATGATAGTCATGCGATTTCAGATTCATCAGTCTCACGCCATCATCTGATACAAGTCTCTGTATGTTGGAGGAATAACCCTCTGGTACTTTCACATCCTTTAGCAGCTGAAGTAACTCTTTTCTCTCATTCTTGGACAAGGTGTGTGCAGCAGGAGGTAAGAATGGTTAACCCCTTTCTCTAGGCACATGTTTTAATTATGCTCTTATTCTTATATCAATCATATCCATTCTTGTATTGTAACCATCCTTGGACTTCTTATCAGCTAGGAGAGTGTTGAGCAAGCTGGCACAAACGTTCTTCTCAACGTGCATTAGATTAATGAAGTGTCTAACATACAACTCTTTCCAATAGGGCAATTGAAAGAAAATTGATTCCTTCTTCCAACCGCTAGTGGGGACACTCTTTGCGAAGATCTTTCCGTACTGTGTGTCGATATTCTTCATCTCATTCAATACATCCGAACCTGACAATAAACGTGGTGCTTCACCTGTCTCGATTGTGCCATCGAATGCATCGGCCATTGTTCTGTACTTATGCGTTGGTTCCAACCACTTCCTATGTCCCATATAAACGGTCTTCCTACAATGACTCAAGCTAATGTGATGTGTCTTCTTGGTACAACAAGGACATGCATCGGCCCCCTTCACACTTTATCCAGATAGATTCCGTGGCGGGAAAAGTCATTGATAGTTCCAAACAACATGACCTTCAACTTGAAATTCTCCTTTCTACAAGCATCATATACATCGACACCCTCATCCCACATGAGCTTCAAGTCCTCTATCAAAGGAGTCAGATATACATCTATGTCGTTACCAGGTTGTTTGGGTCCTGATATCAACATAGACAACATCATGTAAGTGCGCTTCATGCACAACTCGGGTGAAAGGTTATAAACTAACAAAATCATCGGCCTTGTACTATGGTTGGTACTTTGGATACCGAACGGATTCATTCCGTCGAGTTGAGAGTGCAAAGACGCAAAGTGTAAATTATTTCGTTGCCAAATTTTGGATGCGACATCGAATGCCTTCCTTTGGGGTGAATCAATAGGGTGTCTAAAGCATTCCATCTTTGATCCTATCATCATGATGCCAAGTTAAATTTCTAGCATCCCTGGTATTTACTATACATTCTCCCGAATCTTGGTATTATTGGAAAGTACCACAACACCTTGGCGGGAGATTTATTTTTCTTATATCGCTTCTCCCCACACTTGGGACATTCATCGAGGTCTGTGATACTCCTTTCAAAATAAGATACAATCACGGGACAAGCATGAATTTTTCGATGTGTTAACCCGATGGACTTGAGCATTTGTTTAACATCATATGCTCTCTTAGGGCAAGACATTTCCATCGTGCAATAGACCACTTCTTTGTTTCAAGATACTTGTGAAGCACTCATCGGACAACCGGTGAGTCGCTTTTAGGTTGAACAATATCAACACACGGTGACAGTTTTTGTTGCCTTCTTACACCCAAATCCATAAAGTGGTAATCGGCGAGAATCACTTAACTTCTCTGACATATAAGGGTGATCTCGCAGATCATCGTCATCCCCACTCGATGTATCAACAATCGGTACATCATCGAAAATATCCGCATCCACTGTATCTTCAAACCTAAAGTCAGTTTCTAGGTTGCTTGAGCTACATCCATCTCTTCTCTCACCATGATATGTCCAAACGATATATGTTTTATCAATACCGTGAATCATCAAGTGGTCAAACAGACTTTCTCGACCACTAACAGTTTTTCCATTCACACATTTCCAACACGGACATGGAATGTACCGAAATTGGTGCAAATGTCTAATTGCATGATTACAAAATTCTTTCACCCCATTACTATACTCATCTGATAATCGATCTGTTCGAACCCACTTTCGATCCATATAGAACTAGAGATGCCTATAGAAAAGACAATATGAAGTGTTTCTCAAGATAATGTATCCTAATGTATTAAACCTAAAAGTATTACAATCATAATGTATAAAACTTGCATATAGAATGTGGTAGTACCTAAGGTTTGTATATTGCATGTATCTAAGGATTTGTTGCATCTCAAAACAATGTATATAACCTAATGTACCATCATTAATCATCTAAAGCAACACACTACTATCCATTCACCAAATCATCAAATTAATATAACCAAAATATATCCTAATGTATTAATCCTAATTTATGCTTAAATCCTCACACAAACATATTATCAAACACCTTGAGTGCGTTAATTGTTCATATCTAAGTTAGCATAAAAAATCAAGCCAAGCCACACAATATATATTCATCTCTAACAAGTTGTTCATCTCTAACACTAACAACATTAATCCTAATAAATTAACACTAATTTATGCTTAAATCCTCACACAAGTATATTATCAAACACCTTGAGTGCATCAAACACCAATATATATATACCAATATACATACACCAATATACATACACCAATACATACAACATGATATATATACACCAATATACATATATATATATATACACCAATATACATGATATACATACACCAATATACATACATCATACATGCAATTAAACAAAGACACTAACAACAATTATACAAAGCCACGCAATATATATATATATATATATACTAATATATATATATATATATATATATATGGAAGGAGAAAGGCGGCGACGGCGGCGACGACGACGGTAGGGGAGGACACGCGGCGGATGGTTCAATTTGGGGGAGAGGGAGGAGGAGGCTAGGCTTCTGGTTCGCGATTTGGGGAAATAAGAGCTAATGGGAAGACGACGGCGGCGGCAGAAGGGGAGGACGCGCGACGAAGTTCGATTTAGGGTAGAGGAAGGAGGAGGCCCTACTGCAGGTTCGCGATTTAATTTGGGGAAAAATATAAGTCTGGTTCGCGATTTGGGTTATTTAATTATCCGAACACTTGGGCGGTGGTTGGAACCCATTATCCAAACTATGCTCTTGGGAACGGTTCAAAACCATTGTCTAAACATTTGCAGCCGGTTCTCAACCGCTTTCTAAATCATTAAACTTGGACAATGGGTTTTGAACCGCTTATTTTTTTTTTAATTAAAATCGCTCTCTCAAGCTATAGCTTGAGAATTTATTTGAAAAAAGGATGTCCAAGTCTTTTTTGTGCTTTTTAAATATGTAGTAGTGACCCCTTAAATTGTATTCAACTAATGCTCCTCAACTCTTGCTTCATCTAAACTTTTTACATATATATTTATATTTATTTATTGTTAACTTATGAGATTAGAGTTTTTTTTCCTAATTTTAAAGCGTGCATGCCTTCTTTTTTCATACAATGATACAAATTTTCCTTTAGGTAAGGAAGAGGCGAAAGAGAGATGTATAATTCACATTTTAAATATGTATATATAAATTTGTTTGACTTAGTTAAAATAAAGTTATTTAGTCAAAATAGTTTTCAAAAATATATAAAAAAAAGAGGTTATAAATTGGACCTCTGGGGGAAATTTCTAGATCCGCCACTGCTAGCGGGGGCCCCAGTTTAAGCTAGAGTAGAGCTCTGTATGGACTGACACATCTCAAAAATTGATCGCACCTAAGGATTTACGAGTCTGAGACCTAGAGAGAAGCATACTCGTAACTCTCAAACTTACACCACTTGGTCAACCCTTGAGGGTTTCATGAATGTATATTAAACGAGATAGATAGTAAGAACACACCGAATTAATTGAAAAACTGAAATAAAATTCAAATTAAGTATAAAAAATATTAATAAATCTTAAAATAAAAATATATGTAATTATAAAAAAAAATAAAAAAATAGAACAGTAAAACGTTGTGACTATTATTTAAAATGCTAAATAAAATTAAAAAAAATGAAGAAAATTTGTGAACATTACAGTAAAATGCCAAATAAATTTGGAAATTATAATCCGGAAAAGAATCAAATCAATTATTTGACAAATAGTTCAATTAAATTATTTAGTAAAGGCGCTTAATTAACTATTATAAGAAAATCAATGAATTATTCACCTAATTAATTATCTAACTTTTCGATTACTCACTAATTAACTTAAAAACTTGAAAAAAAAATATATTTTTTTAACTTATTCCTTGCTAGCTGCTCACATGTTGGCAAATTCTTAAATAAGTCATTTTCCTGAAAATCATGAAGTAAGCTCCTCACGTCCTGCGAGATCTTTAATTCTTAAAAATAATGCTGCAGCTGGTTTTTGTGATTAATATATCACTACCAAAAAAATGGTCATTTAACCTTGATAATTTTGCCCTCCTTAAAAAACCGCATAATCACCCAAACACGCGAGAACTGAGTTCTAAACTCCGAGGACGAATAACATGCTCTATTTTGTACTTTTTTTTTTAAAAAAGGTAATAGATGTATTAGTGGAGTACAAGGGGTACCCATACAAACAAGAGGTTACAAAAGGTAGAGAAAGAGTTCGTAAGTAAAATTAAGAGAGAGCAGATGGGAAACAATCCATCGGACTATTGAACCAATCATTTAGGGAGTAACAGAAAGTTGCCGGATATCTTCTTTTGATCCATTTTCATGTACGAATCTTTACTTTTTCTACTATGATAGCAGTTGATGGTATTGAACCATTGAAGAATTGATCATTCCTCGCCCTCCAAATGCTCCATAGAGCGCATTGCCAAATTAAATTAAGCAAGATTTTTGCGACTTTCCCATGTCTACAGTTGATCATGAAATGAAAGAAGTGATCGCAAATAGAAGTCCTCGCACACAAATGCTCCATAGAGTGCTCTATTTTGTACTTAAGTTGTATTCTTTTTTAAAATATAATTGAGTTGAGCTTTCATAAGCTCATAAGACATATAATACAGTAAGTGGACGTTTGGTTCACGGGATTGGATTGATTAGGTGTGATAGAATTGAGTGAGATTAAGTAAGATTTGATTTATTGGACTGAATTTGTTTGAATCAAGATATCTGTTTGGATTGTAGGATTGAAGTGAGGAATTAGATGAGATACCTATTGAAATGTCATAAACACACTGAAATTGAATTGAAACTACACACTTCATTCTTGTGAATCTATTCAAACAATAGAAAGACAATTTATAATATTGCACTTGAGATATGTTCTATCCCACCTTTCGCATGGGATTTTGACATATCCCTCCATGGAAGGATTTGATACGTTTTCTACCCGGACTTAAAGCATATCATGGACCTTCATCACACAAACCAAACAGTAGATTAATTGGGATTAAAATCATAATCCTAACCTATCCCAATCAATCCCGCCAGGGACAGATCTAGGATTTAACGGTGGGGTGGGCTGAATTTTTTTTGAAGTTTCGTCATATTAAAATTTTATATTTATCTGTAGCATTTTTTTAATATATTAATTTAAGTGGTGTCATATGAAACTTTAAAGCATAAAACTCATCAATAATTAAGTCCGAATTTATTTATATTTTTAACAAAATATATTCCAAAATTGGTGTTCATTTATAAAATATGTTGCCTTTCTATTAATAAATAATAAGTTAAAACAAAATTATACAACTTATACTCAATATTTTTTTAATCATTTCAAGAAATGATTATCCGTTTAAAAAAAATATCTCATTTAACTCATGCTAGTACATTATTATATTTATAATTTTTTTCTTTTTAATATTAAAGTGGCCAAAAAATTCATCATTATGATAATATATAACAAATAAAAAATAATTTATTAATACATATTTTTCAAAAGAAAAAGACAAAAATTGAGAGAACAATGTAGATATTTAATATTGAACAAGTTAAATAAATAAAAATACTAAATGAAAAAAATAGAAGACAAAAACTTGTATAGACCTGGTTCATGCTATGAACTCAGTTATTTAAGTATCATTGTTATATACAAAAACTCTTACTGTTATGTATAAAAACAATCACTGTTGTGTACAAAAACAATCACTGTGTAAAAAATACTTTATATTTTTAAACAGTAAAAGTTTTTGTGCATAACAATGATAGTTTTTACACATAATAGTGATAGAGTTCATGTATGAACCTGATTCACATGAGTGTTACTCAAAATAGAATCATATCTAGATGATTAAACTCTAAATGTTTGGGTGTGAGAGCCTCAAGAAAGCACATACAAAATTATAATAAAATAATTTTTTTTGTTGTGTTTTAATACTTTAATTAAATTATATAAAAAAAGAAAAAAGAAAGAGACAGATAGACCAGAAAAAAAAATTTATATTAAGTTGTATCTTAATTTAATAATTGAATAGAGAGTGTGAGGATGATCTTTAATTTTAGATTGAGATTTGTAAATTAAATATAAAATAAAAAAAATATTGAATTGGGCTTAAATACGTATATTAAATTTTATTTATATATTATATACAAATATATAACAGGTTAGTGGGGGCTTGCACTGGGCTGGAGCCCGGTGCAACCCCCTCAATGATCCGTCCATGAATCCCGCGAACCAAATGAGGCCTAAATAAGATTCATTTCATATATTAAATTCTCATATAACTTTTTGTCAATTTAATAATATAATTGAATGCGTAAAAAGGTACATATGTATCATGTATGTATTATTCATTGATCAGTCACCTCAGTTTTACAAATGTTTCTTTTCATTTTATAATTCGATATCCGACCTAAAAACCGACTGATATATTTGGGAGACTGGAATTCACTGGGATGGGATCAACCATCTACAAATTTGTCATATCGTACATTATTTTTTCCCAAAGAAAAGAATATTAAATTCAAGTTTTTTTTTAATTATATATCAATACATTGGATTTAATCTTTATACATCTTCATCAGTGTTTATCATGCAACTGTAATCTAGCCGATCTTTCAATCCAAATATTAGTTATGTATCCCTAATTTTATTTTATGTTGAAATTATATACATTTGTTAAAAAAATCTATTTAAAAATAATCAATTTTATCGTGTAAATGATTTGAATTTTATATGTATTTTTAAATAATATTAACTATTTCATTAAAATATTAATTTAATGATATTAATTGTGTTATTGAAAAAATATTAGATGTTTCGCTATCATGGAGTATGGACACTGTAAACAGGGGCGGAACCTGGACTTAAGATTAGGGGAGATCAACAGTCAAACATAAGATTTAACGATACAAATATTATCGTGTTTGATAAGAATTTTTTTAATATATTTATATCAAAATACATAAATATTAGTAAATTTTTAGGTATCCAATATACACCGATATTTTTTCTATAAAACAATACTTACACTTTCATATTAATGGAAACTTTAGTATTTATGCATACTCAAGAACATGTTTATTTAGAGATATGAAAAGAAAACGAGAGAAAAATTATTTTGATATATTATGTGTGTATATATGTGGGGGTGGGAAGAGTGGCTCCGCCACTGACTGTAAAATTATTCTACATATAATCACTCTATAATATGTTATTGAATTTAATTACATATATGCATATAACATAAAAATACCAAAATTAAACTTCCTGAAGTATCTTAAGAATATCAAACCAAAATTAGATCGTCAAGTCGGGTGTTGGATTGGAACATCATGTCTAACTCGAGTTTAACAAAAAATTAAGTTTTCTTCAGAATTTTTTTATGGCAGATTGGATCAGTTCACGGACCCCATTGCGGGCGGCCCAATTCCCGGAAACTCGGGCTCTTCTCCAATGGACGGAGTGGGCTTTTTGGTTTATTACTCTATTTGTTTTATACAGAATATGTTCAATATATATAATTATATATATATTACATTATGTATTCAACTATTGATATTGATATATGTAATTTCTAAATTCAATCACAAAATTTGAATATAAATTTAGTTAATGTAAAAAGAAAGGAGATAAATATTGCGTGTAAATGCAGAAGGGAAGAAAAAAATGTGTGCATACAACTAATTTTTTTTAAAGGACACGTGGCGCTTTCCCCAACACAGTGCAATTGTGTGTCATAGAATGATGGGCTGTTTTTTACTTTCTTCAAAACTTTACTTTGACTTTCCTCTTGCTTCTGATATCCTTTCGTGGAATTGCTGTGTTTTCAACAATTTTTAAAGTAAGCGTATTTTCTTAATCATTTGATTTGCCATTTATGTGTTAGGACTTAGGAGTACCAAAGGTATTCGAACCCTTACCACTTACGAAGCCAGAAGCCAAAGCCAAAAATTTAGCGTATTTTTATATTCCTTTGTTAATAATTTTATTTTTAATTTTCTAATTAACTGATAAATTCACGTGTGACTGTCTAAAAAATAAAGTCGCACTATATTATCGATCGACTCCTAGACTCTAGCTATATTATCTTAAATTTTTTTTTTTTTTTAAGAATATTATCTTAAATTCTTCTTCTTCATTTTTTGTGATATTTATTTAAGAGTAGATCTACTGTACAAATTTATATAGATACAAATCAATCAATTTATGAAGGATCAGCGGGTCAGATGGTCAAAAAGGGGTCAAAGCGGGTCAAGAATGAGTTGAGTAAAGTGAAATTGGATCTCAATTGAGATTTGTATACAAATTTATATCCTAAACTTTCTCTTTATTTAATCACTATTTTATCTTACGGCACATTCGTCTCAACACTTATTTTCTTTTCGATCATTACTCAAACCAAAATAGTACTATTGTTTTATTTGATTAAGTATTTATGTGTGGTTGAATCCTTTCAACAACCAAAGGTAAAACAATTGGCCAAGATAAAAATAAATGCATAAATTAACAAGTTAAAAAAACTATCATTTCTACGATCTCTCATTTATTAACTCGAAAAATTGAGCTCACATACAATCAAAGTGAAATTAATAACCATTCCACATTTTCAGACTTCAGTCATAACTTATAAGCAAACTTCTAACAAAAGTGAAAAAATAAAATAAAAAATGGAATGTGCTTATGTAAGTATATAATAAGTCACTCCCAATTGTCAAAGAATGGTCGTAATCAAGTTGATAAGACTAAAAAAACCCACACAAAATTCAAACATTTATCTCTAAAGCAGTGGCGCATCGGTGAATATCGATCCAACCATCTACCATTAATGCCATCCATGCACCTATAAATATCGCCCCAACAAGCAACATTATTTCATCTGTATTGTAACACTTGTATACAAATTACATTTTTCAATTATGATCAAGTCTAAAGGTTTTATTTTCTTTGTTATTTTTCTTCTTGCTTGCTTCGCTTTAGCCGAGCAAGCGAAAGACCCCACTATAGGTATATATCTTCTTTTATATATATGTGTACATTATAAATTATATGTGTTCATGCACATTTACGTATATTTAATACATATGTCACAATTTTATGAGAAACTAAATAATTAAGTTGCGGTAACCTTGGGTAGGTGACGAAGTTAAGAAACCCAACCAACGTGGAGGCGGGGGTGGTGGCGGCGGCCGTTATTGCCGAAGACGGTGGTGCTGCGGCGGATGGGGCCGCTATGGTTGCATTCGTTATTGTTGTCGTGGTGGTAGGATATATTCCCTCCAATTTTTTTTAGATGTCATTTTGAATTTTTACATAGTTTATAATTTAGGTGATGCATTTTGAAGGTCAATTAATTATGTTTCTTTCTAATTTACATTAAATTCGTTAAAAAATGTTTTAAATGGTAATAATGTTTAAGGTTTTATGTAGACTTCCAAAGCAATTAATTATGTGTGCATTAATCCAAAATAATATGTGTATTGAATTTGAGGAAGTATTAAATACGCAAGTCGTATGAAAAAAATATGTGTGCTATATATATATATATTTTACGGATATATTGATTACTACAATAACATTTGGTAGTGTCAATATTTATTTTGATAATTATATTTTAAGAATTTAATAATTTAATCAGAAAATAAAGTGGAGGTCGTAGAAGAACCGAAGGAGCCCAACCAACGTGGAGGTGGCGGCAGCGGCGGTTATTGTCGATATCGGTGGTGCTGCGGCGGATGGGGTCGTTATGGTTGCAATCGTTATTGTTGCAGGACAAGTAAAAAATACGTGAATTATAAAACAATAATAATTAGTTATTATAAGAGAGCATGTAAAATTTGTACGATGATTTATTATTGATGATATAATTATTTTGTAAGTCGATGTTATTATTTGACCTTATTCTTTTTCACAGGGTTTTAGATATTTATAAAAATGTATGCATTTTTTTTAAAATGCAGAGAATGAAGTAGAACACGATGAGGGTTATGGCGGTGGGCACGATGGTGGTGGCTATGGAGGTGGACAAGGTGGTGGATATGGTGGCGGAAAAGGTGGTGGATATGGAGGGGGCCAAGGCGGCGGTAAAGGTGGTGGGCAGGGTGGAGGACAGAGCGGTGGTAAAGGTGATGGACAAGGCGGAGGACAAGGAGGTGAAAATGGTGATGGACAAGGTGGCGGTGGATATGGAGGGGGGCAAGGCGGAGGACAAGGAGGTGGACAAGGCGGTGGGCAAGGAGGTGGACAAGGCGGTGGGCAAGGTGGCGGTGGATATGGAGGGGGACAAGGCGGAGGACAAGGTGGTGGACAAGGCGGTGGGCAAGGTGGCGGTGGATATGGAGGGGGGCAAGGCGGAGGACAAGGCGGTGGACAAGGCGGTGGGCAAGGTGGCGGTGGATATGGAGGGGGGCAAGGCAGAGGACAAGGTGGTGGACAAGGCGGTGGAAAAGGTGATGGGCAAGGTGGAGGTGGATATGGAGGGGGGCAAGACGGAGGAATAGGTGGTGGACAGGGTGGTGATGGATATGGAGGGGGGCAAGGTGGTGGACAAGGCGGTGGACAAAGAGGTGGGAAAGGTGATGGACAGAGCGGTGGCGGCCAAGGAGGTGGACATGACGGTGGAAAAGGTGACAGGCAAGGTGGTAGAAAGGGCGATTTAAAAGGCGGTGGACAGGGTGGCGGTGGATATGGTAGTGGGCACGGAAGCGGAAGTGGTAATGGACGCGGTGGAGGACAAGGAGGTGGCGGTGGATACGGTGGTGGTCATGGAGGAGATCAAGCTAAAGAAGAAATTGAAAATTAGAACATGCTCGTGGAATTAAATTAAGGCCATGTTCGGATATGTATTAATAGAAAATAAATAATACATGGTTAATAGTTTATATAACCACGTTTGCTACCTACGCAGTCTTAATCAAATAATTAACATAATGTACTTTCTTGGCTTTACTTATAAATATTAATAATGGAATTCTATGTTAATTTTCTTTTTCTAGCATTTACTTGGTTAAGTCTTCAATTAAGGGCACGCTTGGTTGAGGATAATAAAGGGGTAATGGAAATCACTTCTATTAATGTTGCTTTATAGTTTTGATACACAAGTAACACTACAAGAAAACTGTGAAATTCCAATGGAAAAATTCCAACGGACAAATAAACAAAATTCCAATAGTGTTTCCAACAACATAAGCAACCGTTGGAAAAATCCAACGGAAATTCCAACAATTTAATGTAATTGTTGGAATTTACTGTTGGAAAAGGCGTTGGAATTGTTTCAAAAATGATTCCAACAGACATTCCAACGACGCTAGCCCATTGGAATGGTTCCCCTAAATCATATAGTATTTTAATATCTAATTCCAACTAAATTTCCAACATCATGATGTCGTTGAAATTCTTTTTTAGTAATTTCAATGGACATTCCAATGACGCTAGGTTGTTGGAACGGTTCACCTAAATTATACGATATTTTATTTCTCATTCCAATGGTATTTCCAAAGGCATGATGTCGTTGGAATTTTTTTTAATTATTCCAATGAAAAATCCAACAACGCTAGACCGTAAGAATGATTCCCTAAATCATATGATATTTTTATATCTAATTCTAATAAAATATTCAATATCATGTCATCGTTGGACATTTTGTTTAATTATTATTCTCATTATAATGAGAATAAACCAATAACTAAAAGCTTAAATAAAAAAGAAAAAAAATACCTAATGCCATAAGTACACATGTCGTATCAAATGTCGGAGTCTCACTAAAAACCTTGTTAGGGTAAAACTTCCCTTGGGGCAAAACCCCTAGCCAAGGGGAAAAGGGAAACTCCACTAAAACAAGGCATTACGCCGCAGCATGGAAGTAATCCTTATGCATATCAGAATAAAGTTTATCATACAAGAATTCGGGACAACCCCCGATCCATACACGCTGGTCATGCAACTCAGCAAGCATATCCGCAATAGAGTTACCCTCACGATGGATGTGGGTCACCCGGAGACTAAAATTATTTCGAGTTGCAACAAACTTGTCTCAGCAAGCCTTGATCCACCAAGGAACATTCCTGCCAATACTCTCCAGAAACATCACATCAAGCTCAGAGTCAGACTCAAGCCAAACATTATGCCACCCATTATCATGGCCAAAAACGAGGCCAAGGAGACCCGCCAAGATCTTAGCATCAATAGCAACTCCCGGGCCCAGGGGCAAAGAGAAGTCCGCCACAAAGAAACCCCTGAAATTATGGATGACACAACCAACATACATAATACCCAAAGATATACTACCATCAACATTATTCTTCTAACAAGGCTTCCATCAGATGGTGATAGTGACAAGTGGAGGTCGAGGGACACTAGGAACATGGAGCCTCATACAGATGAGGAGGTCGTCAACACCGTGATTGGTCCCCATGGACAAGGCTCAAGATCATGATCATGCAACCGTGGTGAGAGGGGCGAATATCGTTGTGAACCACCGGTTTGACGTGTGCCATATGTTCCAAATTGTGGTGACGAAAGCTAGACGCCAAAGATTACGAACCTGCTTGCTTTGTTTCAGCTGTTGAGCCTGTAATAACAAACTAGAGAAGCCCAAATAATAGCCAAGATGGATATTAAAGATAGAAAAGACAGAGTCATATAAGGAACGAGTGAATCTGCACTCTGTAAGGATATGCTCATGAGTCTCCAAGATAGAAAAACTAGAGGGCAGACAAAAGGGCCCAAGTACCCAATGCGTCGAATAACATCCACTTTGAGGAGATTCCCCCAAATCGCTCTCCAAACAGTCGTATTACGCACCTGAGGGATGAAAGGACCCCAGAGCTAGGGGGCCCAAGGCATCCGCAACAAAGGGGAGCGTAGCAGATCGTAGGACCTCCGGAAGGTATGGGTGCCAATACCCGAGTCAGGCCATATGCGTTGATCATGAGTGTGAATAGGGGTCTGAAGAATATCAATGACCACATCCAGATGCCGAGCGATGAAATTTCCAGTAAAGTGCCAAGTGCCATCAATAAAGTACGCATTACCATTATCATTCTCTAGTTATATATACCAAGTGGGCTCTAAGTATTTTTCTAAAAAAAAATCCAACACGTGTGACATTATTACACATTATAAATTCTAAATTGTATATGTCAATATAAACTATAAGTATGGTTGGTCGAAAAAAAACTATAAGTATGGTTTGAAATTGAAAATAAATATCACATTTTGATTTTTTTAATTGTAACAAAACATAACTGGTTAACTTTATGGTAGTATTAATTTAGCATTCTAATTTTTATTCTGGATCTCAAAGTCCAAAATAGAATATTGATATAATTTCTAAATACATTGTAGTCCCTATGAGTATGAAATAATTTGTTTTCTTGGCTTGATTTTATGTTTTATTAAATAAATAAAGTGATATTACAATATGTGCAAAAACAACATTATTTGTTGAGTTATTAATAATACTAGTATATCACCCCGTGCATTGCACGGTCTGTGATTTTAAGTTGATTTTAATTTTAGGAGGCTGTGAATGTTTTTTTTTTACTTTTTTTTATATAGAATACATGATTTGTTTACATTTTTTATTTTTGTGTGTTAGGTATGTGAAATGTTTTGTGGTTAAAAAACATAAAATATTTACTGTCAAATAATTCAAGATTGAAAGATAATATCTTTATTTATAAGTTTTGAAATACTTCTTTGTAAAACATATTATTTGTTGTTTATATGATTTTTCCGTCCTCGTCGTCAATCAATATACTCGATCCTTCTTGGTTGGTTATTTTTAAAAACGACAACATACAATTGTACATGGCTAAGAATTTTGATAGTTTATGTTTTGATTGTGAATATCACCTGTAGTAGGTATTGCTTCCTCAATTGAGTTTTCACCAATCAAATTATACTCAATCACGTGTAAAGCTGGTTATTGGGGCTATTGTGTGAAGACACAAACTCATATGATACGGGGTACACTTTAGCACAAATCACATTCACCTCTTCTAAAGTGTTAAAGCGTCAATACTCAACTTATACCCCGTCTCATCGTGAGAGCATCTCATGCAAGTGTCCCTCTTGTGTGAAAGTTAGTGAGTGTAATTCTGTTTATTTAGGGGGTAATTTTAATTAGGCGTAACATTTTTTTTGGTAGTGGGGGAGGTGGATAATGTAATGAAAGTGTAATTTATTTATTTATTTATGTGTATATAGGAAAATAGTATTTTTTAAAAAAATATATAATTATATCAAATTTGGATAGTTGGGGAAAGTGAATAGGTGGTTTACAAAATTCAATAACTTTACAATTTTTATTTAATGTTATTTTTAGGGTTTAAATTTTTTGTAGTTTTGTAACTTTGCTTCGTTTTGAAATTGGTCTCAATTGTTTTGACTTTTTGATTTTAATCCTGTAAGTTATCAAAATTTTTGAAATTGGTCCTTTAACCTGTTATAGCAGGACACCAAACAGGTAACCGCAACCTATATAATTATTTTATTTTTTTCCTTTAATTTCAAAATGCCAACTAAACTTTTATAATCCAAATAATTTGTATCATAATTTTTTTCCGTATTTTTTTAGGAAAGGAGAGTGGTTTTCTGCGTTTATTAATTTAATTATTTTTATTTTTGGGTCAGTTTAGACCCAGTAAATCGACCTGATTTGCTTTGTCTTTTGATATACAAATTGTTTTAAACCCGACCTAAATTATTAGGATAAAAAAAGTTCAAATGGCGCTTCGAAATTAAAGAAAAAAATTAAATAATTACATATGTGGTGTTTACCTGCTTGGGAACCGCAACAGCAGGTGAAAATGACCAATTTCAAAATTTTAGAAAATTTACAGGACTAAAATCAAAAAGTCAAAACAATCGATACCAATTTCAAAACCATACAAAGTTACAGGATTACAAAAAATTTAATCCCTTATTTTTATATGTTGAGAGAAAGTGATCAGTCGAAAGTTTAAATGAACATAGTTAAGAATTCATTAAATTTACAGTTTCTTATATCTAATGTACAATTTTTTTTAAACAAATGTATTGACAAATTTAGTAATGAGATTTTGGGGGATAACAAAAATTTCTAAAAAAAGCATAAGTTTTTGTTATTAGATAGTTATAGATTTCAAATGAAAACTCATTTATTTTAATATGATATATACAACTTATATATTGGTGATGATAGAATAAAATAACAAGAATCGATAATAACTCAACAAGTAATGTTGTTTTAAAAAAACTCTACATTGTGGGACTTGTGTTCTATATCCGTAACTTTTGACGAGAATCAAATGGAAACTTGGGTTCGGTAGATGTGAGTAAGTTAGATGATGAGACTTTCTGTCTGTTTGTGACTATCTTATGACTCTATGGTTTGCTAGAAATCTGAATGTGTTTTAAGGAAAGAATATAAAGGAAAATGAGGTGGCTGACAATGCAATTGTGCATCGGCGGGATTACTTGGCCTCCCATCCGGTTGCTGTTGTGAAGCCACGAGTTGCTAATAAATGGAGGGAAGGCGTGGAGACCTCCAAGTCAGGGTCAGTTGAAGCTGAATTCAGATGCTTCAGTTCGGCTCGGGCTTGGAATTGGGTTAGACGGTGTTCTTCGTGATGGGGGGGGGGACGAGTTATATGATGTTTTGGAGATCTGTGTGATACAGTTGATGTAGGAATTGCAGAGGCCTTGGCCATTAGACATGGGGTGGAGTATGCAAGAGACAAGGAGCACGAGATTTGGTGGTTGAGTTTGATGCTCAAAATATGATTTGTGCCTTACTATACTTGAAGTAGAATCTCGGTTATATGGGGACTATTGTTCGAGATATCTTGAATTTGACAGCTGCTTTTAATAGAATGACTTTTGCTTGGACGAGGAGATCCGAGAATTTTGTGGCTTATATGTTGACTCCTTATGTTTTTTATTCTGTTTCTGCTTTCTTTTCGGTCAATATTTCAAATTATGTTGTTGCTAACTTAATATTAAATTTATTTCCTATAAACAAAAAAAAAAACCTAAAAAAACTTACCTATATTGAACACCTCATTCGAGAAGAATTTGGACCCGGTCATAAGCATACTATGGGTACATTTGATAGGCCCAATTTTGTAATCCAACAAAGCGCATCCGATATTCTGATGGAAAAAAAGCCCATTGGATTTACTTATATTTAACCTATGATTTACGAATATTCGGAATTTTTTAATAATGTAGTGTCGAATACACCGTGGGTATTTGGGTACGCGGATACGGGTGAGATACACACTCGATACGCCATGTGGCATATCTCAATTAAAAATAATAATTATAATTTCAGGTATCATGTCGGACACAGATAGAATACACGCCCGTGATTAAATTTGGAAAATTAATATTTTTTACTTTAAATTTATCTTATATTACATTAACCCTAACTTATATTTATAAGCAATAGAAATCTATCACGATTGACACATCACTGTTCGGCGAAGTTCAACATGCATAATTTATGCTTGCTTTGTGTTTGAGTGTGATGCTCCATTAACCTAGATAATTATATTACTTTATAATTGAGTTGTGATTTTAAATTCTATCTAGTATATTTTGTATGTTTGCGGTTTAACTATCTTATACATACTTTTTTTATATTGACTACGACTTTGTAATGTTGGCGATTCTTTACATATTTTATTGAGATGTTCCTCTTGTTTTGATTTTATATTTATTTAGGTGTTAAAAATATTTACATACATGTACGAAGATACGTATTTTTAAAAAAATTGTAAAAAATTTTATATTTACAGGAATAATATAAAATAATTTTAAAAAATTAAAGTCGTACTTCTGTCTTATCTTAACCATTTTTTTTTTTTTTGAACACCTATGTCTCCATACCCGTATTGTATCGTACCATATTGTTGTACCCGTGTCCAATGCAACCTAAGTATTTAACTGTACATTATTTATGTTGGCTAAAAGCTATTGACCTTATTATCTTCCTAATTGAACATAATTACAATTTACATTACTACTCATCTCAATTTGATTACATGAATTTCGCCAAATCTCAATTTGATTAAATGAATTTCGCCAAAGCATGTGGGACAAACAATTTACTCAAGATAATTAATTCACGTATTTACATTTTGAAGAAATTTAAATTTACAACAGGTTCAATTTGTTCATTTTTTCTGTATATCTTCAAACTTGAATTTGATTTACTTTCTGCCCTATTATTTAGTAAAGGACTGGGTTGTGATTTGTGAAAACCCCCTAATATACAATTAGCGATGATAATGGATACGTACCCACTAAAATCAGTGTAGATTAATAATATTAATGTATAAAAGAAAATATTTTGAAATATATAAACTCCATAAATATGGCATAAATGTTCCAACCTGTTCATACCAGAAAAGATTAAAAGGGACACTTATAGTCAACTAACTGCTGCAAATATCCAGAACAAGGCCAAACTTTCTTTCCTCAGCAAATTAATTAACTAAGATCAAATACTTCAATCAATAAAAAGAAATAATATTTATTGTTGCAAGTCGTTTTATATGGAGAATATTATGTGGCTAATTCGGTGACAATTCACAAACAAAATATGTACGTGTAAAATATACTGTAAATAAGAGGAATTTGTTGACCCAGTTCGTCAAGAAATGACTACTCTGGGGGCGTTCCAAGCCAGGGTTGTAGTATTGCGAGTTTTATACGTACAATATATGATACATCTCATGAAGATGAATCGCTATGGATGAAGATGATTTGGAGAGTTGGTATATGAGTGTAGGGTTTTTTATGTGTATGGATGAACTCTCGAATGGGAAATTTGTGAACTCTCGATTTTTTCTGAACCTCACCCTCTCTGAGAATTTTTTGAACCTTTTTCGTGAACCTCTCTCCCTCTGGGAAATTTTTGTAACCTTTTTCGTGAACCTCTCTCCCTCTGGGAAATTTTTGTAACCCTCTATCTTGTTGTTTTTTCTTCTATTTATTGGATTTGGATAAGCTGGTGGTGTCCTGGCTAGCACGAGCTGACGATTTCTTAACATGCACGAATCTATGTGGTGTTGCCACGTTTTCTGTTTGTGCTTCTTTGGTTGACATTTGTCTTTACTTGCTCGATAAGTATTCGACTTGTCATCCAGGTGGTGATGGTGGCGTCGTGGGTGACCCGATTCTTGTGCTCGCCAGGTGGTTATTCGCACTCATGAGGCTCGGCCCTTGTGGTCGTTCATTGGGCTTGGCCGCAAACCAAACACCACGGCCTTGATTCTGTGCTCGCCCTAGGGGGCGAGCACACTCTTCTGCTCTCCACTCTTCCGGACCTTTGTTAACCATGTATGTGTGCTCGCTCCCAGATAGGTTGCTTTGCTTGCCTGGAAAATGTTGTTGTAAACCAAAAGCTTAGGTTCTTCGATTGCCGCTCGAGGCGCGGCGTGTCCTCCTCCTCTGTTAAATGCGAGTTCGTCTCTCTCTTCTCTGTTAAATGGGCTTCGTCTTTCCTTCTCTGTTAAATGCGGGCTTCGTCTTTTCCTTCTCGTTAAATGCGGGTTTCGCTTTCGACCATTACCCGTGTTCTTTGTCTTGTTGAGCAGTCCTTTGGTTTCCGGAGAGCATAATTTTGCTTGATATCATGGCTTCTGGCGCCCAACACCCTCCGGTCGCTTAAACTGACGTGCTCCTTTATTTTACTGGTCCACGTATTCATCGTGTGAGCACGTGGCAGGAAAAACTGAGCTTTTCAGGTTGTCTGAGCCTTCAGGATATCTGAGCATCGAACATACTGACCCCTCAGGTTTGTCTGAGCCCTCAGGATGTCTGAGCATCGAGCATCCGACCCTAAGGTTTGTCCGAGCCGGGATGTCCGAGCCCTCGTGATATATCGATCATCGAGCATACTGACCCCTCAGGTTTGTCTGAGCCTTCAGGATGTCTGAGCCCTCAGGATATCTGATCATCGAGCATACTGACCCTGAGGTCACTTGACTCAGGCTATCTGATTTCTTCTTCCCTGATCTGATCAGTTTGACTGACTTTGTCATGTTCTTTTCAGGATCATTTTGCTCGGTTAGTCTGGTGAACATACCTGTTTGCTCGGTCAGTCTGGTTGAACAACCTTAGTTGGTAAATGGCAAGCTGGCGAACAAAACTTACTTCATAGGCGAGTATGTTCGCTTGGTTGACAAGTGGCGAGCTGGTCGAACAAACTTGTTTGGTCGGCGAGCGGCGAGCACACTTGTCCATCGGGCATGATTATTTTAATAAATATTACACTTGTCTCTCTTACGTGTTCGATTAATGCTGAATAATTATATAGAACACAACATTTATATTGTGATCAAGAGCTACCTGCCAAAAAAAGGTGAACATTTTACATGTATCTATATTCAATTAATGTTTTTACACTAAATGATGAGGATCGCTTTAAAATCAGTAGTAGAGAACAGTAGCAAACATACACCTTATGTTATATGGTCTCTTTAATTAATTGTAAATGAAGAAATGCTAGTCTACATCAACTAGTACCATTTTAGCTTAAGTTAATAGATTGCAGGATTTTTTCCATGCTATATGTCTAGTAGTGCATTAGGGCGTTGTACCACTTGCATAAAGGTATTGTACAATAGTGTAGCATAGAAAAAATCGACTCTTGGGTGGAAGTTCGATTTTCGTGAAATGTATTAAATTGATTTTATAAATTCGATTTTAACAAAACAAGGTAATTATGCTGTATCTGCACATTAATGAATTTGGAGCAAATATTTGTTTGTGTTCACCTTAAAAACAGGTACATAATTTCTCCTTCACCTAATGTTGACATTAAAGTGGAAGAAAAGCCAAGAATCCGCCATTAAAGCTCTGACCTCAACCTCTTAAACTCTCTCTCACAACCCTTATAAATAACGGCCATTCTGATGCCATTTCTACTCGCACATTAATCTGATTTTTCAAGTAATTAAAAAGATGAACAACTTAGCTTTGATCTCTATTGCTCTTCTTCTTCTCCTTGTTTCCTCTGTTTTTGCAGAGGACAAGTCTCAAAATGGAATAAAGGGTCAGTTAATTTACATAATTATGATGCACTACTATTTTATAATTAATTTTAATTATTAATTTTTAATAATTTGTGTTTTCTTAATTTCTTGATTATGCACATTAGTAGGTGATGATCCAAAGTATACCACTACCGATGATTGTAATGGCGGCGGCGGTGGTGGATCTGGTGGCGGAGCTGGCGGCGGGCCTGGTGGTTATAAGGTGGGGTTCCGGAACGGGGGGTTGTACGGCGGAGGAACAATATGCAGGTTGGGATGCTGCAGTGAATCTTATGAATATATGCATCCAGGTGGCGGTTATTATGGTTGCACATGTTGCGCCACCCCATCTCAAGCCAAAGCGTACAAAGAAAGTCGAGAAAAAACTGTAGGTCCCAAAAATTAGAAGTTGGAATTTCTTTTTTAATTTGAGATGATGTAATGTCACAAGTTTAAATTAGTGTGTATGTGGTCGTCATTTAATTATCGAATTACTTAAGGCACACATGTATCTTGTTTATCTATGTATTTCGATGTCCACCATCTCAAAATTTGGATTAATTGTTTTTTTTTTACCTATTATTAGAGCATGACTAAGCAATTAAACTACCTAGAGAAGATTGTCGCCATTGAATTTCATGTCGATTTTTAAAATTGTCTAATTTATTATATTGATAGATCTGATTTATTTATATTTTGAGCCGAATCTTGCTGCAATTATTTTTCATATTAATAGTTGCATAGTTCAATGAAACAAGTTATATATTTTAATATAACAAGCGGTTTAGTTATAAAATGAAATGCACTATGCACAGTTCACATGGTGTATATAATAGTTAGAAAAAAAAAAAAAAAAAAAAAAAGAGAGAGATAATTATCCAAATTTAAAAGTATATAAGTTGCGTATTTCGGGCCATTATCCGTTTTAATGAAGCTCACTTTTTTACATTTCCTTTTACAGAATTTGGATGTCTTAAATTTTGAACTAAAAGTTGTCATATTATTTGGGCTACAGGCGGTAATACCATTAAAAATCTTAGGGCCGAAAGTCGTGGGCTGCCGTTGTAGAGCCCAAATCTAATCCACGCGGATTCTCCAAGAATCTGATTAAAACGGCATTTACTAAAATATATACTGAGACTCTTATCAATAATACTGCAGTAAATATATACCGATACTCTTATCAATAATAAAATATATCAAATATTTTATAAGATCCGAGGAGTCCTATGGTCTGAGGGATATCTAGCATTAATTAAAATACCATAAGACTCCATTTGGATGAATATATTTGACATCTATGTATTTTGCACATAAATCATCACTCTCCAATGAATTTACAAATACTTAGATTTGAAAGTCTAGTTTAAAATGGAGGGATTTTAAATCCTCATCAAAACCTAGTCATTTGTGAAATGTCATCATCTCTACCTTCCCCATCTCCCCCTTCACTCTTTTCCCTAAACTCTCAAATCTAAGTATTTGTAAATCCATTGAAGAGTATGATTTGTGTGTGAAATTCATGAATTTTCAAATTCATCCATCCAAATGGAGCCTAAACGAATTAAGTGCATCAGGAAAGTTTTAAATTAATGACAACATTTGGTATACATCGGTTATATTTATTTACTAGTTATTTTTAAGATTTATTGATATTGAAATGTATTTTTAAGATTTATTAGTTATTTCATTAAAATATATTTATTAATTATTCGTACTGATTGTTTTAATTAAAAAAAATATAAAATAATTATTTATTCTTACTCCATTTCCACATCAATATGATTCATAGTTAAAAGCAAGAAAATGCAAGTAAAAATGAGTAAAATTTAAACATTTCAAGTTAATTTGACTTACTTTTGTTTTATTAATATAAATTGTTAATATTGCTAGGGCTCCAATTAATCTTTTATCAGTTCGAGAAATTCTATATTTATTTGTCATATACTAGTAGTTTATTTTTTTACGGAGCTAGGGGAAAGAATATTAAGGGGTAAAAAGAAAAAGTTGGACTGGATATACATTGGTAAATAAATAAACCGATTTAACCATTACCATTATGCCGACTTGTTTAAGAAATACGAAAGGAAAAGAATATGAAAACACCGATTCCAGAAAAATAAACACTTGAAAAGAAAACTTAATACTCAAAAATAAAAAAATCAACTTCTCCTATATATATATTACTATTAATTGCAATTATAACATAGAAATAACCCAAGCAAGCAATATCTACCGCCGTAAATTACCCAAAAGAAAAACCCCAAAATAGAAACCAAATTACCAAAAATTTCTAAAAACCAAAAACACAACTGAATTTACCCTAAAGAGAAAGCGAGAGTGAAGTATGAATGGAGAAACATCGATGATAGCGATCCATGTTCCTGTCACATCCCATCTCATCCCCATGCATGTCCCATGTCCATGATAACTAAATGTCCAATGTAGGGCCTCGACCCGAAAAAGCAAAAATCAGTCTTAATTTCTTCATGACAAATGATAGTAACGGGGCCGTTTGTTCCCCGGCAAAACCTGGCCCGAACCCGCCAACAAAGTGGACTTATCCATGACCGTTTTGAGGGCCCGTCTCAATCGGCCCACATCGCTTTCGTTTCCAGACATGAGTTTTAGCCAGAAAACACTCTTTGTTCGCCCCCCAACTGTGGACATTTCTGCCCTCACCGCCTTCGCCTCTGCCGATTTCAGCGCCTGTATCATGTCCACTATCATTTCGGGCCTGTCTTGGCAGGATACTGTTGCCTTGATCAGCCCCGAATTCTCGCATTGCTTCACTTTTAGCTCGTCTGTTTCGCTAGGGAACATGAGTTTCTTCCTTGGGTTAATGTCTTCGTCCGAATCGGCCCCTTCTCTCAGCTCTGATGTTGTTTTCTTCAGCTCTTTCACTCGGCGGACCGCCTCTCCTAGTAGAGAAGCCTTATCTGTCTGAATTTGGAGAGGAAAAAAAGTACGTTTGTTGTCTTTTTAATTAGAAAATTATTAAAAAGTCAAGACTAATTTGAATGAATCATGATTTTAAGGCAAGGTATACAGTGTACAAAGGAGGATTCATAAAACTGAATCATATAACTGAAAGGTATTAGTTATATTGTTGAACGGTATTAGTAGCAAAAGTGTACTTGACATAGTCGAGGGTACGATTTATATTAAAAAAAATATTAGTCGTGATAATTGAAGGGTCTGATTTGGATACATTAAGTAAACATGAATCCAATACTATGATTTTAATACCACTTGTTGATTAGCATAGTAATGTTTGCAGTACGTATAATTATTAAAAAAAACTATCTGAATCCGTATACAAGAATTAATTTTAGGAACAACAAAACATGGTTGTAACAAATTCTACAAATAAAATTTTATTTTTAGGAAGAATTATACGTACCTTGATAGTATTTGGGAGAATGGATTTAAGGGTGGCAATATGGGTATTGATCCTCTTTCTTCTTCGCCTTTCTGCTTCTTTGTGGCTTGTGCTTGCTGCAACTGCTTTAGCTTCAGCCATGGATCTTGGACTAACATTTGGTGTATTCTCACTATCAGTCAACATTCCTCCCAGAATTATGTCCTCATATGAATCTGAACCCACTTCATAGAAACTTGGTATTGAAAACATTTCTTCTTTTTAATTTCACTGCACCCAAAATTCAATAAAGTCAATAAAATGGCATGATAATTCACACTCAACCAAATATATTCCACAATTTCATGTAATTAATTAATTTACCTGCTGTCTTGAGAGATTTCTGGCTCTGAGAATCCAATGATTCTGATTTGGGTTGAATCAGCAAAACCAGTTTTCAGACAAGGAATTAGCAAGGTTGGTTTTCAAGAAAATTGCCTTTAAATATATACCTGAATTGTTGTCCAGATGAGTAAATATGATTTTCAGGTGTGTCTCCTTTTATAGTAGTGGTGCAAGACCATGAGTCTGACTGTATACATTATATCATGAGCCCAATTTTGTTGTTTTTCCTAATATTTTGTATCTTTATACAGTACTGCGTCAGATTCCCTCAACTTCTAATTTATTGTTTAGTATTGGAAATAGTGGTATATAATTGATTAGATTTATTGCATTTTAATGATTAGATTTTGAAATAATCTTTTTATAATTGACTGTGCTTAATGTACGTACCAATGGTATAATTAATGCACGTGCATCAATTAAAAAGTAGAATATTTCTAACAATAGCTACGTACTCTTTTATTCATGTCATAAATGAAGCTCTAATTTAACTTAATAAAAAAATTATTTGACATGTCTCTTCCTAAGAGGCGCATAGGCCGAGGGACAAAGTACTCCATTTTCATCTAAATTTTTTTGTGATTACCTAATCTATTAATTAAATTTTAAAATTATTTAAATATATTTATTAAGTTCAATTTCATGTATAAAATATGCATACTTATAAGTTTTTATTTAATATTGTAAAGAAAATCCGCCACAAATACTGAAATTTTATTACCAATACCAAGATCTCAACACATATGTCAAATGTACCCAAGTGGTTAGAAATTCACCACCTAGGATCTTGAGGTCCCGAGTTTGAGACATGCAGAGGGAATATTTATTCTCTTTTGTGGTGGTCCCCCTCTTGTTGGGTTTCGAGTTGCAGTTTCGGGTGGTCCCCCTTTTGTGGTGATTGTGGTTCCGGTCTACAGCGAGATGAAATGATGTTATCATGTGTCCGGTGGTAGAAGAAATTATTGTAATTTATTACTTTAGGAAGCTATTGTAATTGATTGTCTTTAAAAAAAAAAAAATCTCAACACATATAATTCAATATAAAAAATATAAAAAATTAGAAGTGCCTCGGATTCACCAACATACCTACAATCTTTTAATTTTTTGTGCAAATTAATTACTGAATAGTATGTGAAAACTGAAAATCATGATATAACAATATGATCAATAGACATAAAGTGAAGATGAACTCCACGAAGCTACTTTGTGATCTGATGGTTATTTTATTAGTATGAAAGACACGATCCATATATATAATATGTCCTAATTAATTATGCAATTTAGGGCATGCATTGACATTTGCAGTACTTATATATGTACGTATGCGGCTATTTGATAATGATAAAAAGGAACAACAATGAAATTTGTAAATCTTTGACCAACCCCAAGATATTGTTCAAACTTTGGATTGATAATTCAACGAAGAAATCCAAATTCTCCTATTTGCGGGATATTGTGTAGGTGATTTTTAAGTTTGAAGACTAGATAAAGAAAACCTATGATGTGTTAAAGATCCCCCTTTTTCTTAATTTGTGTTAGAAATGATGAAAGTATATACTAACACTTCTAGAGTTGCGCGGTAATATATTTTGACCCAATTTTAATTCAGTTGCTAATGGATATCTTATATAAAGAGCTGATAATTGTTCTTTTTAATGAAATGTATAGATTTATACAAAAAAAATGTAATAGTAGTTTATATATTAAAATGTATTAATTGATATTGCTAAGAAGAGACCCTAATAATTGAGGACAAAAATTTGTATATACCTGGTTCATGTCATCATGAACCTTAATTTTAATTCATTAGCATTTGAACTTATCCAGGGTATGATACGGGTCAAATTTAATGGGTTAGAAAAATGTGTTGAAATGGATCAAATATGTCAAATAATCCAAATTCATAGCATAGATCTGATTCATGAGAGACCAACTCATAATTCATAATATAACAATTAATGCTCTTTCATTTGGTTCATGAGAGACCAACTCATATTCAAAATATAACAATTAATACTCTTTCATTTTTATCGTGAATCTTGCTATAACTGTGGTTAAAATTATACGTATAATACAATTTATGTGCATGTATTTCTAACACTACAAAAGATACGGTGTTTAACGGCAGTTTTAGCAATCGGAAAAATCTTGACGGTTTTGATGATGAAAAAAAAACTTTCGACGAAGCAAAGTGTTGCAAATCTAAATTCAGATTGCAAATTTGTCTGAATTCATGATCAAATATCCGTCAAAAAAAAAATGGCTCAAGGTGCTCCAAAGGGCACCTAAGTTTCGTCAAACCACCCTAAGCCAAACACGAAAATTTAAAATTCAATATTGAGTACTTACTTAGTTGGACATTTAAAATAGGAGTTTTATCAATCCAGGGTCCAAAAGATGGTAAAACTATCAATTTAAGGCCTGAAAGATTTTTCCTATCGATTCAAAAAAAAAAATCAAAGATAAAAACCATCAATTCGAGGCTTATAAATTTTAAGGTCATGTTTGGCACTAAAACCCTAAATCTTGAACCATGAACCCCCCTGAACCGTAAACCCTAAAAATAAAAAAGATAAGAACATGAAATAAGGATATGAAATATAAGTGTCAAACATGGCCTTAAAATGTATGAGCCTCAAATTGATAGTTTTTATCTTTCAGACCCTGAATCGATAGTTTTCTATCTTCTAGGCCTTGAATCGATAGAAAAAATCTTTAAAATAATCGATAGTTTTGTCATCTTTCAGGCCATGAATTGACATTTTTCCTTTAAAATAATAGAGTTGGTAAGATTGATAATTTCAGATACAACACTATAACCAAACACGAAAATTACAAAAAAAAAATGGCTGTTATTTTCAATTACCGATAAAGACATACTCAAAAAAAAAAAATATTTTCATTATATATAAAATTTATATTACCTAAGTACTCCCTCTATCTCAATCAAACCATTCTTAACTGAACATTCTCTTAAATATATCAACTTTATCACTTTATCACATAAAATACTAATAAATAACTCTTTTTACCCCTAACTATTTATCACTTTATCACATAAAATACTAATAAACAATTCTTTTTACCCCCAACACTTTATCGTTTTATCAATTTTTTTAAAAAATCGAGCATACAGTAATATAGCGGTTAAGAATGGGACAGTGGGAGTATTATATAAAAAAAAGTTTGGATTCATATTATATAATTATGAATTTCTATAGTATCGTGGTTGTATTTAGTCATATTATGAATTTTTTAGAGTTTGATAGGATATATAATATATATATATCATATATGTGAATTCATTATATTGAGCTGGGATTAGATCGATTAACCAATTCAGCTCGGCCTTTTCTATTTTCCCTTTTTATTAATGAGACCAACCAAAAAGAATATTGAAGAGTTAGTTAAACTGCAAAAATACGAAATAACAGAATACGGGACAATTTTTTTATTTTTCATTTTTAAAGTTCAAAGTAACTAAAAGCAAAATATTTATATTAATTTAAGCATAAATATGAGATAAAACTGTAACGGATGCCCCATTAGAAAATATAAATTGAAGAATAAACCTAGGCAATATAAATATCGATGATATCAAATTTTCTTGGTTCGGAATCAAACGGCTAGCAATGGTTGTTAAGACTATTAATTGATTATTATAATATTGTAATATGTCATTGTAAAACAATTGTCCGTTCCATATTACATGAGACCTTATAACCGAAATGTTTTAACCCGGTTATTTAAATATTATTATTACATAAAAATTAAATGTATAAAAAAATTGTTAAGTCATTGTTTAAAAAATATTTTATATTTTTAAACAAGAATTTTTTTTTGCATAAAGTTGATAATTTTACACATAAACCGATAGAATTCATGTATGTCGAAAAATGAGTGTTACTCATTACATAAAATTTTTATGCACCAATTGCACAAGATCAAATTGAATTAAATTTTAATTTAGTTAAATTTCATGACTTATTAATTTGGGGAACCATAAACCACCGGATTGAAAGTGAACCAATAGTTTTCAAAAAAAAATTGAATTGAAATCTTGAACCAAATCAAATTATTATTGCAAATTATTTGCGGAGAATTTGTTTTACATAAAATCAAAGATATTTGATTTATTAAAGACAAAAAAATGTTAACTCGAGATCACATTTTTTTTTTTTTTCAAATATCACTATCGTGTATACAAATTGTATAATTTTCAATATTTTTTAAACAAGTTTCACATTAATCATAATAGTGATACTTTATATGCACAATATTCATGTGAGTTCAAGCACACAAAAAGACCTATTACAATATAACCTCTATAAATTTTTTGATAAATTAATAACCTCTCTAAAATAATAGAGACTCTTAGCGTAAATTAATAATTTCGAAAAATTAATAAGATAATAATTTTTTTTTTTATATAATTTAAGGGTCTCATCAACATCATAAATTAATAATCTCATAAAAGATAACTAAGACAACTTAGTAAAATAACTCTAGTGTTGATTGTTTTTATTGAAATTCAAATCAAAATGAATCTCATCTCTCATTTTTCTCCACATGACTTAAAAATTACTGGTATTTTAAACAATTTGCATAAAAGAAATTACGAAGGATTTTTTAAAGAATCGGCTATAATACAAGATTATTTTCCTCGGTTTAATTTTCAATAATAGTATCAATTTTTTTAAATTTGAACAAAAAATATTTTCATTAAATATATTCAAAAATTTTGAATTTAAATTTTATAATATATATTTTTAAATATACCTCTTTAAATTAATAAATTATTAATTTATATAATTAATACCTCTATAAAATTAATATTTTTTATCTCAAATGGTTGTATTTATTGAATGTTCCATTCCTATTTAATACTCCATGCGCCATTTCTCTCTCTCTTGCATTTAAGTGTGATTCTTAATGATATGATAATATTATCTTTTATGCAATCATAAAATGCAGTAATATTAACCCATCATTATAAAACTTGCAAAAAAAGTTTAGAAAGGATCCTTATAACTTTATGTATGTAATTAGTAACAACATTTTTTTTACAGTAACTGATATTATTCGATATGAACAGTATCTTTATATTTCTTGAACAAATATCCATCGACTATTCAATTTTTAAAATAATCTAACCAAGTTAAATAGTAAACCATAGCAAAATACACAATTGGGGCCCACATAACATATTTTGAGGCCACTTGTCACATGCATTTATTCGATCAGCCAAAGAATTCACACATTATATTTACTGATAAATTTATAAAATGAAATGAGATACAAAGATTAGAAAAGTACGGGTACGTATGTTATATTATTGCTGTTGAATTGAAGTCTCCTGAAAGCATTAATCTTTTTCAAAGTATAAATCAGTGAGGAATATTATCAGAGAGTATGAGAGAGAATGGAACAGAATAGGTGAGAGAGAGTGGGGACTTATATATATCTTTTGGCAGTGACTAGTATTATTTTGGGTGATAAATTTCAATATAATCATTTTCCGGCGCAGAATGGATATGACACCAGAATTTTAATTTGTTTTCTTTGAAATTCTTTTGAGAAAATAAAATAAAGTTTGGAATATACTATATATATGTAATATGCATGTAATTTCACTAAAAGGTCCACAACTAGTTGTATTTAGTCATATTATGAATTTTTTAGAGTTTGATAGGATATATAATATATATATCATATATGTGAATTCATTATATTGAGTTGGGATTAGATCGATTAACCAATTCAGCTCGGCCTTTTCTATTTTCCCTTTTTATTAATGAGACCAACCAAAAGAATATTGAATTGCGGCTAGTTAGTTAAACTGCAAAAATACGAAATAACAGAATACGGGACAATTTTTTTATTTTTCATTTTTAAAGTTCAAAGTAACTAAAAGCAAAATATTTATATTAATTTAAGCATAAATATGAGATAAAACTGTAACGGATGCCCCATTAGAAAATATAAATTGAAGAATAAACCTAGGCAATATAAATATCGATGATATCAAATTTTCTTGGTTCGGAATCAAACGGCTAGCAATGGTTGTTAAGACTATTAATTGATTATTATAATATTTTTTTGTAATATGTCATTGTAAAACAATTGTCCGTTCCATATTACATAAGACAAAAACTTATATAGACCTGATTCATGTTATGAACTCGGTTATTTAAATATTACTGTTACATACAAAAATTCTCACTGTTATGTATAAAAATTATCATTGTTATGTACAAAAACAGTCATTGTTTAAAAAATATTTTATATTTTTAAACAGTAAATTTTTTTGTGCATAACAGTGATAATTTTTACACATAACACTGATAGAATTCATGTATGAACCTGATTCACATGAGTGTTACTCATTACATAAAGAGTAACACTTGTATGCACCAATTGCACAAGATGCAATTGGTGCAATTGAATTAAATTTTAATTTGGATGAATCATCTACACCCTCTACACTAAATCATAAACCCTAAATCATGACTTATTCGGGCTGGGTGAACCATAAACCACTCGGATTGAGTGAACCATGAACCATTCGGGCTGGGTTGGGGTCAGGCCCGAAAAAAATTGAATTGAAATCCAATTGAACCAAATCAAAATTATTGCAAATGGTGCACAGGAGAATTTGTCTTACATAAAACTCAGCATATTTGATTTATTAAAGACAAAAATCATGTTAACTCAGATCACATATTTTTTTTTTCAAATATCACTATCGTGTATACAACGGGGTATTGGTATAATTTTCAATATTTTTTAAACAATAACACTTCACATTAATCATAATAGTGATACTTTATATGCACAATATTCATGTGAGTTCAAGCACACAAAAGACCTATTACAATATAACCTCTATAAATTATTACTTGATAAATTAATAACCTCTCTAAAATAATATTTTTCTCCGGTCCCGACTTGGGCCCCAAGCGTAAATTAATAATTTCGAAAAATTAATAAGATAATAATTTTTTTTAAAACCCCTATATAATATAAGGGTCTCATCAACATCATAAATTAATAATCTCATAAAAGATAACTAAGACAACTTAGTAAAATATGACTCTAGTGTTGATTGTTTTTTATTGAAATTCAAATCAAAATGAATCTCATCTCTCATTTTTCTCACGGCACTTAAAAGCTCTGGTATGGCGTTCGTTGACTGCAGAAAGAAATTACGAAGGATTTTCGTCGCTGATATTGCGTCTTTTCGCGTAACCGGCTATAATGGTACCGTATTATCTTGAGCTTCATCCTCAGTTTAATTTTCAATAATAGTATCAACAATTTCTCCTAAGCTTTAGATCTATGAACATCCTTCATTTTCACCCGGATAATCCAATAGATGATTGACATTAAATAAGATGATTCAAGTTCCTAACATTTTGAATTTAAATTTATGAATTCTGACGTAATTAATTTAAATTAAATGAATATAGAATACCTCTTTAAATTAATAAATTATTAATTTATCGATTAATTAATACCTCTATAAAATTAATATTTTTTTCAGTCTCAAATGTATTAATTTATAGAGATTATACTGTATTTATTGAATGTTCTGCTCCTATTTAATACTCCATGCGCCATTTCTCTCTCTCTCTCCATTTAGTGCATTTAAGTGTGATTCTTAATGATATGATAATATTATCTTTTATGCAATCATAAAATGCAGTAATATTAACCCATCATTATAAAACTTGCAAAAAGTTTAGAAAGGATCCTTATAACTTTATGTATGTAATTAGTACACGCAACCTTAATACAGTGAACTACTGATATTATTCTATATGAACAGTATCTCATTGAAGTGGTGCCTCTATTTCTTGAACAAATATCCATCGACTATTCAATTTTTAAAATTCATAATCTACGTATGTCACATACCAAGTTATACAATAGTAAACCATAGCAAAATAGACAATCACAAGAAAGTGGGGCCCACATAACATATTATTGAGGCCACTTGTCACATGCATTATATTCGATCAGCCAAAGAATAAGGTCACACATTATATTCGAATTGTACTGATAAATTTATAAAATGAAATGAGATACAAAGATTAGAAAGTACGGGTACGTATGTTATATTATTGCTGTTGAATTGAAGTCTCCTGAAAGCATTAATCTTTTTCAAAGTATAAATCAGTGAGGAATATTATCAGAGAGTATGCAGAGAGAGAATGGAACAGAATAGGTGAGAGAGAGTGGGGACTTATATATATCTTTTGGCAGTGACTAGTATTATTTTGGGTGATAAATTTCAAAAGTGCAATCATTTTCCGGCGCAGAATGGATATGACACCAGAATTCTTAATTTGTTTTCTTGAAATTCTTTTGAGAAAATAAAATAAAGAGTGGGAATATACTAGTACTATATGTAATTATGCATGTAGAAACCACTAAAAGGTCCACAACTAGTTTGCCCACTTCTTTCGGCCAGTTTCCACACATAAACTCTGCAGTCTTCTGTCTGTGTGACCATCTTTTGGTTCAACGCATACCCACACGGACCATTCTTTTCGACCAAATAATTAAATTTAAACATATTTTTATTTTTTCTTCAATTCTATTACTTTTTTCTCCATCTAAATTTAGCACATGTTTTTAATTAATATTTAAAAATATCATCAGTTACTATTTTCAATAAATTCTGTCTGATATGATCGTCGAAATCTACTTGTCTTGCTGATGCATAAATATTAAAATAAAAAAAGAAAAAATATCACCATTTAAAATTAAAAAATACGGGATATAAAAACGTCTCAGGTCACTATTTTCTATTTTAAATGGTGATATTTATTTATTTTTTAATATTTACACATCAGCAAGACAAGTTAACTCCGACAATCACATCAGACGAACCTTGTCGAAAATGGTAATTCGAGATGTTTTTAAATATTAAGTGAAAGTATGTACTCCCTCCGACCCATTCTTATTTTCCTGTTTACTGTGTGCTCGGATTTTAAGAAAAAATGATAAAGTGTTGGGGTAGAAAGAATTGTTTATTAATATTTTATATGATAAAATGATAAAGTGATGGGTAGTTGGGGTTAAAAAGAGTTATTTATCAGTATTTTATGTAATAAAGTGATAAAGTGATAAAGTAGAAATTTCTATTTAAGGAAATAGAAAAACAAGAATGGAACGCCCAAAACGGAATACAGGAAAACAAGTTTGGGACGGAGGGAGTAATACATTTGAAGAGAGGAAAAAATATATATACTAAGATTGATGAAAAATTAAGGGCATGTTTGATCTGTTGAAGGGAATGGATAAGATTTCATTCTTGTGAGGAATGACTTTCATTCCATCCCTCATAAAGTCATTTCTCTCAAAATTACGAGGAACGGAGATTCTCATTAAATGGGAATCAAACCATTATTATTGATTATATTCCCCAACACTAAATATACATATTTGATTCTTTTTTCACACCATGTTTATCTATTATTCATTTTCTATTCCTCACTTCTCAAACTCCCCAACTAAGCATCCAGTAAAAAAAAAATGTACTAGATTTAATAATTTGAACTTCTTTTTCTCCCTTTTCTTTTTTCTTTTTATTTACAAAAACTCCTCACCCTAATATTAGTAAATACAATATTGACGGGCCAAAAAACTTTTAACTGATCAACCTTACAATTTTTTTTCTCAATCAACAGATTATTTGATAATATTTCAAATTACAAATTCTTTTAGTAATTAATTCCTTTTTTTAAACAGAGAACTCTGTTACCATGCTTTAAAAGGAAAAGAAGAGTAGGTTAAAAAAGGCTTCAATTATTAGGAAAATACAAAAAGTAGCCTATACAGAGAATAATATATAGATAGAGCGAATAAGTTACTACGGGTAATTTTCTATCTAATATTTCTTTGGAAGTACAATTTTAAGTAGGGATGGCAATGGGGCGGGTTAAAACCCGAACCCGGCACGAATTCGCCCCGGATGGGGCGGGTTAAAACCCGATCAAATGGGTTTCGGGTGGGTTAAACCCGGTCAAGCGGGTTTTTTGCCGGGGCGGGGCGGGTTACGGTTTTAGGTAAACCCGCCCGAACCCGCATATATAAATATATATTAATTTTATAATTTTTTATTAAATTAAACGTATTTTGTATAGGGTTTATTTCTTTCACGGTGAATTATTTTAATTGTTTCTTTCTTTGATTTATCAGTTTCTTTTATCGAATAAGTGTTTTAGCTTAGATTGAGAAGAAATTAGAATGATTAGATATCTAATGTACATAATTCAAAATAAATTTCAATTAATTCACCCAAATAATGCAAATTCAAGTATTAATTGTATGAATTGGAGGACTGCAAAATAATTGTATGAATTGGAGGTAGAGATAAATTATTTTTTTGCTTATTTATTTATTTTCATCTTTATTTATTTTTCTAAAATACTAACATATCTATCTTTTTTAAAATAGATGGAGTCTGAAGAAGGAACTAGAGTTAATTCAGTGAATGTGCCATTAAATAATCTTCTTTGATGTGGGATTGATTAAAACTTTTGAATTTTGTGCTCTATGATGTTAGATTGATTATGAAATTAGGTATTTTATTTGTTATAATTTGAATGATTCTAATTAATGTGTTATTTTTTAGGAATGATATGTATGAAGTTGGGAGTATGAATTAAAAAATGTAGGAAAAAATAAAATTGACCTTGAGCGGTTTAAACCCGCCGGGTTCACGGGGCGGGGCGGGTTAAAGCGGGTTTAAAAACCCGGCGGAGCGGGCGGGTTACGGGTTGGGAAAAAATTTGGCGGGGCGGGTTACGGGTTTAGCTAAACCCGCCCCAAACCCGCCCCGTTGCCATCCCTAATTTTAAGTTGTTTATTAACACGAAATTATGTATTAACTATTAAATGTAGTTGTGTTTTGTATTTTATATAATAGAAAAGAAGAGTGAATGGTGAAAAAAAAGTAAACATTTTGTTTCTCTATATGATGTGTTCCGATCTGATCCGATTTGGTCTTTTATAATAAAAAAAACATACTCAGAACCGTCCTAAAAAAAAATCAGATCCATTTTGAAATCTCCGTATGAGAATGGACATTCAAATTTTTTATATGAATATAAATACTTTTAATTTTTAAATATTTATCTTGATCTGTACCATGAACGTCCCTATAACTAGGGATGGCAATGTGTCGGGTCGGGTTGGGTACTTAGATATCCGGACCCGCCCCACTCTTTAAACGGGTTGGGGCGGGTCTGACCCGCTCTGGGCACGGGTCAGGGCGACTCGTTTTAAATATTTTTATATATATATATTTTTATTTACAATTTAAGATTTTAATATCAATAGATAATTTTAATTGAAATAACATATTATATTTTATATTGACCTAAAAATATCTATAAAGTTGAATTGTTGTTATATACATATTAATAAATATGAAAAAAATGTAAAAATATATTGTATTTACATATATTATATAACATATATTTTAATTTTTAATAAATAAAATGGGGCGCGAGTCCGGGGCCCATTTCATTACGGGTACGGGGCAGGTCCGACCCAAACAGTGCGAGTCAGGGCGAGCCGGGGTAATATTGTCATCCCTACCTATAACTATATAAGTAATCAGCCGAATTATTTTATATTTTGAATTACTTTAGTCACTCATTGCATTTGACATATTAATCACAAAACTAGCACCTAATCATCACACACACGTATATATAAAAGGCGGGCCATCAATAAAAATGCTATGTTGGAAAAATATCTTAAAACTCAGTTCGATTGCCTGTTTCCTTTTTTGTATTCCATTTATGCTTTAATTGCTGAATTTTTAATAAATGAATCCAAAATATAATAGTTCGTTAAATAATTTTTATTAATCCATATATCATCTATTTATATTATAAAATATAAAATGAAATACATCTCATTCCATAAAACTAAGATAATACACATGGATATTAAGAACGAAACACCACATTTTTAGATAACAAAAACTAATTATTAAATTGGTCAAATGGGGCTGAAGCTACCCCAACATAAAAGATAGATGCAAGGAAATTATTGCCAAACTATTACTTTTGCCAATAAAAGACGCATAGAGAAATAAAAACAATGACACCTGGTGTATCAAGCACTCAAATACTCTACAAATTTACCAAGTTACCTTATAACTCTCATACTCCAATTCGTTCTCAAAGGAAATCAAACCTGGGTTTTGGGAATCAAACTTGGGTCTCCCACTCAATTGAGGAGTCTAGTGGTCAGGTGGGCTAAGCCCCGTGGTTGAAATTATGAAGTAATCTTATTTTGTTATTTTGTGGAAGCTAATGTTGTTATGCGATTAAAGTCTAAAAGGGTTGCACTTTTCTTTTTTTGCCCAGCAAATTGTCGTGTCGACTATCGAGTATTGCATGCCCTTTCGGTACAAACCATTTTTTCAATTGTTCTTCAGGCATCACTCATTTCGTGTAATCATATGTGAATTGTTTACTTACATATAATATTAATATTCAAATTTTTTTTCGAAACAACATTAATATTCAAATTTAATATTTTAAAGGATTGATTTGTAAATCTTAGAGCTTTTTTTAAATTTAATATTTATGCTGGGGATATCTTATTCCCATAAATAATAAAATTCTTTTTTTCTGATAAAAAAAAAGAAGTAATAAAGTTCTAATCTCTTATGAAATCGTAAAATTTAATATATCACCAAAATTAGTGAATTGAAAGTAAAATCCTTGTATTGAAACGAACTAATCCAAAAATATCAAAACACTTTAGGGTCATATTTGATCACATGATTTTATTTTTATTGATTAATTATGAAAGGATTGAGTAGAATTGGGTAAGATCGAATTGATTGGACTGAATTATTTAAATGAAGACACGTGTTTGGATTGTAGAATTGTTACTCTTAATCTTATACTGAAAAATTAATAAAATAATTAAAATGTTAATCTCGGTCAATATCACTTTCCACATGGGATAAACATATCACTTCAAATAACTATTAAACACATTTTTGTACCTAGACTAGAAATATATTTTGACCCTCATCCCACAAACCAAATAGCCGATTACGTGGGTTTAAAATGCTACCTATTTTGATCAATCCCGCAAACCAAACTATGTCTAATGGGCTATCATGAATCACAGTAATATTTGTTGGAAATTAATCAATACTATGATTTTCTTAATATATTTAAAGAAAATCGAATTAATAATGGGGGGAATATGAGGCTATTTGTACCCCAAGTATGAATAGTTAGAGAAGTCCACACTAAGGAGACAAAAGGCAATTAGATGATTGTCTGCTCCAACATGTGTTTTTCTCAGTTTTTGACCAACAATTGCACTCTCTCTCTCCCGGTGTGTAAAGGGAATACAAAAAGGTCTAAGTGGGCATATCAGAAGAAAAAATAAAATTATATGCACATATAATTCAATATTTAGCTTTTTTTCAAATCGAAACAACATATTATATTTTAATAATCACGAAAATTTATTATTATGAGTTAATAATAGGTGGACACTTTTTTCCCAAGGAGCAATATACACTGAAGTCTATCAAGCGTGGATAACTCAAGTGGTTAGAACTCCACTACCTGAGATCCGACTCTTTATGGTGGGGTGGTGTTCGCCCTCTTGTAGTGGTTGCGGTTTCGGATGGTCCCCATCTTATTATGGTTGCAATTTTGATCTACAGCGAGACGAAATGATGTTGCCACGTGTCCGGTGATAAAAGGAGTTATTGTAATTGATCATCTTAAAGAATTATTGTAATTGATTGCTTTTCAAAAATATACACCAAAGTCTGTCTTTTCAGTTTTCATAGCCTAAAGCATTAATTCAAAAGAAAGTTCAAACCTGGAAGAAACGATAAATTAATAGGTGGAAATGTTGATAATTTTGATCGAGTTCATTTAAGAAATATTTTTTGGATCACATGTCAATTTCAAATGGGCCGAACGAGAAGAGAAACTTAATAGCTTGACCTGTGGCCCAATACTTAAAAGCATACACCTCCGGCTCAAATATTGGACTCCAGCTATATAAAAGAAGTGGTTCTTTTACAGAATGGGCTTGAAGCAAATCTTATGGCAGGCCCATTAAAAGCCCAGCAAGTCAATCACCACTACAATCTTACATGAGAATGACAATAGAGTGGGTCGGGCATCTACTTAAAAATCCAGTATATTTTATTAAGAGTCGTTTGACTAAATTTATATTAAATATCTTATAAACTCTAACATTTTATAAATTATTTTTAGAGGTGAGCATTGTTCGATTCGGTCACTAAACCGAACATAATAGCGATAATCAAATTGAATCGAAATTTTATAATTAATAACTGAACGACTGAAACAATATGAAAATCGTTATGTAACCAAACCAAAATTTTTGGTTTGGTTACTGTTATTAATTAACCGAACAATTGAAATTTTACATTTCTCCCTTTTTTGGATTTTTTAAGTCATATTGGGCCTGAAAAAAATTAATATAATAATATTCTATTATATTATTTATATAATTATATATTAAATATACTGTATTCGATTTTCAATTTTGTTCGAAAAATAACAGAACCAAACCGAAAATCGATTTATGTAAAATTGCGAACCGTAGTTGAACCGAAAATCGAATAACCGAACAGAATTATGAATTTTGTTTCGGTTCAATCGGTTATTTTGGTTGTAACCGTATATTGCACCCCACTAGATGTGTAAGTGCTTATAAAATGTAACTTTATATATGTAGCTTATAAATTGTGAAAGTGTTGACAGAATTTTCTATAGACCTAGTTCATGATGTGAACCCAGATCAAACATGACTCATACATTACAAACGGATCATATATAAACAATTTCAATTTTTTTAACTTATTTTCTAATTCCCGCCCCTCTCTCTTCCCTCACCCCTCACGCGAAGACCAACCTCATTAACAAATTAAAAATGGTTGGAAAAGAATGTACGGATTCATTAATTAACTAATTAACTCGAAAATTAATGTAAAATGATTGCATGTTCACATAAACGAATGTAGAAGCTCTATTATTTGAAAATGACAACTGTAAATAGCTTACCTAAAAAGTTAATGTCAGTTTGATTGAAGGAGTAAACGTTGACCGTATATACGTACAATTTTGGTCACATTGCTTTTGGTGCTTCGCTTTGCTTAATTACACTTTTGGATTACAAATTCGAATAATTTTTTTATCTATTTATATAAATATATATTCAGTAGACTAAATGTCATGTATATTCCATCAATTAATTTTCCAAAAAACAAGTTAAATGTGAGGTGGAAAGTCTAGTCTCGTTAGGAGATTGGTTTTGAAGTGTTTCATTCGCAAATATCTTACATAAGTTCGAAGACTTTCAAAGGTATTGGAAGTTTTTAGTGTGGGTTAAGTCGTTAGGATGCATTTGTGTTGAAGGTTGGAGAATTTGACTTGTATTGGATGTTTTGATTTAATGTTTAATAAAATACCCTTTCTCAATTAATTTTTTTAAAAGAAATTAAACTGAATAATCAAGAAAGCGCATGCAGAACTATTTGCCCTACTCATCCAGCAGACTGTGTTTGTTTTAGGACTCACACGAATGAATTTAGGAATTTGTGCTCCCTATTTCATACGAATTTGAGATTTAGAATTTGATTTTTTAATCTCACATTCAATCCACACCTATAAAACCTATTACTCCATCAGTCCCAATCATAATGACAGTTTTACTGTTTATAAGGATTTAGTGGAATAGTGATAAAGTGATAAAGTGGTGGGGTAGGAAGAATTATTTATTAGTATTTTATATGATAAAGTGATAAAGTGATGAGTAATTGGGGGTAGAAAGTGTTGTTTATTAATATTTTATGTGATAAAGTGATAAAGTAATAAAGTGTGTAAGTAACTTTACCATTATGATTGAGACGAAAATATGGGGTACTTTACCATTATGATTGAGACGGAGGAAGTATTATTTTTCTCAATACATCACACTTTATATATCTTATTACTCTTCTCAATATAATATAATAATACAATATTAATTTAAAGTTCATCATACTCAAATCTCAAAACAAATACATACATTTACTATTTATCAATGATTCTAAATCTCTAAATTCTAAAACATTGACTTGCTGCGCACACTAAAATCCCAAAACAAACACAGCCTAAAGAAAACTATAAGAAATATTAAGATGATAGTACAGTAATTATAAAGTGTTTGACCAACACGGCTCTCTTATTAAATTATACTCTCTCAGTCCACCAATCTTATGTATACTTATTTTATTATTCCGTCCATCAATCTTATGCGCATTCTATTTATTACAAAAGTTATTTTGTCTTTATCCTTCAACCATAACTTAATTATTTTAAATATTATTATACTTTACTCACAAACAATCACTTTATCTATAAATAAACCACACAATATCCCATAATACTTTTACTTCATGTACCTCAACTACTTTTTTCTTAATACTCCTCCCCATCAAGCATACTATTAGTGGACAGATGGGGTACTGCCTACTAATAATACCACTGATTTATTGCACGGATGATGGTGTTGGGATTATACTGGAAAGTATGCTTTTACTTTGTATAATCAGACTGAATTTCAGACTTATTTACTGAAATAAATTGTTTATTACTGATGTTTTAAATATCATCGAATGTTACATATATTTACTGCATAATTGTTCAATAAATAGTACGTGTTACATTGTAGTTAATTTAGTGATACCAGATCACAGAAGATTAAATTAACAGTTCCTTGTAACTAAAAGTACACCATTCACGACCTAGATGGAAATGAACAATCCATCGTGAAAGGTTGAAGTGTAAGGCTCAGATTGGTTTGTCTTGACCAAGAGATTACACTAGTGCATGACTGATGCACTGAATAGGACCTACATGAGGACAAATTCTTCAGAACTGAACTAGGAAGAATTAGACCTCAGTGGTTCGTTATTTCTTAATCTTCTTCCCTTAAATAGGATCGTGTGTGGTTAGTAATTATTGCTTTGACTTATTATGGGTAGAGAATCAAGGAGATTCAATACTTTATATCTTGGGCAATATTATTGGTCACATGCGATTGCTAAGATTTAATACGGAGAATCGTGTGCAAGTACGCTTGTTCGATTTGCCCCCTTGGGAGGTTCATAAGTTTTATCATACAAAATCTTGCAAGTGGAACTAGTTTCCGATATGAATAATAATATTGAACCGTTCATTTACCAAGGATAAAAGATATTAATTAATGGAAAGCTATTTCAGTGACTTGAATTAATTAATGGTCTAGATAATTTTAAACACGGGAAATAATAACCGGGAGTCATATTAACTGTAATATGGGTTAAGATGTATAGTGCAATATTAATTATGTAGTGAGATTAATTAATATTTATGGTCTTGAATAATATTGTGGCTCAATATTGATAATTCAAGATCCATAGGAAGGTCCAATCTTAATTCTCCTAAAGGCCCCTCAAGTAGCCCAAGATAAAGTCCAATAACTGAAAAATGTGTTTAAAAATAAAATAAATTTTGTTGCTTATTTTCCTTGAATTTCAAAATTATTAAAGAAAAAGAGGGAGAAGAATTTTCTTGAAAAGATTTTATGGAAATGAGATATGTATTCTTGGAATACAAGATTATCCCATAAATTCAAGAAATCTCCCACTTGGTTTCTTTAATTGTAATTTTTGAAATATATAGAGTAATAATAGGAAGAAGGATTTTCTTGATTTTCTTGAAAAGATTTTATGGAAAAAGATATGTATTCTTGGAATACAAGAATATCTCATAAATTCAAGAAATATCAAATCTTGAAAAGTCTCCTATTAATTTCGAAAAAATGGGTTAAATAAGGGTGTGAGATTTTTGTGGAAAAATACACATGGAAAGAAGAATATATGATATATATTCAAGATTTCTTGGAGATCAAGAAAAGATCTTTTCTAACCTTATTTTGAGTCCTAATTTTCGTCCCCCTCTCTATTATAAATAGGGGATGAATGTTTCATCCCCAGTGAACACGAAAATTGGTTTTTCGGAAAAATATCAGCGTCGATAAAATATCAAATATTTTGAAACGTCGACAGATTGTGTATTTTCGAAAAACGTCAATTGTGAGTGTACAAATTCATGTGCTGGAAAAATTAGTAAATCCACAAAGGTGGTGCAACAAATTTTATTTTCCCTTTTGTTAATTGTTCGCGAGCTTCCTTCCACCGGATTGTCGAGCAAGGACTAGGGAATACTTGGGAAGGTCTTTTGGTGTGTTTTCATCGACGAGACCATTGTCATTCCAAGAGGTAAGTTCACGTAAACTCGTAGTAATTCATCGTCGTAGGGATTTCGTGTTGTTTATATGCATGATTTGTTGTTGAATTATTATTTGAATTAATATAGGATTAATTCATGCTAGTAATAATTGTTAGAATTAAATTTATATTTAAATATTCATCCCGAATAGATCCGGGCAAATAATTCCCCAACAACTGGTATCAGAGCCTCGGTTTCGGGCTCTGAATTTTAAATTGTAATTTAATTCATTTTCATTAAATTTGAAATTGGATAATAGAATTGCTAGATCTTTTTTGCAGGTATCCAATTGTCATGGAATTTAATGTGTTTATTTATGCATGCATATAAATTGTGGTTTTTTAATTCGATTCGTTTGAATTCGTTTTGCCTCGTGAGAAAATCCACGAGTAGATTAGAATTTGTTTGATTTGATCAATGTAATAGACTAGTCTAGATCTAGGTTTATTTATTTTTGTAAATAAATTATAACCGGATCGGAAACGGAAGCGAGACGAAAAGAATTAAAAGACGGATCCGGAATCAAGGCAAAGGCGTAAGCGGCGAGAGCTTAAACATGCCAAGGGAAGCACGCGACGACGGAGTGCCGGGCGCAAGACGGGCGTGGGCGAGGCCGGAGGGCCGAGCACGCCGGATTCGGCCTGGCGAAAGGGTTAAGGGCAAGGGCGATGATGCCAGGCCTTGGGGTGGCTACAAGACGGACGCCACTCGACAGTGGTTGGGAGTGCTAGGCGGGCACTCCGACCATGAGCCGGTCGATGACGTGGCTTGACAAGACATTTTTTTAAACGGTCAAGGGGAGCTTTTTCGAGATCTAACGCGATGAAGGCTATGAAGGCGATTTCTCAAGATCAAGACATGACAAAAATTAACCATGACAATTGGATAAATGTGCCCAATATGTTTAATTTTTTGTCTTGATGTTTATGCATTATTTTATGCTTATTTAAATTGTGTTTAAATTTGCGATGCATGAGAAAATGTTTTGAAAAATCTCACTTTCGAAAATTACTAAGTATGCTTACACAATTAATTGACAATTTTATTCCGGATAATAAAATTGAATTAATTTTGACCTCCATGATTTATTTATTTGTGAATTCCTTTGGAGAAATTCCCCTCACGGGACGGTCAAAAGATAGCTTTCACATGAATGAATTCCAAATGGATGATTGTAGATTATTACTAGTGGCGACGATGACCCTCCCCACGAGGCTCGTTCAAAGCGAAATAATAATTCTGTATTTAATCATGGTTATTACTTAGGTATAAAATTGATATCCATATACTTCCGAAGTCCCTGTCAATTTTATATTGGTCAAGTGGGAGCCAATTATTAATCTGGATATTAAAGGTTTGTAACTGTTCTTGTTTGTAACCTGCTTGAATGTGTTTAAATAATGACCCACCCCACGTGGCTTATTTAAACTGTTTTGAGATGTTGGCTGATGCATGTTCATATTTTTTTTTTGAGATTTTAATATGAAACATGTGATCGAACCTTGTGATATATTTGTGCCTATGCATATTATTATTTATTTCAGTTCATCATGTCGCAACCTTTTAATCCACTGTTCAATATACTTAAAGTCAATAGAATAAGTATGGAAACTATATTGATTGGAAACGAAAAATTATAATTGTCCTAACTGCACAAAAGCACAAGTTGATTCTTGACACACCAAAATCAGATGAGCCAACTGACGAGTCAAAAATGCGGGACTCGTCAGATCACCTTGCGAGAGATGTCGTCGCTGAAAATGGTGGAGGGCAAACCCGTAAGGGATTACGTCCTCAAAATTGATGGCCCATCTGAACAAACTTGAGGTTACGAAAAGTGCATTATAATCTGGAGACTCAGATGAATTTGGTACTTCACTCTCTGCCCAAAAGTTTTTGAGCATTATTTGCCTCGCTAGCTGATTTGTTGCAAGCTTTGGTCTCGGTAGAGATGTTGATGGGGCACCAAACTCAAGCTTTGACGGCAAGTGGTCCATTTTCATTTTCTAGGCCAAGGGATGGCAAGAAGAAGAAGGTGACCAAAAGCCATAAGCAATCAGATTCAACTGTTGCCAATGGCAATGATAAGGTGACGAATGCTGGTGGTGTCAAGGAAAATCCAAAGAGGAAGTGCTTAAGCTGCGGTGAAAGAGGACAATGGAGGTTTGACTGTTCCAACCCCAAAAGGGACGGAAAGAAAGGTAATTCTCACGCACTAGTTGTTGAAACTTGTTTAGCAGCGTATACTTCTCATTTGTGGGTAGTTGATACGAGATCTGCTGACCATGTATGTTTCACGTTACGGGGTCCCAGCTGTCCCGACAACTTAGTGGGAGTGAGATCCTCATCACACTAGGCGATGACACGAGAGTGGCAGCTGAAGTAGTGGGAGAAGTGCACCTGTCTTTTGAAGATAGATTTTTTAATTTTAAGAGATTTTCTTTATGTTCTCAGTTTTAGAAAGAATTCACTTTCAGTTTCTAAAATTCTGTTAATGAATACTTAGTTTCTTCTAATAAGAATGACATCATTTCTTGAAATGATGAGTGTATCTGTTATGGGACATTGGTGAATAATCTCCATACAATTAAGCATGCACACCACTCACTTAAAACGATCCTATAATACATCAATTGTTTCCGATAAAAAAAACGTTCATCGGGGCGTGAGCGAAACACTTCTATGGCATCTAAGATTGGGACATATTAATCCAAAGAGGATCCAAAGGTTGGTGAAAGGCGGTTCACCGGAGTTTCTCCAAGTTGAACCAATTCCAACTCGCTAATCATGTTTGGAGGTAAAAAATGACCAAGAGGGCATTCGAGAGCCGAGGGGCCAGAGAAGACCAAAGCTTCGTTCACGGACGTATGTGGTCCAATGTCAACCAAAAAAAAGAGGAGGTTATGAGTATTTCGTCACTTTTATTGATGACTACTCAAGGTATGCGATTATATTTTCCTTATGAAGCATAAATCGAGACCTTTGAGAAATTCAAAGAATTTAAGGCTCAAGCAGAGAATCATAGGGAAAAACGTATCAAGTCTCTCTACGATTCGATCGTGGAGGCGAGAATACCTCGGCGATGAGTTTTTGAACTACTTGTCGGATGAAGGATTGTATCGACTAAGCGCACCGAAAACCCCTCAACAAAAGCGGGGTTGAGCGAAGAAAGCGAACTCTTTTAGAAATGGTTAGATCAATGATGTGTTATGCGAATCTTCCCAAGTCGATTACGGGGTCATGCCTTGAAAAAATGACTTACATTCGAACTTGGTGCCATCCAAATCGGTTCCCAAAACTCCCAAAGAATTGTGGACCGGTATAAGCCCGGTTTGAGACACATGAGAATTTGGGGGTGTCCGCCCCTCGTGTTGAACAAAGGAAGCGGAAATTGGATCCTCGATCGAGAATTAAAATTTGTTTATAAGATACCCCGAGGGAACAAAAGGGTGTATGTTCTATGGTCCCGAAGATCAAAAGGTGGTAATAAGCACCCACTTTAGATTTTTGGAGGAAGACTATATGAACGAAAGAAGACCCAGCAGTGAGATTACCTTAAGTGATCTAAGGGGCTAACCTCATTGCCAATTGTACAAGATGATATACCAAACGACACACTTTCTTCACAAGGAACCTCGTCAGTAGTGGGAGGGTTGTGAGACACCCGAGAGATTCATGGGGATAGGAGAGTCCTCGGACTTGATTCCCGGACAAGATGAATCAGACCCATGGACATATGATGAGGCAATCCAAGACAAGGATGCGGTTTCTTGGCAAAAGGCAATGAAAGCATAAATGGGTTCTATGGATCATAACAGAGTGTGGGAGCTAGTCGAACCACTTAATGGGGTCAAACATATAGTGGTTGCAAGTGGGTATACAAGAGAAAAAGGGGACCAGACGGGAAGGTGGAAACCTTCAAGGCAAGGCTTGTGGCGAAAGGTTATACTCAGAAGGAAGGGATCGACTATGAGAAAACCTTTTCACCTGTAGCAATGCTCAAGTCCATCTGGATTCTCTTGTCGATAGTCTGCAAGATCTCGATTTTGAAATCTGGCAAATGGATGTCAAGACAGCTTTCCTTAACGGAAGTCTTGATGAAAAAATCTATATGCAACAACCCCAAGACTTCATTGAAAAGGGCCAAGAACACTTAGTTTGTAAGCTCATGAAGTCCATTTACGGACTCAAACAGGCATCCAAAGCTTGGAACCAATGTTTTGATCATGTTATAAAGTCTTACGGGAGTTCGAAAGTTGTGTGTATAAAAAGCGTGTCGGAACTGCATTGGTATTCTTAGTACTATCGTGAGGCGACATTTACGCTCATCGGGAACAATGTAAAAGGTGTTGTCGGGGCGTAAGGACATGGCTTTCAAAAACAGTTTGATATGAAGGACTTAGGGAAGTTTCGGGCACATCCTTGGGATCAAGATCTTTCGAGATCGCAAGAAAAGGATGATAGGCTTTATCGCAAGCTTCATACATAGACATTGTCTTGAAACGATTCAAAGACGCAGATTCAAGAAAGGCCCGTACCTTTCGGGGCATGGAATCCATCTATATCGAAATGTGCCCTAAGACACAAAAAGGAGATAGATGACATGAAAGACATTCCTTATGCTTGGTTTGCGGAAGCCTTATGTATGCAATCTTTGTGCGAGACCGGATCCGCTTTTGCCGTTGGCATGGTGGCAAGATATCAAAGTAACCGGGGAAAGAAAAGAACATTGGATGGCGATTAAAAACATTCTTAAGTATCCGAAAAGAACTCGAGATAGAATGTTGGTTTATCGGTCGGATAGTCTAATCCCCATCGGGCTACACCGGACTCGGATTTCCAATCGGACTTAGATTCTAGAAAATCTACCTCCAGTAGTGTGTTTTGCATGGGGAGCCATGGCGTGGAGAAGCGTTAAGCGAAATGCATCATCGCAGATTCTACCATGGAAGCGAATATGTAGGCAACTTTGCGAGGTAGCGAAAAAGCGATTTGGCTCAAGAACTTCCTAGTGGACTTGGATGTAGTTAAATTTGCCCAAAGACAATCACTTTTTTATTGTGACAATCTTGGGAGCGATTGCAAATTCAAGGGAACTAAGAGCCCACAAGGCCAGCAAACACATTGAATGGAAATACCATCTTATACGAGAAATCGTTAAGAGATGAGATATAGAGGTGGCAAAGATCGCGTCAGAAGATAACCTAGGTAATACATTCACAAAGGTCTGCCTCAGAATACATTCGAGAGACATGTGGAAGGAATGGGTGTCAAGACCGTTGCCAATCTGCTTTGAGTATAAGTGAGAGACATTATTAGGTTCGTGTAGGTGACATTAGATGTCAAGTATTAGGAACTACACGAGACATGATGTAGTATACTTAAAAGCAGACTTTGAGTATAAGTGGGAGATTGTTGGGATTATACTGGAAAGTATGCTTTTACTTTGTATAATCAGACTGAATTTCGGACTTATTTACTGAAATAAATTGTTTATCACTGATGTTTTAAATATCATCGAATGTTACATATATTTACTGCATAACTGTTCAATAAATAGTATGTGTTACATTGTAGTTAATTTAGTGATACCAGATCACAGAAGATTAAATTAACAGTTCCTTGTAACTAAAAGTACACCATTCACGACCTAGATGGAAATGAACAATCCATCGTGAAAGGTTGAAGTGTAAGGCTCATATTGGTTTGTCTTGACCAAGAGATTACACTAGTGCATGACTGATGCACTGAATATGACCTACAGGAGGACAAATTCTCCAGAACTGAACTAGGAAGAATTAGACCTCAGTGGTTCGTTATTTCTTAATCTTCGTCCCTTAAATAGGATCGTGTGTGGTTAGTAATTATTGTTTTGACTTATTACGGGTAGAGAATCAAGGAGATTCAATACTTTATATCTTGGGCAATATTATTGGTCACATGCGATTGCTAATATTTAATACGGAGAATCGTGTGCAAGTACGCTTGTTCGATTTGCCCCCTTGGGAGGTTCATAAGTTTTATCATACCAAATCTTGCAAGTGAAACTAGTTTCCCGGTATGAATAATAATGTTGAACCGTTCCTTTACCAAGGATAAAAGATATTAATTAATGGAAAGCTATTTCAGTGGCTTGAATTAATTAATGGGCTAGATAATTTTAAACACGGGAAATAATAATCGGGAGCCATATTAACTGTAATATGGGTTAAGATGTATAGTGCAATATTAATTATGTAGTGGGATTAATTAACATTTATGGGCTTGAATAATATTTTGGCTCAATATTGATAATTCAAGATCCATAGGAAGGTCCAATCTTAATTCTCCTAAAGGCCCCTCAAGTAGCCCAAGATAAAGTCCAATAACTGAAAAGGGTGTTTAAAAATAAAATAAATTTTGTTGCTTATTTTCCTTGAATTTCGAAATTATTAAAGAAAAAAAGGGAGAAGAATTTTCTTGAAAAGATTTTATGGAAATGAGATAAGTATTCTTGGAATACAAGATTATCCCATAAATTCAAGAAATCTCCCACTTGGTTTCTTTAATTGTAATTTTCGAAATATATAGAGTAATAATAGGAAGAAGGATTTTCTTGATTTTCTTGAAAAGATTTTATGGAAAAAGATATGTATTCTTGGAATACAAGAACATCTCATAAATTCAAGAAAGATCCAATCTTGAAAAGTCTCCTATTAATTTCGAAAAAATGGGTTAAATAAGGGTGTAAGATTTTTGTGGAAAAATATACATGGAAAGAAGAATATATGAGATATATTCAAAATTTCTTGGAGATCAAGAAAAGATCTTTTCTAACCTTATTTTGAGTCCTAATTTTCGTCCCCCTCTCTATTATAAATAGGGGATGAATGTTTCATCCCCAGTGAACACGAAAATTGGTTTTTCGGAAAAATATCAGCGTCGATAAAATATTAAATATTTTGAAACGTCGACAGATTGTGTATTTTCGAAAAACGTCAATTGTGAGTGTACAATTTCATGTGCTGGAAAAATTAGTAAATCCACAAAGGTGGTGCAACAAATTTTATTTTCCCTTTTGTTAATTGTTCGTGAGCTTCCTTCCACCGGATTGTCGAGCAAGGACTAGGGAATAGTTGGGAAAGTCTTTTGGTGTGTTTTCATCGACGAGACCATTGTCATTCCAAGAGGTAAGTTCACGTAAACTCGTAGTAATTCCGCATGCGTAGGATTTACGTGAACTGTTTATATGCATGATTTGTTGTTGAATTATTATTTGAATTAATATAGGATTAATTCATGCTAGTAATAATTGTTAGAATTAAATTTGTATTTAAATAGTCATCCCGAATAGATCCGGGCAAATAATTCTCCAACAGATGGTACATAACTACATATACGTTACCTAGCCTGCATTATGTTGTAAGTAAAAAGAGTGTTGTTTTGTAGTGGTAATTATGGTATACTTACTACATAAATAAAAATTTGGAGTGATGGAGCTCCTTTTTACCTAACCCTTAATAATAACATGAATTAAGTAGCTAGATATGATACACTAGTACTAGTGTTCCTGTCCATTTTGATTTAGAGACATGTGACATCTGTCCATTTCCCCAATTGGTGACCTTTGGGCAATAGTCTTGGGTTTCCAAAAATACGAATACCCAACGGAAGCAATAATTAATGTTGCAGATCTGTTTCTTTCCTGTTTAAACCCAATACCTATCGTTTCTGTGAATTGTGGGAAATTGGCAATGCCCTAATTGAGGAGTATTTTATTTGTGTTTTAGGGTTTTATTGTTCTAAAAATGGGAAAAGGCCGCCTTTAGTTCCCTCCATTCCATTCCATTGTATGTTGGTTTATTCCCTGCTGCTGTATTCCATTCCATAAATATAGATAGATTGATAGATATAGCTCGAGAGAAGATAGAGATCAAGAAAATCGAGAACGTGATAGCAAGGCAAGTGACATTAATCTCAAAGAGAAGAAGAGGCTTATTTAAGAAAGCTCAACAACTGTCTGTTCTTTGGAATGCTGACGTGGCACTCATCATCTTCTCCTCTACCGGTAACCTCTTTGACTACGCCAGCTCCAGCTCCAGCTCATCCCTCCCTCTCTCTCTCTCTCTCACTCACTCCTCACTTTGTGTGTGTTTTCGGTGAAAGATTTCTAAGTACTTAAAGTTGGGAAGGAAGAAGAGATTTTTGGAGAGGGAATAAGTTTGACATATATATTTGACATGATGAATTTTGTTATCTTTATTACAACTAACTAGCTAATACTTTGATACACTATCAAGTTTTCATTCTATATACTAACTTTGTGACTAGCTGAGTGAGTGTGTGTGTGTGGTTTTTGTGGTGAAACATAGAAATTAAGATTAAGAAAAGACGAGTTTCAAGTAGCTAGACAAGTGTTCAACTCAATTTGAGCATGCATGCACTCATCAAATGTGTTGACATGATTTTCCTGAGTAGTTATTATTGTATACTTTGGAGTATATTTTAGACGATTTACGTACACACATCTATCTTTCAAAAGGATGAAAGATTTCATCTCATCTAAAATTTCGAACTTGTAGAGATATGAGATCAATTCATTTATATTAATTCCTAACATATAGTATATATATATATATATACTCGAATTATAGACATTCCCCTTGTTATTTGTTGGCATTGCACCTTGGACACCATAACTATATGCAGTTATATATACACTATAATTTGTGGTCTTATTATATGACACATGTATTTGGATTATTATAAGATTTGCCGATATGATAAAACTGAAATGAAAACTTAATACTAAACATGAATAGATGAAACAAAAATAAAAACCATGAATAAATGAACGGTGAGATGATTTCTGCTTAATTAATTTCTACTCTCATACATATAATTAGCTCTTTCAAACATGTTTTAGTCCAACATTTTTTATCATAATTATAATTATGTGTTACTTTGGTTGGGTCATGTATACAGTATGAAGGAGATACTTGAAAGGCATAACTTGCACTCCAAGAACCTTAATAAGTTGGAGCAGCCATCTCTTGAACTACAGGTTCCAAAACCTTTCTTCCCTTTAATTAATTCCCATATATTTTAGAATAGATCATTTTCATTTTAAGATGTGTGAAATTAATAATGTGATGCAGCTAGTTGAGAATATAGATAACACGAGGGTAAGCAAAGAAGTGGCAGAGAGAAGCCATCAGCTTAGGTATATTAATATATGCATGCATATATAAATCATAATTCACACCTCATAAATCATATATATATATATATATATGTAAGGAAATTTTGGTGTGTAAATTAATAAAGGCGGATGAGAGGGGAGGAACTCCAAGGATTAAGTATCGAGGAGTTGCAGCATCTGGAGAAATCGCTTGAAGATGGACTCACCCACGTAATACACAAAAAGGTACACATATATTAGTTAATTAAGAGATACACTTAAAGTTTTACATGAGACGGTTTCACGGTGAGACGGAGCATAATTTAGGTATGACGCTTTAACATTATGGAAAGGGTTGATGTTGATTTGTATTAAATTGTATCATGTCTTATGTATGAGACCATCTCATACGAGTTTTTGTCATTAATTAATAGAGTAGGTCTTTGGTGAAACTTGTTCGTATATAGTATGAAATTTATATCATTACACTTCTAAATTAATATCATAATTACACTTATAAACTAATACGAATACACTTATAAACTGATATTATATCATTAAATGTTAAAAGTATTAGTTTATAAGAGTAATGTTATCAGTTTATAATGTAATGATATCAATATTATAATATGAATAAGTTTTCGAGGAGAGTTTGTTTAATTAATTTGTCATTAATTTGCTGCATCCAAGTATTAATGGACTAAAAACTATTCATGATCAGGGTTGCAAAATCATGCAAGAGATCAATCAACTTCAGGAAAAGGTAGGCTTCTAAACTTTATGAGTTAATATTAAAAATCATCATTTAACTTGGGATATGTACAATTCTAATCATATATTTTGTTACATTTTCGATTTTATTCTTTTGGTGTCATTTCTTTGCGTCAATTTTGATTATTTTGGACCAATATTGACAAAAACGAAAAAGTTCAAACATGATGGACTAAAGTTAAACGAAACTTAAGTTACAGGACAATTTTTAATATTAAATCAGACTCAATTGGTATAGTGTTGATCTTATAATTTAAAAATATTCAGACAAAAATGTGTGCTTTAGTTATTACTTTAGGACGAAGAAAATTATAGGGATGGATCTTGGTGTTGGTGCCGGGTGACGATTGTCCCCCTTGGGGTTTAAAAATTTTGTACTATATATATATGTAGAAATTTTTATATTTATACTTTAAAATCGTAAAATTTTGTTATTTCTCCCCCTTTGAGATATTAAAATTTTAACGCCTTACTTTGTGGAAATTTTTGCCCCCGGACAAAATCCTTGAAGAGAAATTTGATGATTAAAGCATGCATATAAATTATAATCACATAGATATAGACATAATTGTAAATTTTGTAGTGATATATATCAATTCATGCATGCCTTTTGTCCTAATGATCGAATTATATCATGATGATTGATGTTTCTTTAATCTCATGTATAAGTTTCTTTTTTAATAAAGCGTATTAGAACACGCAGGGATCGTAACTGATGGAAGAGAACAAACGATTAAGATTGCAGGTCTGAACAATAAATCATACTAGTATATAATTGTTGCCTCATGTATGTATCTCTCTACATATAAAGCATATATTGTAAATTAATCAATTAATAGTTTTTGTGACAATTAAATTTTAAGGTGTTGGATTACGAGGAAGCTGGGAAGTCATCGGAGTCGGTCACAAACGCCTCTAATTCCGGCGCCGGACCTCCACAAGACTATGACAGCTCCGATACATCTCTCAAGCTAGGGTCAGATCTTTAACTCTTTTGCATCATTTCTCATTTCTGCATCTATATATAATCAACTCTAAATTTAAACTATATATATATAAAGAGTGGGTCTTCTTAATTTTATGTATACAAAATGTCAAGTGATGGTGCATATCAATAATAGTGATATTTTAAATATACATTAGTGATACTTGAAAAATATATATTCATTTGAACTCGGATTCACAGATTTTTTTGGCAACTAAAAACTATCTCCACCAGTTATATTGGCTCGCACAATATCCTTATGTACATATAAGGATAATTGGCTATCCCCACCCAATTTAAAATTGGCAATTTTTTATTTTAATTCTTCCATCCCAAACTTGTTTGTCACAGATTTTAATATAAGAATTATTTATTATTATTTAAAGTGATAAAATGGTTTTAGTTAAAGAGTATTGTAGTCATTTTTAAATTATTATTAAAATAGATTTTTAATGAGTAAAAAAGTATATGACATGAGATGTAATTTTGAGATGTTGGGAGGTGATAGTTGAAAATTGTGTAATTATTTTGTTGCCTTTTATTAAAAGAGACAAACAAGTTTGGGATGCACCGTTTGAGAAAACAGGTAAAATAAGTTTGGAATGGGAGAGTAATACATTGTGTTTTACAGTTTCACTATTTAGATTTTTCTTTTAATAACTCCGGATGAAATTTGTTCATAATATGATATTTATATCATTGTGTACATTTATAAATTAATATTATAACACTTATTAATTGAAATAATTACACTTATAAACATACATATATAATATCATTAAATATTATAAATATCAGTTCTTGAGAGTAATGACATTAATTTCATGTATTTTTTTCTTTTTTCTTAATTACATACTTACTGAATTATTTTATGGACGTTGTCCTTCGAAACTAGCTAGGCCCAGGCTAATGGGCCGCCTTGTCAGTAAGCGGACCATATACACTAAACCCCTATCGCACGCGCAAATATGCACTAACTAGGAATAATACCTTTTTTTTCCACTTAAATTTTACTAATACTTTTATTTTTTCTAGAACTTTTGCTCTTTTTTTTTTTTTTTTTTTTTTTACATTTGTCAATTTAGTGATGGAATATTTAAATTTCATGCAGGCTGCCGTACACTGGCTGAAATTAAAGGAGCTCTCGCTTTTAATTAAATAATTGTGGATTGATGCCGAATTTACAGTGCAGCAACTTATTTCTAATGGAATATTAAAGCTAACTTCAATGACTTATTACGACTGTATAGCGCCGAACGGTCTTACAAGTTACAACTTAGTACAAGACAAATAGTCTCTTATTCAAGATTTTGGCATCTTCTATGCATTTAATTAAAGTAATTTTGCTTTTAAAAGTAAAGTTGATTAGTTTGGTTATGGTAGGGCTCTATCGAATTAAGAAGTAATTTTGATTGTGTGCGATGAGTTAGAAATAGATCAAATACCAAAAAATAAAATTAATGCACGTGAAACGGAACATATTTTGGACATTAATATGCTTTTAAAGAGAGTGTTGATCTATATTAATTTATACTTCATCTCATTTATGATTTCGTTTCATAAGAATTTTTATCAAAAATAAATTAGTTTACAATGAATTTTCTAGGAAGATGCATGTTCTGTTGGGAAATTATTGAGAAACATCGCGGATATTTAAAAAAAAAAAAACGAAAATAATGATAAAGACACAAATTCTTTACTTAGTTCGTCCAAAATTGACCAGGATATTCACTAAATTTTCAAAGATAAAGTTATAAGCAGTGAAGTGGGTTATTTATATATAAAAAATATCACAGTCCTAATTGAGCCCAAAACCCAAAAAATTACTTTAGGCCCAACGTAAAATATTAATTCTTCATAATTGTTTTAATAAACTTAAGAAATTGATACTTTAGATATCATAAAAATCAGACCGACTCTGTATCGATCTACAGCAACCCTATTCTTTATTCGCACTGGGTTTTAAATTGAATAATTACAAATAAAATAAACTTTAGACGTATATATAAAATATATGGAGAATTTTTGCAGCTCTCCTTGTGGGCACATGACTCACACTATATTTTGCTTGGTCTTGGTCTTGGTGCGATAAGATACGAATGCGGGGATATCTAATTTAAAAAAAAAATTTAGTGTCGATCTGACGAGAATACGTCTGTTTATTTATATTTTATTATATATAACACTTATAAGATATATGAAAATTTTAAAATTAACATATCAAATGTATGTAATTCAAATAAAACTTAAGCATTTTCAATAATTTAATATAATTAAGTAATAAACATTAATTCAAATAACATCAGTTCAATATATAAGTTATATTAAAGAATTCAATAAAAAAATAAGTGATATATTTTCAATTTAAATTATATTGCATAATAATGTTCAATTCAAATAACACATTTAGTACTTAATAAAATGACCATATAGATTTTAGTCTTAAAAAATTACAAAAATAAACAAAAAAAAGTTTAAAAAAATTATTTTTTCTAAAAAAAATAACCACTCACGCACTCTTTTCCCACCGGATACGCGTATCGAATCGCCAGATCCTAATTTATTTTTAAAAAATTTACTCACCGGATTAAACGCGTGGCGTATCGGTCACGAATCTGAATGCATGCATGCCAAGATCCAAATCTTGCACCTTGATTTTTTTAGAAGAATCCGTGCATCACCAACCCATTATATTATATTAATTTTATATGTTTTTCCTATATTACATTGCGTCCAAGTATATTTTAAGTTTTTTCAGTTTTAGGAGCAAAAAATTAAAACCCTAAAAATGTACAAGCCATTATTCAAACGAGAAAGAAATGTACAAGTTAAAGATATTTTGGGCTTCGACGGTTCTCGGGCCCATTAGTGGTGGGGTCAATTTAGGTCGGCAGTATATTTCTGGGCCTATCAACTCCATGGCCCATCAAGACCTGTCCAAGCCAACCTCCTGTCTTTTTTGTTTTTCTTTTTCTTGTAATAATTTTTTTTATTTATTTGATATTTCGAAGAGAAATGTAGATATAAATATATAAATATGTCTTTCCTTAAGTATGACTTTTCAGATTGTCAGAAAAATAGCGTTGTCAAAATTCAGTTCCCACACGGTTTCTTGAAGAAAATAAATAAATAGTTTAGTTCCCCACTTAATTAAAATGTAGAGATTGATTTCCCTATGGAGATCTCTTCATAAAGGCTAAAGAGAGATTAAGAATCTAAAGATTCATTTGTTGGGAACACTTGACCTGTTATATGATGTGTATACATTTTAAAAGATAATATTGTTGTGTTCGGTCAGAAATATTTTAGCCACGTGCTCACTCGACGAACACGTGGACTAATAAAACAAAGGTGTCCGTTAGCCCATCAGACAAGTATTCACCAGTTGGATACACATCTAATTTCATCCATCATGCTTTCGCCAGAGCACGCCCGATTTAAGCGACCAGAGGGTGCTAGGCGCCAGAAGCCATCATACTGCAAAAATTATGCTCTCCCGGCAACCTAGTGACCATTCAACAAGACAAAGTAAACGGTACGGGTAATGAGTGAAGCGAAAATTTAACAGAGAAGGCTCCGGATGGCGATGGTGAGCGAGGGCTCAAAATGGTGATGATGAGCGAGAGGGCTCTGGTTGGTGGTGAAAGCGAAGGCTCCGGATGGTGATGAGGACTCAAAATGGTGATGGAGAGGGGCTCTGGTTGGTGGGATGGCGGATGGGTGGCGAGAGGACTCAAAATGGTGATGACGAGAGAGGGCTCTGGTTGGTGGTGAAGCGAAGACTCGGATGGCGATGGTGAAGCGAGAGAGGGCTCAAAATGGTGATGACAGCGAGAGGATCGGTTGTTGGTGAAGCGTAAGACTCGGATGGCGATGGTGAGCAAGAGGACTCAAAATGGTGATGACGAGCGAGAGGATCTGGTTGTTGGTGAAGCGAAGGCTCGGGATGGCGATGGTGAAGCGAGAGGGCTCAAAATGGTGATGGCGGCGAGAGGGCTCTGGTTGGTGGTGGCGGAAGGTGTGCTTTCGCCCCAGAAACATAATCAAGGCCGTGGTGTTTGGTTTTGCGGCCACGCCCGATAAATGACCACAAGGGCGAGCCTCGTGAAAGTGCGAATAACCACGAGGCAAGCACAAGAATCGGGTCACCCACAGCGCCACCATCACCACACGGATGACAAGTCGAATACTTCTCGAGCAAGTAAAGACAAATGTCAACCAAAAAGCACAAATGTAAAACGTGGCAACACCACATAGATTCGTGCATGTTAAGAAATTGCCCATTTCGTCTTTAGCTTGAGGACACCACCAACTTAAGCCTTGACACCAATTTTTCGTCAAAGCCTATAAATAGGCCCAAAAATAACAAAAGAAGGGTTCGGAAAAATTCCCAAGTACTCACACATATATTCTCCAATTCACCATCTTTCGTAGAAGAAAAGTATTGTGTACTGTATACTTGAGCCTCGCAATATAACATCCCTGGCTTGGAATGCCCCCAGAGTAGTCATTTATTGTAGTCATTTATTGATGAACTGGGTCAACAATTTCTTGTTCTTTACTGTAATATTAGACACGTACTTATTTTGTTTGTGAGTTGTTTTAAAATTAGCCACATAGTATTCTCATTAAAAAAACGACTTGCAACAATTGGCGCTAGAAGGAGGGTAAAGGAACCAGCCCATACACAATCCTAAAAAACCGAGGCAGAAAAAAGAAATATGATGTCTCAATCTTGGAATACTCAAATTGAGAGGTCGGGACAGAGCCGACCTCACGCTCAGAAAGAGGCTCACCATCAGCCTCACGAAAATCAGACCATGGAAACCATCAATCTTGAAGATATCGCCAATGATCCGACGGCCACAACAAAGGTCATCACTTTCTTGTTGCGAGACACGAAAGAGAGGGCGAAAAAGGAGTTAGCCAAGTTGAAAGTTCAAGATGATGATGATCGACGCTCGCATACACCTGATAGCGAGCAAGTTAAGATGAAAGTTGCGCGGAAGCGGGCCAACAAAAAGGTTGTTGATATGTCGGACGATGAGCAGCCTCAAAGGTCCAGACAATCGGTGTTTGGACGTTTGAGGCTCTTTGTTAAAGACCGAATCGGCGATCATAGCGCGGTGTTCCGGAGGGAACAACCGAACAACATGCCGGCTCCTTCATCTCCTCATGATTGCCCGCATCCCGAAAGACGGCAGGAACAACAAAAATCGGCCGGAACTAAATTGTCTATCCATCATCGATTGGGTATTCAGGATTTAACATGGAAAGGGGATCGCCCATCATGAGCCCGACCGGTCCTCATGATGGGACACAACCCCGATCCAAGTCTGTCTGTTCCACCTAAATTTGCGTAAATGCGTAAAGCAATCGAGGGTTTGGTGCCGAATCGCCGCAACGAGAGGACTCTACTGACCGGGCACAATGTCGTGTTTCGCCACTAACACCGGCAATCGGTGGCGAGGTACAAGAAAAAAGTGGTAAAGAACCGACCACCAATTCCTATGTTCGAGCGCCGAAGTCCGACCCCATGTTCACCTCGGCAAATACTCGGATTTTATGATCGCCGTGGGTGCCACCGACGCAATGCACGGCCGATCATTCCCCATGACTTTGGGCGTCGAGCACATAGGTGGTTTTCTACTGCCCCGCCCTTGGCGTCCATCACGTCTTTTCGCCCGGTTGGGATAGAAATTCTGTCCCATTTCTCATCTATGTGTGCTTTCGCCAGCCCCCAAAGCAGCGGTTAGCACATTTTTTCCCAACTCAAGGCGAGTCGGTCGGGCATACATGGAAAGGTTCGATAAATGTTTGTATGATGGGGCTCCCGTCGAAGAGGATGCCAAGATCCTCACGGTGGTCGGAGGCCTGACCCTGAATACGGACATGTGGAAGGCCATGCATCAAGAATGGCCAAACACATATGCCGAATTCCGTGAGCGAGCAGCCAAGATTATAACGATGCAAGACCTGCTCACCCAGTCGCGAGCAGGCCAAGAGGTGGCGACTAGGAAGGTGATCGCCGAAAAGAAACCAACAAGTGAAGGGGGGTACAAACCCCCAGGATCTTTCAAACCATTTGAAGCAGGGGCCGAAGCACATGCGCTTCAGAGTATTCTCGGGGTCTCGGCCGAGATAATATATAATCAGATCAAGGATCGTGACATGTTGGAAAAACCCCGACGTATTTTCAGGGATAAAACTCATCTAAATCCTTCCAAGTTCTGCTCGTTCCATGAGTTTATCGGGCACAAAACAGACGAGTGCCGCAACCTCATGCGATAGCTCTGGAAATTATATGAGGAAAATCGCCTTGCCCAATATATTAAGAAGCCGGCGAATAGAGAAACCTGGCGCGAGAGGTTGGGCGATCAGAAGAGAAAGCGTAAGGCGGAAGAGGTGTCCGACAGCGATCAGGAGGAATTCCGCCTACTGCTGGACTTACCGAAGAAAGGGGCCCCAACCACGAACAAAGGTAGGGAGGGGCAAGAAATTAACATGATCCGTCCGAACCACGGCCCTGTGTGGGGGTTGCTATCAAGTGCCTTCCCTATCAAACAGACGCAAGAAGATGGAGATGTGCGCCATGCAAGACATCCATCAGGTGAATGTGGCGAGCACATCAGCTAGCACGCCACCCTCTCACCAAATCATGTTCTCAAAAGATGATCTCGACGGCATAATCACCCCTCACAATGACTCTCTAACCATCAGTGCTCGTCTTCTCGGTTTGAAGGTGCATCGCCTCCTGGTCGACACCGGAGCATATGCGAACATTTTGTTCGTTAACACTCCTTACCAAATGGAGAAGCAAGTTGGGGATCTAAGTATGTATATAGAACCATGTGATCCCACCATCATGGGTTTCGGGGAATCTATAACCCGGCCCTATGATCTGATTAGGTTAGGAGTCGAGCTAGAGTCAATTTTAAATCCGGAGATCCGATTTAACTAGAATCTTAGACTTTGTAATCGCCGATGCTCCATCTACCTATAACGGGTTCTTAGGTCGCCTGTTCATCCAGAATTTAAGGCGAATTTTTGTTCGACTTACTACTATTGTCTTAAATTTCCTACTCTTGATGGAACGGGCAGCATAAAGGACGATCAGAAAAAAGCTCGAGATTGCTTACTATCGTGCGTACCAGAAAGACAAAATATTATCAGCATGGTAGAACCAATATGGGAAGTCGGAGATTCAAGCCAACGAGCGAATACATCGTTCCGGGCGAACATAACTCCCCGGCGAAGCACGGAGTCCGGGTTACCCAGACAGTCCCCGATCCCATGAGTATAGATGCCCAAAGAACAACTGATCATTGCGGGTTATCGGGACTTAGAACCTCGTGATAGATTTGACCTATGGAGGTCGAAGATGAGCACCGGGGTCGAACATAGATCCTCGATGGAAACAAAAGAAAAGATGAGCAACACCTGTTGAAGCGCCTAGAGTCCTCATCATGGGTGACGGCAAGCTAGACTTGGAAATTTTTATCAGCTCAGAACTCCCGGAACCGCTTCCGACCTAAATGATCTCGTATCTCCGAACAAATTTGGATGTGTTCATTTGGTCACATGAGGGCATGGTCGACATCGATCCTAAGCATGCATGCCACCATCTCAATATCAACCCAGCACAATTCTCAATAATTCAGAAATGAAGAAAGTTCGATCCGGAGAAGTACGCGGCTCTAGATGCCGGTTAAAAAGTTGCTCAACAATAAGCTCATTCGGAAGTCAAATGCCGGAATGGTTAGCAAACCCCTGGTTAACAATCAAAAACCAAAGCGAACACGGAGGTTGTGCATAGACTTTACCGATTTAAACAAGGCGTGCCCCAAAGACAATTTTCCCGTACCTCACATCGATTATCTAGTCGATAGCACTGCGGGGCATGAGCTTATGACGTCCATGGATGCTTTTGCCGGGTACCATCAAATCCCTATGCATCCCGACGATCAGGAAAGCACCTCGTTTACGAACGGAAAAAACATGTATTGTTGGGCGTATGTCTTCGGGTAAAAAAAAGAATGTCGAGCAACATATCAAAGGTGGTGAACAAGATGTCGACGAACACATAGGCGGACGGTCGAGGTGTACATCAATGACATTGTGGTCAAAAGCGAGCACAAAGAAGACCACCTCGCCCACCTAACACAAAGCATTTGATATCCTCCGGGCATATAATATGAAGCTAAACTTAGAAGAAATGCAAACATCGGGGTTCATTCGGGGAAAATTCCTCGGACATATGGTCACCAACGGGGAATCGAGGCGAATCCATCAAAGATCAAGCTATGCTCGACATATGCAAGCTCCCAAAAATGTGAAGCAAGTTCAAAAACCGACGAGATGTCCGCCTGCGAACCGATTCATATCACGGACGTAGATAAATGTAAGCCTTTCTTTGATGCTTTAAAGAAAGGACGGTTTCAATGGACGGACCATTGCCAAAGTGCCTTCGAGTCTTTAAAATTGTACCTGGCAGACACTCAGATTTTGTCCAAACCCATACCGGGCGGGCAACTATATTTGTACCTGGCCACCTCCGAGCACGTGATCAGTGTTGTGCTCGTCCGAGCAGAGGGAACGACCCACTTGCCTGTGTATTATGTCAGCCAAGTATTGAAAGATGTTGAACTTCGCTACCCCCCTCTCGGAAGCTAGCATACACTCTTGTTATTAGTGTTCACAAACTATGGCCTTATTTCTTCGACCACTCTGTCGAAGTTCTTACCACTTTCCCGCTACGCCAAGTTCTGCATTGGCCGGATACATCCAGAAGATTACTAAAGTGGGTTGTAGAGCTAGGCCAGTTCGGCATCACGTACGCACCTCAAACGGCGATCAAAGGTCAAGCCATGACCGATTTTATGGTCGAGTTAACTTACCCACAACAACCCGAAAAAGAAATCGACCAGCCATGGCACATGTACGTCGATGGTTCATTGACGAGCACAAAAGTCGGAACAGGGGTGGTGCTCATCAGTCCAACTCGGCAAACTTTCTCAACGTCCATTCGTTTCGACTTCCCGGCCACCAACAATAAGGCCGAGTATGAAGCTCTGATCAGCGGATTACACATGGCTATTTCAATGGGTGTTCGGAAACTGATGATTTCTGATGATTCCGGTTAATCGTCTATTAGGTTCTGGGCGAATATGAGGCTCGGGGCGAGCAGATGGCTCAATATCAATTACTGGCCAAAGAATTGTTCGAGCAATTTGAGCAGGTATATATCAAATAGCTCCCCAGGATGGAGAATTCATTTGCGGACGCTTTAGCTCGATTGGCTACCGCAGAAGATGTATCTAATTTAACAGATGTTGTGATTGTCACAACGTACTCGCCATCCATCCCGAGAGCTATGATCGCCCAAATAGAGGTCGAACAAGAGACATGGATGACCCCATTTTTTAAGCTATTTACAAAGGGGGGTCCTCCCGGAGAACAAAGCATGTTTACTGGCCACGTTTGCAAACCTTTCGCCGCCGCACCATTTTAGACGGGCACTTATATAAGCGAAGTTTTTCTCTTCCGTTGTTAAAATGTGTAACGCCGGAAGAAGGCCATACAATTCTCATGCAAATTCACTCCGGGGTGTGTGGGAATCATACAAGCGGACATGCTCTAGCCTACAAGGCGATCAGACAAGGGTATTTTTGGCCCACACTTAAAAAGGATTCGCTCGTCTATGCTCGGCGTGTCATGATTATCGTATATGCCCGCTTTATTCATAGTCCTGAGAAGAACTTGTTTTAAATCTCTGACCCATGGCCATTTTCCAAGTGGGGGATCGACTTGATCGGCCCTTTCCCCACTTGCACATCGGGGGTAAAATTTGTTGTGGTCGCCGTCGATTACTATACAAAATGGGCAGAAGCTAAAGCCATTGTGAAAGCCACGGAACAAAAAATGTGGAATTTTGTCTGGAAAAATATCATATGTCGCTTCGGGCTACCCCAATCGCTAGTGACGGACAATGGCAAGCAATTCGACGGGAGTGAGTTTCGCCAGAATTGTGCTCGCTGGGGAATCAAAAAATACTATTCCACTCCATACTATCCCCAGTCGAACGGACAAGTTGAAGCGGTTAATAAAATCATCAAGCATACCCTCAAGGCTAAACTTGGTGATTCTAAGGGGGGATGGGCCGATGGGCCGAGGAACTACCCGAAACTTTGTGGGCATACCGCACCACTTTCAGAACATCCACTGGTGAGACTCCGTTCGTTTTAGCTTTTGATGCAGGCGGTTATTAAACAAAAGTCAAAATCCTGAGCCACCGAACTATGTGTTTTGGCGAACATACCAATGACCAGGCGCTCGCCTTTAGCATAGACTTGTTGGAGGAAAAAAGATACGAGGCCGACCTCAAGAATTCCATGTATAAACAAAAGGTCAGAAAAATTTTATAACTCCAAAGTTCGGATCCGCAGATTCAAAATCGGTGAGCTCGTCCTCAGGCAAGCAACGGGGGTCCCCAGTGGTGTGTTCGGCCGAGCGTGGGAAGGCCCATACCAAATATCAGAGTGCTTGCTAAACGGAGCATACGATTTGGAGACGATGGATGGAACTCCGATTTCCTATTTCATGGAATGCATCAAATTTGAAAAAATATTATCAGTAGTGGTGAGCGCAACAGAAAAACTAAGATCGAGCACAAGCCTGTGTTTATCAGTAGTGGTGAGCGCAACAGAAAAACCAAGGTTGAGCACAAGCCTGTGTTCGCCTGGTCACGAGCACATGGCCAGAAAACCTCTCTTTCGCTCAAGGCAAAGCAGACCGACCACAAAAAGCCAAAGCAAGGGGTGTCGAACACATAACCGAAAACCCCTCTTTCGTCGGCAAAAGGAAAAAGACATCAAGGCATCAATAAGGTTATTACACGAGTGTAAATTTGTAAGCAAGTCTTTCTACAAAAAAGGAGTTTTAACAAGTGTGGATAAGAGCCTCAAAGATTAAAAACATCCTGCGTGGTGTTTATTCATTTATCTAGTTTGTTTGGCCATATGCCCAATCGGGTCGCATCGCAATAAGACGACCAGAATCCAACAAGAATCGGACGAGCAGCGAGTTTGTGTTTTGGCGAAAAGAACGTGTACTTACCATGCTCGCAACAAAGCATGCATTGAGTACATAGGTTGCACCATAAATAAGACGACCAGAGCAGAAGTGATCGCCAGTTACGTAAGCCGATCGCGAACGAGAACGGGTTGCACCTAAATAAGCCAACCATCATGATTGCACCAACGTAAGACAATCATAAACCGAAGTCAAGTCAAACACAGACACATCAGATGGTTCGATTCTTAAACGGAGAAACAGCGCTAACGGCCAAACATTCAAAAAGACCAGCTAGGAGTCCAACGGAAAGAAGGGTCATTCCAGCCGAACAAAGACAAGGTAATCCTAGTTCAACACAAAGAAACTTCAAATTACAAATCAGAAAAAGCTCAAAAAACTTCAAAGTCGCCAAAGGAGGAGTAGTAAGAGGAGTTTTCTATCCTTGCGTGCCCTGCTCGCCACCTACCCGAGCAGATTTGGTCTCCAACCGGCTCTCCAGAGTTCTGGTCGCCCCCTACTTTTTCTTTGATCGGCTTATCCTCAGGAGGATCAATTACTAGAACCCCTTCTGGTAGAAATGATAAGTCCATACCAATATCCTGAAGATCGGCAAAAGGGAGGTCGCGACCAGGGACCGGAGTATAATCAACCAACCATTCTTTTAGATGGGGACTTTTTAAATGGCACGATCCGGTCGACTGGGAAGAAGAACACGACAAATTTAATTGGGGATTTTCTATTGTGTATCGATGAATTAATGTCGGATTAATTCAAATATGGGGGACACCGAGTGGTGGTTCATCACCTCCACGAAACCCATTGACGAATTTACCACATTTTAGGTGCTCGCTTATTCGACCACCATATCGGTTTCGCCCACTTGCCCAAATTTATGCTCCTGACCCGACCACCCCGGTGTTCGATTAACCCATCACTCTTGAAAAGGAAAAATAAACTTCATCATCATGTTGGGGAATAAGTTGCATGGATCTATTCGGGATAAATATTTAAATACAAATTTAATTTTATAATTATTACTAAAGATGAATTAATCCTATATTAATTCAAATAATAATCAACAACAAATCATGCATATAATCAATTCACGTAAATCTTACAAGAATCCAAGACGATCTTCGAAATTTCTACGATAGTTTAAGTGAACATACCTCTTGGAACAAGGCAATGGTCTTGTTGATTAGACACCAAAAAAGAACTTCCCAAGTATTCCTTAATCCTTGAATTTAATGAGATAATCTTGTATTGGAAGGATACTTCATTCCATAACAAAATTAACAAAAGGAAAAATAAACTTTGTTGCACCATTTTTGCACCTTTGGATTTGCTAATTTTTCCAAAGACATGGAATTGTACAACTCCGATTGGCGTTTTTCCCACTACAAAAATATATACCATCTTAACGCGTTTCAAAATATTTGATATTTTATCGATTATCCGATATTTTTTTCAAAAACCAATTTTTCGTATTCTTTGGGAATGAAACATTCATCCCCTATTTATAGAGGGTGGTGGTCGAAATTTCATGTGGAATAGGGAGGGAAAAAAAAAATTGATCTCCAAAAAATCTTGAATATATCTCATATATTATTTTCTCCATAATTAAAATATTCCACAAAATCCCACTCTCTTATTTGTTATGGAATATTTCGAAATATTAGGGAACAAGAATCCAAGATTTGGATCTTCTTGAATTTATGAGATATTCTTGTATTTGAAGAAATACATATCTTTCATAATATTTTTTCAAGAAAATCAAGAAAATCTTTCTTACCATTTATATTCCAAAATTTTCAAAATTTCTCTATGAATGACCAATTGTGAGATTTCTTGAATTTAATGAGATAATCTTGTATTCCAAGAATACATATCTTCATTCCATAACAAAATTCAAAGAAAATCTTTCTCCCATTTTTATTCATAATTTTCGAAAAAATAATAGGAAAAAAAAATTTCTCCAATAATTTTCGTCAAAGAATTCATTTGCGGACGCTTTATGCAACAAGATTTATTTTATTTTTAAACACCTTTTTTAGTTATTGGACTTTATGTTGGGCTACTTAGGGGGCCTTTAGGAAAATTAAGATTGGACCTTCCAATGGATCTTGAATTATCAATATTGAGCCACAATATTATTCGATCCCATAAATATTAATTAATCCCACTACATAATTAATATTGCACTATCCATCTTAACCCATATTACCAAATCAATATGGCTCCGGTTATTATTTCCGTGTTTATGATTATCTAGCCCATTAATTAATAAAATCAAAAATAGCTTTCCATTAATTAATATCTTTTGTCCTTGGTTAAGGAACGATTTCAACATTATTATCCATATCTAAAACTAGTTCCTTTGCAAGATTTGGTATGATAAAGTTTATGAACCTCCCAAAGGGGGCAAATCGAAAAAAGCGGATTTGTCCGGAACAACGATTCTAAATTAAATCTTAGCAATCACATGTGACCAATAATATTTATAAGATAAAAAGTATTGAATCTCGTTGATTTTCTACCCATGATAAGTCAAAGCAATAGTTACTATTTGTTGGGATTATCTTTGAAAAGTATGCTTTTTACTTTGTATAATCTAAACTGAAATTTGACTTATTCAAACTTGTTTGAAATAAATTGTTTATCATCGATGCTTTAAATATGATTGAATGTTATATATATTTTACTACATAATTATGTTCAATAATTAAATGCGTGTTACTCTTTATCAAAGACTAAGTTAATTTAGTGATAAGATCACGTAAGATTAAATTTAATCCCTTGTAACTAAAAAGTACGCCATTCACGACCTAGATGGAAAAATGAACAACCATCGCCTTTAAAAGGTTGAGGTGTAAGGCTCAAGATTGGTTTGTTTTGACCAAGAGATTACACTAGTGCATGATCGATCTTATTTTGAATAGGACCCATCTGAGGAGGATAAATTCTTCATAATCGAACAAGGAAGAATTAGACCTCAGTGGTTCGTTGTTTCTTAACCTTCGCCCTTTAAATAGGATCACGTGGGATTGGTAACTATTGCTTTGACTTATCATGGGTAGCGAATCGTAGAGATTCAATACTTTTTATCTTGGGCAATATTATTGGTCACATGTGATTGCTAAGATTTAACACGAAGAATCAATTTCTTGAAAGTACCGCCTTGCTTGATTTGCCCCTTGGGAGGTTCATAAGTTTTATCATACCAAATCTTGCAAGTGGAATTAGTTTCCAGTATGGATAATAATGTTGAACCGTTCTCGACCATGACAAAAGATATTAATTAACGGAAAGCTATTTTTGTGGCTTGAATTAATTAATGGGCTAGATAATCTTAAACACGGAAATAATGATCAGGGAGCCATATTGATTGTAATATGGGTTAAGATGGATGGTGCAATATTAATTATGTAGTGGGATTAATTAATATTTATGGGCTTGAATTATATTGTGGCTCAATATTAGATATTCAAGATTCATTAGAAGGTCCAATCTTAATTCTCCTAAAGGCCCCTTTGGGTAGCCCAACATATAGTCCAATAACCGAAAAAGGTGATTAAAATAAAATAAATATTGTTGCTTATATTTCCTCTAAATTTTCACCAAAATTATGGATAAAAGAGAGAGAAAGATTTTCTTTGAATTTTGTTATGGAATGAAGATATGTATTCTTGGAATACAAGATTATCTCATTAAATTCAAGAAATCATTCCCACTTGGTTATCTATATAGTAAATTTTGAAATTTTGAAAAATATAGTGTCAAAAAGAAAGATTTTTTGATTTTCTTGAAAAGATATTATGGAAGATATGTATTTCTTGAAAAGGTACAAGAATATCTCATAAATTCAAGAAGATCCAAATCTTGGATTCTTAAGATCATCAAATTTTCAAAAAAATAATGCCATAAAATAGATGAGGTGGAATTTTGTGGAATATTTTAATTATGGGAAAAAAAGAATATATGGGATATATTCAAGATTTCTTGGTGACCAAGAAAAGTTTTTCCCACATTGAAAAATCACTAAAATTTCAACCACCTCCCTCTTATAAATAGGGGATGATTAGTTCATTCCCAAGTACAATTCCATGTCTTTGAAATATTAGCAAATCCACATAAGTGGTGCAACAAAGTTTATTTTTTCCTTTTGTTAATTGTTGGCCTAGAAGATGAAAGTATCCTTCCAACGGATTGTCGAGCAAGGGCTAAGGGAATACTTGGGAAGTTCTTTCAAAAAGTCCGTCCGACCAAAGCCCACCGCCATCCCAAGAGGTATGCGTTCATTTTGAAACCCGTAGATTCGCATCGAGGTTTTACGCTGGGTTTACGCATCTGATTTTTTTATATGCATGATATGTTGTTGCAATTATTATTTGAATTAATATAGGATTAATTCATGCTAGTAATAATTAATGAATTAAATTTGTATTTGAATATTCACCCCGAATAGATCTGTGTAACTCATTCCCCAACACCAACCACACGTGATCCTATTTAAGGAACGAAGATTAAGAAATAACGAACCACTGAGGTCTAATTCTTCCTTGTTCTATTCTCGAAGAATTTGTCCTCTTCAGAGGTCCTATTCAAAGGCACCGACCATGCATGCACTAGTGTAATCTCTTGGTCAAGACAAGTCAATCTGAACCTTACACTTCAACCTTTCACGATGGATTGTTCATTTCCATCTAGGTCGTGAATGGTGTACTTTTAGTCACAAGGGATTGTTAATTTAATCTTTTGTGATCTGGTATCACTAAATTAACTACAATGTAACACGTACTATTTAATGAACAATTATGCAATAAATATATGTAACATTCGATGATATTTAAAGCATCGGTGATAACAATTTATTTCAATAAATAAGTCCAAAATTCAATTTTGATTATACAAAGTAAAAGCATACTTTCAAATTATAATCCCAACAATCTCCCACTTATACTCAAAGTCGCTTTTAAGTATACTACAACATGTCTCGTGTAGTTCCTAATTCGTGACATCTAATGTCACCTACACGAACCTAATAATTTCTCCCACTTATACTCAAAGCAGACGACAACGGTCTTGACACCCATTCCTTCCACATGTCTCTCCGAATGTATTGAGGCAGAGGCCCCTTTGTGAATGGATCTCGCCAGGTTGTCTTGAGTATCTATCTTTGCCACATCTATATCTCTCTCTTAACGATATCTCGTATAAGATGGTATTTCTTTCAATGTGTTTGTCGGCCTTGTGGGCTCTTGGTTCCCTTGAATTTTCAATCGCTTCGCATTGTCACAATAAAAAGTGATTCTATTTGGGTAAATTCGTAACTACATTCAAGTCCACTAGGAAGTTCTTGAGCCAAACCGCTTTTCGGGATTTTGCCGAGGCAAAAAACAAGCTACATATTCGGCTTCCATGGTAGAATTTAAAATGATGCATTGCTTGACGCTTCTCCATGTCACGGCTCAAATTTCCCCAAAAAACACACTACCCGAGGTAGATTTTAACAAAGGAGTCTATGTCCCGATTGGAAACCGAGTCCGGGTGAATATTTGGGGGATTGACTATAATTCGACCGATAAATTAACATTCTATCAAATAATAGTTCGCAACATAGATACTATAAAATGTTCACGAAAATCGCCGCCCAATGTTCTTTCCCGGGTTTTTGATATCTTGCCACCATGCCAACGCCAAAGCAAGATATCCCGGCCTCGCACAATACAAAGATTTCATACATAAGGCTTCCGACATACGAAGCATATGGAATGCCTCTCATGTCATCTATCTTATTTTTTGCGCCTTAGGGCACATTTTTTGGATAGATGGATTCCATGTCTTGAAAGGTACGAAGCCTTTCTTGGAATCCTGCATGTTGAATCGCTTTCAAAACAAGGTCTTATGTATGAAGCTTGCATTTTCAAGAAATACCTATCATCCTTTTCTTGCGATCTCGAAAAGTGATCTTGATCCCAAGGATGTGTGCGGCTTCCCCTAAGTCCTTCATATCAAACTTGTATTTTGAAAGCCATGCCCTTACAAAAATTCGATAACATCTTTACATCGCTCCCGGCGATTAAGAATGTCGCCTACGATAGTACTAAGAATACCAATGCGATTCCGACACGCTTTTTGTACACACAACTTTTCGAACTCGTTTTGATCAAACCCATAAGACTTTATAACATGATCAAAACATTGGTTCCAAGCTCGATGCTGTTTGAGTCCGTAAATGGACTTCATGAGCTTACAAACTAGGTGTTTTTTGGTATTTTTTCAATGAAGCCTTGGGGTTGTCAGATATAGATCTCTTCATCAAGACTTGGATTAAGGAAATTATTATCCATCTTGACATCCATTTGCCGATTTCAAAGTCGAGATCTTGAAGAATCGATAAGAGAATTCGGATGGACTTAAGCATGGCTACGGCGAAAAAAGTTTCCTCATAATCGATCCTTCTTCGAAAGTATAACCTTTTCGCCATTTAGTCTTGCTTTTGAAGGTTTCCACCTTCCCGTTAAGTCAAGAATTTTTTCTCTTATACACCCACTTGCAACCAATGGGTTTGACCCCATTAAGTGGTTCGACTAGCTCCCACACTCCATTATGATACATAGAACCCATTTCGACTTTCATTGTTTGTCGCCAAAAAATCAGATCCTTGTCTTCGATTGCCTCATCATATGTCCATGGGTCTCGATTCGCCTTGTCAGGGAATCAAGTCCGAGGACTCTCCTATTCCCATGAATCTCTCGATAATCCCCAACTGTTTCACAACCCTCCCACTCTGACGAGGTTCCGGTTGTGTAAGTGTGTCGTTTGGTATGTCATCTTTGGTTGACATTGAGGTTAGGCCCCTTAGCTCATTTAAGGTAATCTTACTTCTGGGTCTTCTTTCGTTCATATAGTCTTCTTCCAAAAAACTAAAGTGGGTGCTTATTACCACATTTTGATCTTCGGGACCATAGAACATACACCCTTTTGTTCCCTCGGGGTATCTCAAAATAACCTTAATTCTTGATCGAGGATCCAATTTATCGGCATATTTCCTTGTCCAACACGTAGGCCGGACACCCCCAAATCTTCATGTGTCTCGGGGGCTTGCGCCCGTCCATAATTTTTTGGAAGTTTTGGGAACCGATTTGGATGGCACCAAGAAAAAATAATGTAGGTCATTGCTTTTCATTTTTCAAGGCATGACCCATTAATCGACTTGGGAAGATCTGCATAACTCATCATAGATCTAACCATTTCCAAAAGAGTTATGTTTTTTCGCTCATGCAACCCCGTTTTGTTGAGGGTTCCGGAAGTGCGATTATAATCTTGGGATGCAATCCCTTCATCGAACAAGTAGTTCAAAAATTCATATTTGAGGTATTCGCCTCCACGATCGGATCGTAGAGAGACTTGATACTTTTTTCCCTATGATTCTCTATTTGAGCCTTAAATTCTTTGAATTTTCAAAGGTCTCGATTTATACTTCATAAGGAAAATATAACCGTACCTTGAGTAATCATCAATAAAAGTGATTCCAAGAAAATACTCATAACCTCTTCTTGCTTTGGTTGACATTGGACCACATACATGCGGTGAACGATTTCTAACACTTCTTTGGCTTTATTCCCTTGGCTCCAAATGCCTCTTGGTCATTTTTACCCTCCAAACATGATTCGCAGGTTGGAATTAGTTCAACTTGGAGAGACTCCGGTGAACCGCTTCTACCAACCTATGGATCCTCTTTCGATTAATATGTCCCATTCTTAGATGTCATAGAAGTGTCCTAATTCACTTTTTCTTTTACGAAAAAAACAATTGATGTGTTATAGGATGCATTCCTGGTGAAGTGGTGGGGGGCAAATTTAATTGTATAGAGATTTTCCATCAATGTCCCATATCACGAGATACACTCATCATTTCAAGAAATGATTTCATTCTTATTAGAAGAAACTAAGTGTCTATTAATCAAGGAAATTTTAGAAACCGAAAGTGAATTCTTTTCTAAAAACCGGGAACATAAAGAACATCTCTTAAAATTAGAACTTTGTCTTCAAAAGGCAGGTGCACTTCTCCCATATATATATTTGCCACTCTCTCGAAGCATCGCGTGTTACAAAGTGTGATGAGGATCTCAATTCGCCACTAAGTTGTCGGATCAATTTGAAAATGTGAAGTAAACATGATTAGTGGATCCCATATCAACTACCCACGAATGAGAAGTATATACTGCATTAAACAAGTTTCAACAATTAGTGCTTGAGAATTACCTTTCTTTCCGGCCCTTTTGGGGTTGGAACAGAAAACCTCCATTGTCCTCTTTCACCGCAGCCTTAAGCACTTTCTCTTTGGATTTTCCTTGACACCACCAAAGATTTCGTCATCTTATCATTGCATTTGGCAACGATTGAGTCCGATTGCTTATGGTCTTTGGTCACCTTCTTCTTCTTGCCATCCTTGGCCTAGAAGATGAAGACGGACCACTTGCCGTCAAAAGCTTGAGTTTGGTGCCCCATCAACATGGGCGCCGAGACCAAAAGCTTGCAACAAATCATATTAATGAGGCCAAAATGCTCAAAAACTTTTTGGGAAGAGTGAAGTATTAAATTCATCCGAAGTCTCCAGATTATAATCAGACATTCAGAACTTCAAGTTTGTTCGGATGGGCCATCAATTTTGAGATTAAAATCCCGACTCCACGAAAAATTTTAAGGATTTTGATCTTGACGAAGTCTCAAGATTATCTCATTTTTGAATTCGTATGGTTAGCTCATCGATTTTGGTGTGTCAAGAATCCACTTGTGCTTTTTGTGCGAATTAGGACAATTATAATTTTTCGTTTCAATCAATATAGTTTCCATACATATTGTATTGACTTTAAGTATATTAACAAGGTGGATTAAAAGGTTACTGACATCTTTGAACTAAAATAAATAACTATATGCATAAGCACAAGTATATCACTAGGTTCAATCACATGCATCATATTTAAAATCTCAAAAAATATGAACATGCATCATCAACATCTCAAAAAAGCAGTTTAAATAAGTCACGTGGGGTGGGTCATTATTTAAACACATTCAAAGAAGTTACAAACAAGAAACGATTTATAAACCTTTAATATCCAGTTAATAGTTGGCTCCCACTTGACCAATATAAAATTGACGGGGACTTTAAGTATATCGTATATCAATTTTATAACTAAGTAATAACCATGATTAAATCTGAGATTATTATTTCGCTTGAACTCAAGAATTTAGTGGGGAGGTCATCGTCACCACTAGTAATAATCCACAATCATCCATTTGGAATTCATTCATGTGAAAGCTAACTTTTGATCTTTTTAGTCGATTGTTAATTGTTAATTTTGGGTATCACTAAATTACTCCAAAAAGAATTCACAAAATAAATAAATCATAGAGGTCAAAAATTAATTCAATTTTATTATCAAAGAATAATAAAATTGTCAATTAATTATTTAAACATACTTAGTAATTTTTTATGGTGAGATTTTTCATTGGGTAACTCTCATGCAAACACATTTAAACAAATTAAATAAAGCATAAGATAACATAATAATAAATCCAAACAAAGCGGAAAAATAAACATATTGGGCACAAATTATCCAATTGTCATGGTTTGATTTTTTCTTGGCTTGATTTTGAAGAAAAATCTTGAATTTCTCCCTCGTCGTCTCGAAAAAAAATTATCTCAAAATTTTCGGAAGTTCAAATTTAGATGACCTCAAGATAAGTCGATTCCGGCCGGGGCAAATCACGCCAAGTCCACTTCCGTTCTTGAGCAAAAAATAAAACTTTTCGTCGCAAAATACATATTCGGCTTCCATGGTAGAATTTGCGAATTGACTTTCTGAAAATCATGCAAAAAAACATTACCACGGAGGTAGATTTTACGATCTATGTCCGATTGGAAATCCCGTCAAATCCGTAGCCCGAGGGGATTGGACTAAATAAATTAACATTCTATCGAGTTCGTTTCGGATACTTCGAGAATGTTTTTTTAACTGTCATTCAATGTTGATTTTGATATCTTGCCACCATGCCAACGAAAGCGGATATCCGGGTCCTGCGCATACGGCATTTCATACATAAGGCTTTTAAACCAAGCATATGGAATGCCCTCATGTCATCTATCTTTTTAGGGCACATTTTCTTGGATAGATGGATTTTGACGAAGCTTTTCTTGGAATCGCATCTTTAATCGTTTCAAAACAAAGGTACATGTATGAAGCACATTTAAACGCCGCGATCTCGGTGATCTTGATCCCAGGATGTGTCGCGGCTTCCCTAAGTCCTTCATATTGAAAATTTTACGCCCGATAACATCTTTACATGGATTCCCGATGATCTTAAATTTTCTCACGAGGCAAAACTAATCCCGAAATAATCAATTAAAAACCACAATTTATATCGCATTGATAAATAAACACATTAAATTCCATGACAATTGGATACAACCGCCAAAAGGATCTAGCAATTCTACTATCCAATTTCAAATTTAATGACAACTAATTAAATTACAATTTAAAATTCAAGACTTCGAAACCGAGGCTCGATACATCCATTGGGGAATAAGTTGCAACGGATCTATTAAGGGATAAATATTTAAATACAAATTTAATTCTTATAATTATTACTAGCATGAATTAATCCTATATTAATTCAAATAATAATCCAACAACAAATCATGATATAATCAATTCACGAAATCCTACGCGTTATGGAATTTCTACGAAGTTTACGTGAACATACCTCTTGGATTGCCTCAATGGTCTTGTTGATTAGACACACCAAAAAGAACTTCCCAAGTATTCCTTAATCCTTGCTCGACAATCCGTTGGAAGGATGATTTGCAACAATTAACAAAAGGAAAAATAAACTTTGTTGTACCACTTTCTTGGATTTGCTAATTTTTTTCCAAAGACATGGAATTGTACACTCATAATTGACATTTTTCGAAAATATACAATCTTGATCGGCGTTTCAAAATATTTGATATTTTATCGACACCCCGATATTTTTCGCTTAAAAAAACCAATTTTTCGGGTGTTTTCTTTGGGAATGAAACATTCATCCCCTATTTATAGAGGGTGGTGGTCGAAATTTCATGTGGAATAGGGAGGAAAAATTCTTTTCTTGATCTCCAAAAAATCTTGAATATATCTCATATATTATTTTCTCCATAATTAAAATATTCCACAAAATCCCACTCTCTTATTTGTTATGGAATATTTCAAAATATTAGGGAACAAGAATCCAAGATTTGGATCTTCTTGAATTTATGAGATATTCTTGTATTTGAAGAAATACATATCTTTCATAATATCTTTTCAAGAAAATCAAGAAAATCTTTCTTGCCCTTTTATATTCCAAAAATTTTGAAATTTTCTATGAATGACCAAGTGAGAGATTTCTTGAATTTAATGAGATAATCTTGTATTCCAAGAATACATATCTTCATTCCATAACAAAATTCAAAGAAAATCTTTCTCCCATTTTTATTCATAATTTTCGAAAAAAATAATAGGAAAAATATGCAACAAGATTTATTTTATTTTTAAACACTTTTTCAAAGAAGTTATTGGACTTTATGTTGGGCTACTTAGGGGCCTTTTTAGGAGAATTAAGATTGGATCTTCCAATGGATCTTGAATTATCAATATTGAGCCACAATATTATTCAAGCCCCATAAATATTAATTAATCCCACTACATAATTAATATTGCACTATCCATCTTAACCCATATTATTAGTGGATCAATATGACTCCGGGTTATTATTTCCGTGTTTAAGATTATCTAGCCCATTAATTAATTCAAGCCTGAAATAGCTTTCCATTAATTAATATCTTTTGTCTTTAGTTAAGAACAATTCAACATTATTATCCACACCACCAAAAACTAGTTCCACTTGCAAGATTTTGTATGATAAAGTTTATGAACCTCTAGAAATGAAGGGCAAATCGAACAAAAGCGTGCCCCATCACGATTCTCCGTATTAAATCTTAGCAATCACATGTGACCAATAATATTGCCCAAGATAAAAAGTATTGAATCTCCGTTGATTCTCTACCCATGATAAGTCATGGGCAATCAATTCTACAAACCACACGTGATCCTATTTTTAAGGCGAAGATTAAGAAATAACGAACCGGCGAGGTCTAATTCTTCCTTGTTTTGTTCTTAAGAATTTGTCCTCCCAGTAGGTCCTATTCGATTGCAATCAATATGCACTAGTGTAATCTCTTGGTCAAGATTAAAAAGCCAACCGAAGCCTTTAACAACCTTTCACGATGGATTGTTCATTTCCATCTATGTAATGAATGGTGTACTTTTAGTCATGGGGGATTGTTAATTTAATCTCACGTGATCCGTATCACTAAATTAACTACAATGTAACACGTATTATTTAATGAACAGTTATGTAATAAATATATGTAACATTTAAATGATATTTTAAAGCATCGATGATAAACAATTTATTTCAGAAAATAAGTCCAAAATTCCATTTTGATTATACAAAGTAAAAGCATACTTTCAAAAGATAATCCCAACAAAGATCTACACTATCTCCCATATTTCGGTGTTGATTAATTGCGGGCCTTCATCTTGGATTAATTTTTAATCGGATCGTATCCACCAAACACATTTTTTTATCCATCTTTGGACAAAGCGAAGGACAACATGGCATCGTTCTTTGAATCGATCGAGCGGCTCCCCTCCCGTAAAATTCTCGGTCGAATACAAAGATAAGGCGATCCGTAGGCCCCTTGGCGGGCGACGTCCGGGGACACGCGATCGGAGATGATTCCGAGAGCCAAATCAAACAAAGCCTCGAGGAATGGACAATGAAGACGTGGACATAGAAGAAGAAATAAAAAGAGGCTGAAAAAAATGGTAATGAGGTCGCGTAAATTTTTGGTAGTGAAGAGAGAGGGCGATTTGGGGAGATTAGAAGATAAGGGGAAAAAAGAATGAAGGCAAGTATTTATACTTGAGGAAGAATAGGGTTTCTTGAATTAAAATATTCAAAGAAAACCCGATAAGATCAAACCTCGGGCTCAAATGCCAAATAAGGAAGCGACACCACGGGATTTTCTCGAAGGCGTGCAAAATCGAGATTTTTGCCTCGGTTTTGAAAAGAAAGACAATTAAGTCCGGCCCCGTGACTAGCCGAACGAGCGGACTGGGGGTATTGTTGTGTTCGGTCGAATATTTTTTGCCGCGTCTTTCGCTCGGCGAACACGTGGACCCAATAAAACAAAGGTGGTGCCAGCCTATCCGGACAAGTGTTCACCGGTTGGATACATTCGCTCATCCATACATGGTTCACTAGAGAACACGCCCGGTTTAAGCGAATGGTCTTTGGCGCGAAGCCATCATCTTCAAAAATTATGCTCTCCGGCAACCTAGTGACCATTCAACAAACAGCGAACACGGGTAATTCAGCGACCGAAAAACGAATAGAAGGCTCAAAATGGGATGGCGATGGTGAACAGAGGGCTCAAAATGGTGGTTGGGCTCAAAATGGCGATGGTGACGAAGGACTCATGGTTGGTGGTGGCGAGAAGGCTCGGGATGGCGATGGTGGCGAGAGGGCTCAAAATGGTGATGGCGGCGAGAGGACTCGGTTGGTGGTGAAAGCGGAAGAGTGTGCTTTCGCCCTCTAAAGGCGAAACACGAGTCAAGGCCATGGTGTTTGGTTTGCGGCCCGCGTCGATAAGCGACCACAGGGGGAGCCTCATGAGTGCGAATAACCACCGAACGCAAGCACAAGAATCGGGTCACCCAGCAGCGCCACCATCACCACACGGATGACAAGTCGAATACTTCTCGAGCAAGTAAAGACAAATGTCAACCAAAGAAACACAAACAGAAAACGTGGCAACACCACATAGATTCGTGCATGTTAAGAAATTGCCAGCTCGTGCTAGCCAGGACACCACCAACTTAAGCCTTGACACCACCAGCTCGTCCAAAGCCTATAAATAGGCCCAAAAATAACAAAAGAAGGGTTCGGAAAAATTCCCAAGTACTCACACATATATTCTCCAATTCACCATCTTTCGTAGAAGAAAAGTATTGTGTACTGTATACTTGAGCCTCGCAATATAACATCCCTGGCTTAGAATGCCCCCAGAGTAGTCATTTATTGTAGTCATTTATTGATGAACTGGGTCAACAATTTCTTGTTCTTTACTGTAATATTGTACACGTACTTATTTTGTTTGTGAGTTGTTTTAAAATTAGCCACATAGTATTCTCATTAAAAAACGACTTGCAACAAATATATATTATTTCCGTCCACCAAAATCGTGTTCATTTCGTTTTGACATATTGTACATAAAGGTAAATTAAATTCATTTATAAATAATATAATTGATTGTGAGTAAAGTATAATGATAACTTGAGTAATTAAGTGATTGTTAGACGATGAAAATAAAAAAAAAAAAAAATTGTGTTCATAAACGTACTAATTTACCTTTCCGTACAACATGTCAAAATGAAATGAGCATAGTTTTGTTGGACGTAGGGAGTACTTTCTTTAAAAAAATATATATATACAATACATTTATTTTTAAAAAAGTATACAGTAAAATAATGTCACAGAAAATCATACATACTAATTTAACAATAATTTCCTATTTGAATTTAACTCGATTAATTATTAGATAAGCTCAAATATAAATTTTGTTGCTGTAATTTTTTGTTTTTTGTTTGATTGGACAAAATTAGTTATTAATAATAAGTAGTTAGTACATCAAGCACTCAAATACCCCACAAAATCGTCAATCCACCTTATAACTCACATAACTCCACGAAATTTTGTTGTTGTAATACTTTTAACAAGTCTGGACAATTGTGTCTTCCGCTGCATGTGTAAATATTTTTTTCTTAATTGATACGACTTGGGAATAATAATATTAATGTGTATTATTAAGGTGTGAATCACTGTGGGGTTATTGATTGCATTGTTATTGTTTGATTAAAACATCATAGAATAAGAGTGAAATTATGTAATGAAAGTAGAAATAATCAATTATGTCCTTCTATTTTCACTACGAATGTATCAAAACTATCAAGCAATATTAATAAGAATAATTCCTATTACTCCTCACGCGGACCATAATATTGTTATTTTGATCAGTGTTTTTAAAAACCGGTTGAACCGGTCGAACCGTGAACCGCTCGTGTCACCGGTTTAATTACTTCTTAAAAAACGGTTCATCCGATTTAATTATTTTTTATTATTTATTAAATCACTTTTCTTGATTTTTTATTATTTTTTTTCTAAATCTTTCTTGTAATGTTGTTGTGGTGATCCCGTTATTATTTTCTCTTTCATAAATTCATTCACAAGTCATCAATTTTATTTAATCTCTTTACCATCGTCACATATTGTGTGGAATTAATCCACAATGTCATCATCTCTAGTCTCCAAACTCTATTGTATTTATTTTAATGTAAGACTTATAAGTTATAAATTAGTATAATTTTTTTTTATAAATAAATATTTATTTTTTAATGTAACATAATAAATATAAAAAAATATACATAAATTATTTTGACAGTTGAACCGCCGGTCCAACTGGTTCAACCGACAACCAATGCTTAAACCGGATTTGATCACCGATTCGATTATGAAAACACTAATTTTGATAATAATGAATCCGAAATATGAGCTCGAGTGAAAAAAAATGGAAAAAAAGAAAAAAAGCCAATTGTATCGGAGGAAAGCTATGGCTGTGTCGATGCGATCTACGATTACCTATCCTACATGTGTACAAGTTTTACGAAGCAAGTCTAATTGGAGTAAATCACAATATATCATTTAAATAACTAGAAAATTAATCAAAGGTCATACAGACTTGACTTACGTGAAAATTATACACACAAAACCAAAAGTAAATAGTAGTACTATGCCACTATGCCTACAAATAAATGTCAAATACATAATTATTTACTAATACTATTATCTCCGTCCCTAACTTTTTGTTCATAATTATTATTTTTTTGTATTTTAACGAGCGAGTTTTTATTAGTATTTAAAATAACAAACTAATTTTTTAAAAATATATATTATATAAAAAATATAGATTTATCATACTCCTTTTTAAAAGTCACTTTATAATTTTTAAATACTAATAAATAATTAATTCGTTAAAACACGAAAAAAAAGGTGGTGGGATGAAGTTGGGATGGAGAAGTGTTTTTTTTTAAACCAAATATATAAGTGGTTAATGCAATTAAGATAATATGAAATTAGAAAAAGTATGTATATATTACTTTATATAAAGAAATATGAAAACTATCTTAATAAATAATAATTATTTTAAAATAAATTTAAATTACATTGTGCAAGCAAGATGTTTATATATGTATAATTTTATCAAATGCACACGTTATATGTCACACATATTGTGTTTGGTTACTTTGTACACTTATTTGTTGATATATATTTTTGACATGTAACATTTGCATTGATAAAAGGAAAATAAATCTTAATTAAATATGAAGAATTTGAACTCGAAGTTATAATCACCTAAATCATAATTTCTTCAGAGAAAATTACCTTATTAATTAATTGTTTGAGCTCTAGCTGCGTGTGAATTCCTGTATTATTTTGCATTAAATGTGAAACCAACCATAATCCATGTCGGTAATACATAAACACAAATTGAAACTTGAAAGATATTTTTAGAAACGTTTAATTGGCCGACTTTATATAAGTCCCCATGTTTGTACTTCGAAGTCATAATCCACCAAATAATTATAAATATTATTTTATATATTTTCTTCGAATTATCTTTAAAAAAAAGTATGCATCAATATTCTTTCAAATTCTAGCACCCAAGTTTTAATCCGGCTTTATGACTTTTCTATAGCATATTGTAATGTATGTTTAATGTGATGTACAACGTCCTAATATACGGTTGAACAGTATCCATATAACATGGAAAAAAATCCGACTACATAAATATTGCATAATTTTAACGTAACTTTGTAATTTCGAACTCATGAGTCACCATTTCCATATAAAACATGTAAGGGTATTGTCTTATTTGAAAATTACATTTTAATATTTTAAAATATAAATATTAATGTTTCTAGTTTGTAAACCATGCACGCAAATTCTTACCAACATCACAAATTCTTCCGACGTAGGAAATATCTAATTCTCCATTCCACCTAATTATTTTATGAGTTTAATTACAAATTGCAATATGTATTATTGTTCTTTTTGAAAAATTACAATTTATATTATTTTTTAAATAAAATGTAATTTGTATTAATAAAATGTGACTGGTTTTAATCCCAACTCTTTTTTTATGAAATTTTTCGATTAGATATAATCTACAAATTATATATTGCACATACCACAATATCAAAAAGTATTTTAGCAAATTTCAAATTCAAGAAATTCGATAAAAAAATTCAATAAAAGTGAGTCGTATTCGGAATTTATCAATTTTCACGAGTATAGATTACATTTTATTTCAAAAAATAATGCATGTTGCAATTTATAAAAAGGATAACAATACAAATTATTATTTATTATTAACACTATTTTATGAGACCGTATCATCATTATTGTACATAAAATATTTTATTTTCACTTTAAAAGGGTCATTTACCGTAAATTGAAAGGGAAAAAGAACCCTTGTGTCGGTGGGACGACGCCGTACGTATAAAATTACGGTGAATAAATAGCGCCAAACACCGAACTGAAAGAGGCAACTGCAAATTACGACACTTTTTCTTTTACTATGAAAATTGAAGAAAATAGGCAACTCAATTCTTGAAGCGACACGTACACGCGGTGCCTGATCAAATCCACACCGTCCGTTTGCCGCGGGCCCCTTCTGATAAGACACCTCGACAAATTAAATTAAGTAATTAACAATATCACTCCACTAAATAATACTAATTCCGTCATTAGTGAGTTTGTGTTTTTGCTTAATGTCTTTTCATCCTTGCTTGCAATCGTTTTCACTGCATTATTAATCAATTATTGATTTTGATATGTATGTATATAAGTTATTCAAGATTTAATTTTTTATATTTTAATGTTTTGGGGGTAATTGATTGTCTCGTGACTCTTGTCTGATATATTGAGAATTAATTTTAGGTAGGTGGATGGAATTGTGTAATAAATAGGCATTGTGGGATTTAATTCTTTTTAAGTTGAAGTAGTTAATTTGGTGAATAGTAATTGCTTGTCAGGGAAAACCCATCAAGGGGTTAGTGAATTTCTTTTCATATTTGTGAAAAAAAAGATATCTTTCTGTAAATTGATGGCTGATTAAAAAGTATATTTTTGCATGTATTTTGGCAGAATACTGTGGTATGTTTGTGTAATAAATAGGCATACATAAAAAGACAGGTGGGCATGTGAGATGCTTTTTTTAACAGGCTGAACGGCTGATAATGAAAATGGCCCCTCTTTAATTGTATACAGACCCTCTCTTTCTCTCTCACATGAAAGTTGCCTTTTGTGAAGTTTTATAAGCTTAAAGTTTTTGATTCCATTGATTTAATCTGTGACATTACAGCTGCAATTACAATAAAGATTTTCAAGAGGCAGGCAGTATTATTAGTATGAGGAGTGGTGGTCATTCTTCTCTTAGTCATAGTTTCAGAGGAGGAACCATGGCTGCTGCACTTGTGCTGCTGCTTCCCTTGCTTTTTCCTAGCCTTTTTGCTCCTTTCAGCCATGCTTTGCCCTCTGTTTTCTCGGTATGTTTTGTTCATTTATGCATAGTTGATGAATTTTGTGACATTTTGCTTTTCTTTATTTTTTCTTTCTGTTTTTATGAAATGTTTGGTTGGTGTTTGGATATGTAAGAAATGGTTGCAAAAGGGGCAAATTTAGAGACTTGATGGGGATTCTGGGACTTTGTATTCTTGGGTATGCAATTTTTGTCAGCAGTGTTGGTGTTCTTGAATTAGGTGGAGTTTATTTATTGAGATACCATTCATGACTTCACTTATATTTACTGAAATTTGGGAGGAGCAAGATTTATGTAGAAACTAAATGGTTGAAATATAGGGTGTTTCTGGAAAAGGAATTGTTGGTCAGCTTATATGCTTATTGGATATGTAGGTTTATATGATGTAAGAAACAGAATCCCAAATTGAAATATTGTCAAGATACAGTTAGGCTCATATGGAATGTTGACTTGAGAATGGAGCAGGTAAGATGGACCTGACATGTAAAATCCAGTAGTATTTAATAAGTGTTTAGGAATCTATGAATCAGTGAATGATTTGCATCAATATCGTGTGCGAATTCTTCGTATTAGGGTGAATGATTTGTCCTAATTGAAATATTGAAGGTGAAAAAATTAAAATAAAATTTGGATGTTTTGTGTTATTCATTTTTCCTTTTCAATTTAGTTTACTTAGGCTAATTACTTTGTGCAGGAATGGAATGCTCCTAAACCTAAACATTCGCGTTTACTCTGGAGTGCTCTTGAGCGCCAAACTGTGAGTAAGAGTCCACTAAATCAATTTGCATAACTTAAATAACATCCAATCTTTGTCCACTAAATCAATTTGTATAACTTGAATAACATCCCATCTTTGTCGATTATCCGTATAAATCAATACTGTTGTTTCTTTCTGTTAGTCTGCTGAGCAACAGGCTGAACTATGGACACCTTTGGCCTACCAGGGATGGAAACCGTGTCTTCGCCCAGGCAGTACCGCCGGTAAGTACAAGAATTCTGTTTCGTTTATCCCTTTTTTGTTTTTAATTAAAGCAATTATTAGAAAAGTTGGTTATGTAGGTATAGTTTATGTTTCCAACTTTAACCGTTTGTTCTTGTTCGATTACGCAGCATTACCAGAGAAATCTCAAGGTTATATTCAGGTGTTCCTTGATGGAGGACTAAACCAGCAGAGAATGGGCGTAAGTACTTCGATTTATATTTGAGCTGATATAATATTACTTCTCTGGGATCACTACTAACATATGTAATTTGTTTATAAAGATTTGTGATGCAGTTGCTCTTGCCAAAATATTGAATGCAACACTCATAATTCCACATCTTGAAGTAAATCCTGTTTGGAAAGATTCAAGGTCCTCTTTTAATCAGTTCTTACCCTTTATAGAAATTTCCAGTTCTTGATTAATTTCTCTTTAACTGAAAGAGACGAGGCCGGCTTTTCTTGCAGCACGTTCGAGGATATTTTTTATGTGGATCACTTCATTAATGCATTAAAAGACGACATATCTATTGTTAAAGGGGTGCCCGATGATTACTTTTGGAGCACTCGGGAGTATTACGCAACAGCAATCCGAGCCACCCGAGTAAAAAACGCGCCAGTTCATGCTTCAGCCAACTGGTACATGGACAATGTCTTGCCTGTCCTGCAGAGGTTCGTCTCTTGAGAAACTTCCATTTTCCAGGTGGAAATTATATTTTATTTGTTTGTGATTGTAATATTTTGTGTTGTCCAGTTACGGAATTGCTGCAATTGCTCCGTTTTCTCACCGATTGGCTTTTGACAATATGCCTGAGGACATCCAAAAACTACGGTGTAAAGTCAACTTCCAAGCTTTAGCTTTTGTTCCTCACATTAGGGCTCTGGGCGATGCTCTTGTTAATCGTCTCAGATATCCTCATACCACGAGAGAAGATGACGGCAGTACCTACCTTAAAAGAGTCTCCGATTCTAAGCAAGGAAATGGAAAATTTGTTGTCCTTCACCTTCGTTTTGACAAGGTATGTTTACTTGTAGATAATAGTAGTTGTACGGTGCAACTTTTCGCAACTAATACTTTTCAGTAAAAACAAATAATACTTTTCAGTAAAACAACTAATACCATTTAAATATTCACTGAGTTGCTTTATATTTTAATTCATTTGATTATTTAGGATATGGCTGCACACTCGGCATGCGACTTTGGTGGAGGTAAAGCTGAAAAATTGGCTCTGGCCAAATATCGACAAGTTATTTGGCAGGGAAGGATGTTAAATTCTCAATTTACCGATGAGGAGTTGAGGAGTCAGGGACGGTGCCCGTTGACTCCTGAAGAAATCGGACTTTTGCTAGCAGCTTTGGGATTCGACAACACCACTCGCTTGTATCTTGCTTCCCACAAGGTACTACTCTGGAATTTGTAAACCTTACTCACAGCTTAGAAGAACTTCTCAGAATCTAAAGCTGTGAAGGGGCAGCTTTGAGGAAAAGTGATTCTGCCTTTTCTACTTGAGTTTGCAAACACTCTCTAAACTTGTTTTTTTGTAAACTTTCAGGTATATGGTGGAGAAGCTAGGATCTCGACCTTAAGAAGTTTATTTCCTCTTATGGAAGATAAAAAGAGTCTCGCTTCTTCGGAGGAACGAGCTCAAATTAGAGGAAAGGCTTCTTTATTAGCTGCAGTAGATTACTACGTCAGCATGCACAGCGATATCTTCGTTTCTGCTTCGCCTGGAAATATGCACAACGCTGTGGTAAGTTTTTACATTGTTGCACATTCAATATTTTCAAATTCCTGTTCATTTAGGAATGTTAATTAGGATTTGGTTTAGATGGTTGCATATAAAGATTGTGATTTCATCTCCAAATGGTAGGTGGGTCACCGGACGTACGAAAACAAGAAGACGATTAGGCCAAACATGGCACTTTTAGGGCCGGTGTTCTTGAACAAGAGCCTGAGTTGGCCGGAGTTCCAAGAGGCGGTTGTTGACGGGCATAGAAGCAGACAAGGACTGCTTCGATTACGCAAATCCCAACAATCTATTTACACGTATCCTGCTCCAGATTGTATCTGCAGTAGTTAGAGACTGATTTATGTCCATCTTTATACCACTTTTGGAGTTCCTATACTGTGTGTTTGTGTCTTGGAAAAATAAATTGTTTCACCTTCATTCATGTTTGATTGATTTATTATAGGAATGAAATACACCACGTCTGTAAAATTTCATATATATTTATACAGTGTATCTTGAACAGCATTTAGGATTTTTCGTGTAATATGTAGCTTGCCTCTGGTTTCATTTTTACATGTTCATTCAATCATTCTGTTTAACTTTGGTACACATATTTTGCCTTTTGCCATCCAAAGTTGAAATAAAAATCTAAATACGATGAGGACCAAGGACCATTTAAAAAGAATTGTTATAAGTCAAAGTATAGAACCTAATTCGAAAAAATAAAAGTATTCATATGATCTCATATGTTCACATCAGATACGGATCTATTCGACCTGGAACTACTTGGACAAAATACCAATTCTTTCTGGAAAAATATAGAAAAAAGGTATTTGCCATAACAAAAACAAATTGACACGAATCGAGCTCAAAGGCCAGAATGCATCTTCCCTATCGCAATTTCATATGAAATGAATATGTACAGCATCAATCACACCAAAAATAGCTCAAGCTTTACCTGTTTACACTTGTCCAACTCAGGAGGATAGACGTCTTCAATCTTGCTGATCCGACTGATCATTGCTCGGAGAACCAGGGCCGTTCGATCTCTTACCATCATTTTTCTCCTTCTCAGCTACCGCAGGCCCATTACCACTACGCATCTTAGCCAACTCCTTCACGTCTTCGGGATTTGACGGGCCCACCATTTCTTCCTCAATGGGCAGGGTTCTCTTCGACCCTCCAAAGCAACACCAAGAACTATGTTCTCTTCCAGTGAAGGTTTAGACGCGGGTGTTTGTGCAACTGGTTGTCGTACAGCAATCGGGCTTGTTTCTTCAACAGGTTTGTTATCAGCCTTAGGTACAGTTTTTGTACTGCTATTGACCTTAGAATCAGACGAAGATTTCGAAGCAATCTTATGATCCTCCTTAGTCTCTGAATCAGATTGCATCTCTTTTGTCTTAAGATCAGGAGATGCTGTTGCTTTAGATTTAGAATCGGGGGTTAAAGTTGTTTCTCCTTTAGCATCTTATTATCTGGGACAGGTTTCGTTGTAGCCTTACTGTCTTCCTCCCCATTTGGACGGGATGATCGAGCTTGAGTTTTAGTCTTATCTTCCCCATTGATTTTATAGGATGGCTCAATCAACATTAGTGGGCGATTTGAAGTTGCCCCCCTACTAAATATAGAATCTGAAAATGGTACACTGTCCAAGTCAGCATCGGTAAATACTTTCTGAACTGTGCGGATGGGAGTGGCTAATCGAGCTCGATGGTGTCTGATGACTCTGAGAAGATCAAGAAAAATAGCTTCCTGTGGTTCAATTAACACATGAAAAATCAAGTAAAATACACCTTGAAAATAAGGTCATACGAATTGCACAAGTGGAGTTAAGCATGAGACCGCATCATTTATAAGGTCATAAGAAGAAATCTTAATTGAAAGAGTAAGAGAATCTCACCTTAACACATAAATATTCTTCAAAATGTGAGGTCTTCACGAAGCAGGACACCAATATCTGCGTAACGTTTGAAGTAAGTATATCATAGAATTTTGAGTTCAACAATGGTATCACTTATTCTTATATCCAGGCGATCAAGAGAATTTTTTATGCATGAACACTCAAATCAAACTCATTTGAAGAATATTACTTAATCATGAATTCCAGAGAAACTCCTCTAACAGGTATAGGGATTTCTAGAAAACTAATTCTTGATCAACAAAATTGGTAAGAAATCTAAAAAATAAAAGAGAAATTTTTTTATTCCTTTCAAGAAAATTTATCCCCTTAAGTTATAGTTCAAAGAGAAACAAATGTGAATTTTCAAATGGAACTGTTAAACAAACTAAAACGACGATATGAACATAGTCAAGAATATGGTCTCACCATGAGGGCCTGATTTTCAGGATTAATATTATCCAAAAATACTCTTCTATGCAATTTCTGTTGCTCCACTTGAGGATTCTTCGCCAGAACCTTGCGCATATCAGCTACAATGTTCTGCAGAGAGGGGCGAGGAAATTGTATTTAGATCAATCGAGAGATGAGCAATTATTATTATTGTAGCATATTTTATCAACTAGACATGAAGTATAACAATCCACACATTTATTTTGCTGACATCCAAGTGGCTGATGGCTAGGTGAGTTTTAATACGCCAGTGAGTTTTTTGAGTCAGATTTCTCACAACATTCATAGTGAACTTGTGGTTTGGAATGTGAACAGCTTCACGGTCTTCACCTCTTATAATTGTTGGTGACCACCATCCCACATGCTGCAAAGAACGCAATAACCGATACACAAGTTTAAAATAAAAAAAGAGAAAAAAGAGAAAAAAAGTAGGATATGACTTTTCAAACTAATTTATATAGCTATTATTTTCAACGGGTATATCTGTTGATGGATATTGGAAATAGACCCACTACAAACCTCAACCGTCCCAGAAACTTCATAGCCTTCAATCTTGGTCTGAATCCACTCATTCACAACGAATGGCCTGGTTGCATGAATCATTGCACTTGAAAGGAAATTTGTGAAAATCTGAATAAAACAATAAATAAAGGAGTCTGAATGGAGCTTGTGAGCAGTGAATTACCAGCAAAATACTTATTAAAATAGGTTAAAATGAGAATAGAAATATTCAAGCAAATAAAATTAATTATTTTTACACCTCACGACCAGCTAGTGTGAGCAAGACTGTCCCAAGCCCTCCCGCTGTGAGCCATTTTTGGGTTGAGAAACCTAACAATTCCATAAACAATGATACAGCTGCAACCCACACAGCCGAATATACAGCTCTGCCAGCAAACTGGAAACCCATCTGTCAAGACAAAAACAAAGGATACTTTTCGAGTGAAATGTTGTAAATTCAGTACACTTCACGGAAATTTCTCATTAAAACACAAAATTTTCTACTTTTTCCTCTCTTATACATGTGAATCTTCTTATGTTCAGTTTTTCTTTTGTAGAAATCATTTCAGCTTCCTATCAAATTTTGGAATTGGCTTCTGAATCATCACCTTAATATATCATTTAACAAGATTGCAGAGTATTGGTGACATATGTGATATCAGACTAAGCTAAAATTACCCAGCAAGTCGAGTTATGCACACACCCGTAGTTAAATAATGCCCAAAATTCTTTTGTCACCTACTCTTACTTGATAACTTGAGCTGGTTCTTATTTAGGTAAGAGAGCTTTAGGATAGTGTGGATAGGAACAATTAGGTACTTAAATTACTTAGAGAACACAATTCGTAAGCAACTAAACATTAAGAATGGTGGTATATTCACGCCACATATCTAATTAGTCAAGTGAGACTATACGGTAATAGAGATTTTAGGGATTATGTGGATAGGATCCTCACTTACTAACAAATGCAGAATTTCTACCAATTAAGGAAGGTTGGGATTTGTTCGAAAATATAGAAGTTTTTATATGAATATATCACCATAATCCTTGCTGGAGTTAGGAGTTACTGTTCCAAATGCCTCCTAAGCTACACATTCAAGGAGTTCTAATAAATATGCTGTAGGAGTAAAGTATCAGAAATTATGAGATCATAGACAAATTTTGTGGGGAAAGGACCAATTGTTTGAGACAGGCTGTTGAGGCAAGAAGATTGGCAGTTGCATAAATAAATTAATAATATGATGCAGTGGTTATTATAATCAAAGTATTTTGGGAGTGTATATGGCTAAATATCTGTGTTAGTTATAATGCTATCCCACCTAAAATTGATTCTAGATATCCTCTTAAATTCTTAATTCACACAAAGAGTGGGAACGAACATACATACATTTCTAGTATCAGCGGGGTCATTTGTCTCCATGACGAGTTTCTGTGCTTGTTGAATCAGACTGCATACAATAATCCAAAGTCAAGATTACTCCTCCCAGTTGTACATGCAATACTGAGAAATTAAAATTTATGTACTACTGTTACAGGTACAAATACAATTAACTGGAAATGAACTCCGGAAAGGTGGGGGCAAATTTGTTACAAGCCAGAGTCAAACATTTCCTTTCACCGACAGAAAATATGCTGAAGTAGTCGAAATGAATGAACACGTTCAATTTTTTTTTTAAAAAAACCCGGTTCTTTTTTTTTTTTTTTTTTTTTTTTTTTTGGCTTATGACACAATAACAAAATTTGGACTTTGATTTTGTCAAACAAAAACATCAATCCACGTATCATATTTGCATGTACACAAGCATGAAAAGGTGTAAGGTCGTTCACAAGTCCAACGATAGAATCTAAACAACAAAATATCAAGAATAGATTATACTTCTTCTTGCTAAAATTTGGTGGGATCCCTTAATTCGATGGACGGAACTCTATTTCGTATTAATATCAAATGTTGACGAACAGGAAGTATCAACAAAATGCAAAGGAAAATCTTTAGCCACTGACAAGCTTTAGTGAACAGATCTAATACTAACCTTGACAGACAATATGCCAGGCCAAGAACTGTTGACAATGATCTGACAAAATTTAGAAGCCTTTGTTTAACAATCTGACCAGCTTCTGTAGGAATGATAACTGGATCCAATGCTCTGTGAGATAAACAATCTCCATTCAGTATGTTATAAGATTTGATTTTAATCTTCTCTAAGCCAAACATAACTAACCTGCAGACAAAGATTGTTCCCGCCCATAGCAGCAAAGGTTGAATGTAAGATGCTGTAAATTGATATGTGTTACTCTTTTTCCAATTATTATCATTCTTCTGCATGATGGATCAGTAGATGGTTTAGAAACTCAACTCAGTTACAAAATCTCCTTATATGAGAGCATAACTCGGGAAAAAAATCTCAGGATTTGAAATATGAAGGGAACTAGAACTATAAAGCGAATAATTTACTTGCAAAAGTATGTTTCTGCCTAGTCGCACAAGTGGCCTAAGTCCCCATACAGCAAAAATAATAATACCAACTGCTGAAGCCAATTTAATGACAAGCGGACTTCCTTGCAGACGATTAAATGATCTGCAACACAACACAAGCATTTGATTTAAGAAAACTGACCAGAACAAAAGCTAAACATTGGCAGGCATTATAAATAGGTAGACATTACAGATGTTTATCTAAAATTTAAATAAAAACCAAAATGCAAGAAGCCCAAGCACCATTCACATTCATGTTGATATTTCATGTATACGATGAAACTACAAATGCTACAACAAGGATTAATGATCTCTAATTTAACCTTCATGAACTTGACATCCTTTTCAGAAATATGTTATTCCCAGAGGCAGTCGAACGATGTTCGTAGAAGATGAGCCTATACACTACCAAAATGAGATATTCTGCTCCCTTGAACTCTACTGATAATGGAAAGGTTCTTAACAAACTCCTATAACAATTATTTACAAAAGTGTATAGGGTAACATTTTCTAGGCACCATGCATATGTTGTATCCAAACATTCAAGAACATATTTTATAATAAGATCGGCAATCTTAAAATTGCAAGCAGCATTAATAACATTCAGGAGCTAAGCACTCCCTAAATTTGCAGTGTCTTTTACTTAATAACTTATATTATGGTATAGCATATAGCAGGCTTCTAAGTGTATAGTAAACGATAGGAGTTGAACTTCCCTTGTGTTACGATCCCACATCGGTTTCACATGAAAGTGTGGAAGGTTGCCACCTCGGATGTGGGCCCAAGGGGGGTTGCCACCCGGGAAGTGGGCCTTGGCATATGGGTTGCCACCCGGAGTGTGCCGTCCGTGGACGTCCGGCTTTAAGCAAGGTAGTCAAAGGCGAAAAGCGCACCCAAAGCGATAGGGTTCCCTAACGCTTTAAGCGCAAAGCGCAAAAAAAAAGCGTGCTTCACCGAAGTAAAGCACACCATGCCAAAAACATTATTTATACTAAACAAGATAATATCTTAAGCACAAAATGAGACAATATGCCCTAGTTATAGTAAATATAAGGACTTTTGCATGCCTTTTATATGAACAAATTTGAGATGAGAGGCAAAGAAAGAAGTAAGTAGAGTGTAAGGGAAAAAATCGGATATAATATGAATGAGCAGTTATATAGTTCTAACGTCTCTGAATGTTAAAATAGAGAAAATTAAGAAACAAAGTCATGCTGCTACTGGTGCTAGAGAATAGGAACAACCTAGACTCGTTCCACATTAGTTTATCACGTAACAGCTTCTAAGAACAGAACATGGGCTTTTTTATTATTTTAATTTTAATGGGCTTTAGGTATATTAAACCCTAGGATTTAAATAAAATTAGCCGCCGTGCTATATTTCACCCAGGCGCAATTTTGACCGCTTCTAGTTTCATGAATTAAGCGAGAAAAGCGGCAACAGGAGCGCGCTTCACTGAAGTCGCCTCGCCTGAAAGAGTGAAAAGCGGTAAGATGGTTTAGCCTCGCTTTGTGCGCTTAAGCGCTCAGGCGAGCGCTTTTAACTACCTAGCCTTTAAGGGGGGTCGATTGTTACGATTCCACATTGGTTTCACATGAAAGTGTGGAAGGGTATATAAGTGGGAGTCAATCCTTAACCTTTGACCATGGTTTTGGGTTAAGTTAGGGCTCCCTAGCTTATTCCTAACACCTTGTGCCATATCCATAACATACATGTGCATTTAATGTGCATTGTGAACAAGGATCTCAAAGTAATCCTTTAAGAAGGAATTGAGAGTGTGAGACTTTAACAGTTGTATAATTTTTTTTTAATACATTAATAAAGAAAAAGGACTTTGGAAGAATATATAACTCGTGGCACAATTATAAAAGGAATACTCTTCTAATGACTTTATCATATTAGGTATTCAGCTCACTGTGATTGCTTTGGTTTTTCTAGATGAGTAACCACAATAAAAATTGTACACCTTACAACAACAATCACAGAAGGTGTTTAAGCAATTTGACCTGTACTTTATGAGAAGTCAAATCAGCAGTTAAATTGTCAATACTAACTCATATGATTGCATAGTGTGCAACATCAACCTCTTTCTACTATAAACATAAATAAACTAGATAAAAAAAGAGTAATTACCTTGCTAAAGTTAAAGTTGCATTCTTTACACTATTCGCATCCAAGGGTGTGCCAGAATTTAAAAAACAATTGCACCTAAGCCGCTGGTTTTTACACGGAATTGTGCATATTCTTCTATGTATTCTCTTTGAAAATTTTGAAGACCAAGAATACTGTTCCTGTATGTATTATGAAACACTGTCAAGCTTTGCCAATAACAAAGACCCAACAAGCCAATTTTTTTATGAGATAGTAAAGAAAAGTAGGCATATGGATAATTTACAATCGCAGTTGATTTAATTTTTTCAACAAATATGCAGATCATAAGAATGTGTGATTAAAAAGCTATGTCGAGATTCACCTTGGGGAACATGTAGCAGCAAGCCAAAATTTCATGAATAGCAAAAGTAATAAGAATGATACAATTATCAAATCCTATGTCACTTTAAGAATACCAGCATTACGACTAAATTATTTCTTCTAAGAAACTACATAATTCCCGAGAAGCCAAGTAAAGAAAGACATTTCTATCATCAAAATGATCGCTGAAAACTACTTCAAGAGGAACCAATACTGCAAAAAAGAAATCAAAAGACAATTCCCCTTTTTGGAAGAATTGTCAAAACTAGGGCTCGAGAAAGAATTTGCCTAATCACGGTACATACCAGTGAAATTGACGGGAAATTACTGCTTAATAAACATAATCTGTCTTGCGTTTTCGAATTCTGCAACTGGAAATGTAATACAGGACAGAAATTAGAAAACAATGAGAGGAAAAACGATACACTTAAAAAAAACACGAATAATTCAAAAATTAATACTTGCCAAAAATCTCTTGCTTCGCCCATGGTTCCTGCAGATTCCTAGCTGCAGAGAGAGTTGCAGAGAACCAGAAACAGCCATGTTTTGGATGAAGGCCAAATTCTCTCTCCTCCCTTCCCCTTCACCTCTCTCTCTCTACAAATGTATATAGTATTATTGTGTGTGCGTGGGTGTAAATCAGTATATGTACATTGTATATGTATGTAGATGCATGTATTTGTAGAATTTATATATATTTCTTATTTAATAAAACGGATAAAATTGCATATTATTAAAATGAGCTTTCATTTATTTATTTACTAATTAAGCATGAGCATATTCTAATTTCTTCGGACGAATATTATTTTTATGTTTTAACAGAAAAACTTTTATGCAATATGTAGTTATTGAAAAGTAATCTTGACCGTTTTCAACCAAATACTTTGATTTTTATTCGTACAAATTTAAAACTACAAACTTATAAGCAAAAATATTTTATGAAATCATCTTTTCAAATATATTTGCAAGACCGTATCGAAATTTTTGTTTTAAATTTAAAATTGGTTTAAAGAAAAAACATAATATCGCTCGAAAACAGCCCAACATATTTGGCCATGTGTGGCTTTACAAATATTGTCAAAAAAATGTGTGGCTGTGACCTTTTGTCGATTTCGTTCATCCTGCATTTCTTTCGCGTGCTAATTTTTCTAACTTCGATTTTATGATCTTATAATTTTTTACATAAGCATATAATTTTAAGCAAATATTAAGTATATATATAAATATATATATATATATATATATATTTTAAAAAATAATCGATTCTGATAGTTTTTAGATCATCGAAAAGATACGACACATCTTTTTCGCCTCATTATAGATCGAGAATCATAATCAATCAAGAGCGGAATATTCGGAACCATAATCTGGAGCCATAATAATAGCACCGTAACCAGAATCGCAACCACCATTAAAGGGGGACCACCACTCCACAAGGGGAACCATCACAAGTGAAAATAAAAAAAAAAATTATCTGTCTCGAACCCAAGACCTCGAAATCTTAAATAGTGGAGTTCTAATCACTTGAGTTATACACATTAAAAATTGTTTGATTAGATAATTTTAAAGAGGGGGGATAAAAAAGGAATGAAGAAATGATAATGCTATTGTGTATATGATTATTTACTTTTAGGTAGTCATATTTTTCACATATGTGAGGTATAATTTGGCAAAAATGCATTTTTGGTTTTTAAATTATTATTTTTTGTTTCGAAATGTCCTTAAACTATTTTTTTTATTTTAAGAAGTCCCTGAACTATTAACGTTTATTTCGAAAGGTCCTTAAACTATTTTCTTATTTAATGAAGTCCCTAAATTATTAATTTTTGTTTCACGCAGTCCTTCTTAACTATTTTTTTTAATCATCTAACAGAACCGCTAAGTAAATACGCACATCATCATTATCAAAATTGTCAATATTGACCATTGTTTTACTTAATGGTTCCGTTAGATTAGTTAAAAAAATTCATCAAGAATGACTGCTTGAAACAAAAATTAATAGTTTAGGAACTTCATTAAACAAAAAAATAGTTTAGGAACCTTTCGAAACAAAAGTAATAGTTCGGGGACTTGTTAAAACAAAAAAAATAATTTAGAGACTTTTCGAAACAAAAAGTAATAGTTTAGGGATTAACTTTGATTCCACACTAATATCATGCCCATTTGTTCTTCTATTTTTTTTAACGAAAAAATTATATTTAATTCTCTTCTAATTATATTAAGCATCCCTTAAATGGTATAGTTATTTTACTAAAAATTATTAGTTGATTAGTTTAATTATTTTTGTTGAATAATATTAATTATTTTTATTTAATAATATTAGTTTTTTATTATTACTCAGTACATTAGTGCATCAAATAATATTCATAAATTTATAGTAGCAAGTATAATTAAGATGGCAAGTACAATAAAGAAAAAGTTTAATACTATTCTGTTTTTCTTTTTTGGGGTCATAATTTAATTTTTCTTCTAGCCTTTATTTTGGTCGGCGACCCAAAAACTCACATGAAATCCATAAAATAGATGGATAAAAAATTTCGAAAAGTACCGGTCATGTTTTTTTCTTTTTCCATAAAAGAAAATCCAATTAAAAAGGGGGGGGGTGGGTTGCTGGGTAGGGGTGGCAATTCGTGTTAACGAGTCGTGTTTCGTGTCGACACGATAAGGCCAAACACGAACACAACACGATAAGAATATGTCTTGACCACGACCACGAACGAAAAAAATTTTCGGTCGACCGATTTATTAACGATAAGAAAAATAAATAAATTTTAAAATATAATATATATATTAAAATTTTGATATTATACGATATGACACGACACGATATGACACGATAATACACATTAACACGATATGACACGATAAAAATAAAAATTTCTAATAAAATTATAAAATATCAAGTCATATGTATAATAAAATATTTTTAATTCAAACTTATCGGGTTGACACGAACACGATACGACAAGACACGACACGAAAATTTCGTGTCCTTATCGTGTTTAAACGATAACGACACGAACACGATAAGGCTAAACACTAACCCGCAATTTTCGTATCGTTTTCGTGTCGTGCTATCGTGTCGTGTCTGAAATTATCACCCCTAGTGTTGGGACGTGGGATGGGAGGGGGCAGGGTGGAGCAGACAAAAGGGAAATGACAGGTATGAGTATTTTAGAGAGTTTTGGAGGAGTGTACTAATCCGTTGTAGTAGTGTAGTAGGGGTGAAAACGGATCGGATACGGACGGATAGTGTTTATACCGTATCCTAAATCATATTTTTTTCTTGGATTCAGAGTCGGATACGGAAAAGCCGAATTTGGATACGAATTTAGAATATTTTGTATACGGATACGGGATGGATATCGGACGAATCCGGGCCGGATTCGAATAACTATAATCGGATAATATATTTCAAATAAAAATCATCAAAACGTGATTGAAACACATAAAAAAAGAACTACTTATGCAATATTTCATAGAAGTTCTAATGAAAATTATAAAAATTATATCTACTGCTAATAATATGAAATTAAAAGTTATATCCTTCGTAATCATCATCACTCCAGCACAACATAACGCCTAGGAAGACATATGTAATATTATACTGAACTTTCAAGTTGAGACTATAACACCACACTTTTCAACAAGCCATTAACTATGAATCTTGAATTAGAATTTAATTAAGTATAAGCACGGCTTAAGCCTATTGCAGCTAACTGATATGTTAGAATAAAGAAGGGAGAAGAGCAAACATAAATTCTCGATCTTATGGTTTCATAATTAAGAAGCAAATAGGAAAAATACATTTAGTTTTAGACTATTTTCTTAATAAAATTACATAAGTATTAAGTACTAATATTATATTATTATATATATTAATATAAAATATAAAATAAAATATGTCACTGGGCTTCTCATTTTAGTGGGAGACCCATGTTTGATTCTCTTTGGAAACGAATTTGGAGTTATGGGAGTTATAAGGTGGATTGGTAATTTCGTAGAGTATTTGGGTGCTTGGTGTAATAACTACTAACAACTAACTTTGTCCGATAAAAAAAAATTATATTAAAAAAAATTATATTAAAAAAAAATTAAAAAAAAATTAAAAACCGGATATCCGGAATTATTATCCGGATAATATTCGATAAAATATGGGAAAACTCGAATACGGTCGAATATTATGTATTTTGAATCCGATTCCGAAGTCCACTATCCGTATCCGAATCTGTATCCGCCCGAATACTAGTTTTTTATACCGAAATCGATACCGACCGGATACGATTCCGGATCGTTGGGAAATATTCGATCCGTTTTCACCCCTATAGTGTAGTACTATTTCCATCCCAAAAGACTTAACACACTTTCTTTTTTGTTCCGTCCCATAAGACTTGCACATCCAAAAATGGACATTTATTATCCTTAGACTATCTTTATCAACAAACCTCCACAACTCAATCTCTTAATAAATAATTCATTTATCTCTCCTCCACATATACAATATACAACTCAACTCATTCTCATTTTTTTTCATACTTTATCAACAACCCAACACAACCTAAAATAATTTTTCTTTCTCACTATTTAATAATTATATTTATTCATAATCAATTTTTATTATATTTATAGAGTGATATATTAAATAATTTAATATTCAAAATGCGTAATTATAATAAATAAAATGGAGGTTTTTTTTATTTGTACTAATTTATACATCGTTTTATGAATGAGACTATCTTATATGAATTTTTGTCAATAAAAAATTAACTTTCACTTAACAATGAGAATTAAAATTACAATTGATCAATAAGTTACATGAAATTATAAAAAAATGGAGAAATTATATAAATTAAAAGAGAAAACAAAGTGTATGAGATTGTACTCCAAAATATATTGATATTGGTCTTTATGTGTCAAGGGTGCAGAACTCGGAAGGCGACAGGCTGGTGTTTCTTAGCCGCCTAGTTTTTTTTTTATTACAATTTTAATTTGAAATTATTTAGTATTTATCAATGGGCACTTCCAAATTCCATTTATTCCATTTGAGTTTTGCCAAATTAAACAGCCTGGTTTCATAACTTTCATTAATTAATCTATCTTATGCAAGAATTAAGAAACAACCTTTGAGTAAATCTTGTTTCTTACCTTTGGTGCCGGCTTGGAGCGGTTGGAGGCTGGAGGGCGGTGGGCTGGAGCGGCTGGAGGCTGGAGCAAGAAGAGAGAGCGGCCCGGTGGCAGGGATGGCCGTGAGCGGCAACTGGGCGCGGCTGCGGAGGGCGCTAGAGTTCGTTTTGTGTGAGTGAGATGCATTTTTCACTTTTTTGTTTTGTTCTTCTAATTTTTAATAATAAAAAAAAACGGAAAAAGGCCTAAATCCGCCTAGACCGACTAAGCCGCTTAGGCTGCGCCCATGCTCGGAAACGCTTTGAACGGCCGATTATGAAAAACTCGGGGCGGCCGCCTAGGCCGAGTTCTGCACCCTTGCTATGTGTAGAGAAAAAAAAGTTAAGAATTTTGGTGTAATTTTTTCTTTTTTTTATATAAATAATAATATTTTAAAAATAAATTTTAAAATTTAATTTAATAAAAATTATACTAACTAATGAAAAATTGCCACATGTCACCTAGAAAACTGTGAATGGTTCGCGAACTGGGTTTCCTCTGCCGAACCGTTCTTTGAATTTCCTTTCATTTTTTATTTTTTTAAAAATATTTTTGTCCGAACAGGTCATATGAACCGCCGATAAAGGTAGTCTTACAATACACACTTATTACCCCCATACACACTTACTACCTCCCATAAATAAACTTTTCTCAATCTCTGCGGCGAAAAGTTGGCGTAGAGTCTTCCGGGACGGAGGGAGTATTTACTAAAAGAGCCGTGTGAATAGCCTGATCCTTAACTGGAGAAGAATACCCAATTAGAAGTAGAGTTTGGCTCCCAATTCGGACATGGCCCACGAGCACGTGGACAGCCCAATTCGGACATATAAGGGTTCGTTTGGTTTGAGTAATGGAAGAGAGTAGTGAGAATCACTTCTATTGATGTTGTTTGGTAGTTTTGATACACAAGTAATGAAAATAAAAGTAGGTAATTGATTACCTTCACTCACTCAACACATATATCCATTATTTATGTTCTAACCAAGCAATAACAATGCAATCAATAATTCTCAGTGATTGACCCCTAAATAATAGTAATTACCATTATCATTTCCAAATCATATAATGCTGCCATAAATCACCACTCTTGTACCAATTTAGGCGGGGGCTATTCATATAGTGATAGTATCATTTCCTAGAAATACATCTTTATTTGGTCGAATTTGATCGATCAAATTTACTTAGAAATGCATTTTTCCACGTGCCAATTTAAAGTGTGCTTGGTGAAAGGTTTAAATTATATTTATTCCCAATTCAATACAACTCAATCTTCTAATATATTTTTTACTTTCTCATTCGCATACATAATTTACAAAACACAAATTAGCTCAACTCCAACTTTTTTATATTCTATTAGGGCTTGTTTGTTTATGACTTTGAAAGTGACTTTTAAAATTTCAAATCTTAATCTGTTTGTTTATCAGGATTTCGATATAGAATTTTAAATCCTCTAAAATTCTACTCTATAATACTTAGGGCTTGTTTGTTTATGACTTTGAAAATGTCTTTCAGAATTTCAAATCCCAAATTCCCGTTTGTTTATCAGGATTTCGGTATAGAATTTTAAATCCTCTAAAATTCTACTCTATAATACCTATAATACACATATTTTACCTTTTTCAAACACAATTTCCAATACACTATCAATCATCTATCACACACTTTCTAATTGTTATTATATATTCAACTCAATACTCTCTCTCCTCATTTTTTACTTTATTATCATTATATAATATAATATACAAACACATCAATCATTAAACAATTATCCAATCAATTCTACATTACTTTTTACAATATAATATTATTTCTATCATCTACTTTTTCAAAATCCTACTTTATCAAATCCTATAAAATTCACACTCCCAAATATATACAAAATACAAATACATTTTTTACTTTATATCAAATTCCTTCTATAGGATTTCAAATCCCATCAAAACTGTAAACAAACAAGGCCTTATAATACACCTATTTTACCTTTTTTAAACATAATTTCCAATACACTATCAATCATCTATCACACAATTTCCAATTATTATTATATATCAAACTCAATACCCTCTCTCCTCCTTTTTAACTTTATTATTATTATATAATATAATATACAAACACATCAATTATTCAATCATTTCTACATTACTTTTTACAATATAATATTCTTTCTATCAACTACTTTTTCAAAATTCTACTTTATCAAATCCTATAAAATCCAAACTTTCAAATATATACAAAATACAAATACACTTTTTACTTTATACAAAATCCTTCCAAATCCCCTATACAAGATTTCAAATCCCCTCTAAACTGTAAAAAAAAAAAGGCCTTAGTGAAATCAAGTCTTTAATCTAACCTAAAATATATCTTTTTTCATTGTTTATTGATTACATATTATCAATAATCAAATTTTATCATATTTAAAAATATACAAAATACACAAAAAAATATTTAATATTCTGAACTTGCAATTATAATAAAGAAAAACTCGTGATACGTTTATTACAAGCTACGAACTCAATAACAAAATTAAATTAAATTACAAGAATCAAAATACGAAATTGTAAAGAAATAAATCAAGCTACTACAAAGAGGTCACTTCATATTGTGATTCAAAGTGTGCAGTATTCAGCTCGATTTATAGAGAATTGAATTATAGTTTTTTATTTTTATTTCGAAAGGTAATTTTGATTTTTTTAAATAACCTAGAAGAAAGGTAATTATTGGGGGTGTTTGCAAAAAGTTATCCATTTGAATAAGTGATTAAAATTAGTAATTATGAAAAAATTAATTAATAACAGAAATTGATGGAAAAAATTTTTAAAGAAAAGTTGATTGTGCTTGCAAAAAAAAGTTAATAATACTTACAAAATGCTCATAAGCTATCAAAAGCAATTTTCTTTCAATTTTTAGGCTAGCTTATGGGGTGTTTGCAAAAAATTATGGTTTTAAAAAAATTATTAAAATTAGTGATTATGAAAAAGTGATTAATAGTAGTAGTTGATGGTGTTTGTAAATTTTTTAAAGAAAACTTGATAGTGTTTGTAAAAAGAGTTAAAAGTTTTTTAAAAATACTAATAAGCTACTAAAAACACTCTATTTGAAGATTCTAACTTATAGCTTGTGAGAGCTTATTTAAGCTACTATAAAAGAAATAAAACACTCAAAATTAATTATTCACACAATTTTAGGAGAGTAACTTTTAAGAACTTATTTAATTTAATAAAAAAAAAAAAATACTACAAATTATTTATGCACATAATTTTTAGTGACTATAATCGTTTATAATTTCTTGCAAACGCACCCATTTTTTAAAAAAAAAAAACTCGTTTCATTATTCCATGTAAAGCATCACCTTGAAAATTACAGCACTAAAACCACCACACTTGGTCCATTCTGTATGAGCCACATACGTCTCTCCTATCATTAATTTATAACTAATACTATGATGATGTACGTAATTGTCATTTTCCCTACCTGATTATAACAATGACTAAAAACCTTAGAATCCTCATCACTTATCATTATAGACCAAATGTGTACCTATCATTAGTCACCCATGATTAAATTAGCATATAAGTCATGAGTTAATGTTCTATATTACATAACAGGTATTTCAATGGTGCCTTATCCGAAAATGACATAAGAAAATCAGGAAAATCCTATATTATATTTTTATATAACTAGAATTGAGTTTCTATACTTTCATAGTTTCACTGATAGAATTCGGAGTCCTTATGTTTTGATTAGTATTGAACTTCAGAAAATTTAGTTCATAGAGCTTAAAAGAACACTAGCTAGTCTAGTGGTTTTTCCATTTTATTAAGTGGTGATTAATTTTTTATCAGAAAAGATATATATAACTAATAACAAAGTAGTTTCATAATTAAGTAATCATTGGGCAGAGATTTGTAAATATGGCAAACAATGGTACGTATGAGACGGTTTTATGCATGAGGGCATGTAATTTAACACAAATCATCACTCATCTCTCTAAAGATGTTAAAGCACAATGCCCAAATTATATTCCGTTTTATCGTGAGACCGTCTCACGCTGCTCGTCTAACTAATTATTAAAAGGATGAGGCCGAGTCAATAAAACCACGCGGACGCCCTTAAGAGGAGGCTATTTTACCTTTATGATTAATCAAGATCAAAATTGTAGAAAAAGTTAGGAATTATTTAATGAGTTATAAAAAAGTTTTAAAAAATAGAGTTGAGGAACTAATAGGACTCACAAGTGCAAATATGATATGAGGTGTCAAATGATAAATATCTATAAAATGAGTTTCATTGTGTGCCGGGTACTTTCTCGGCGGTTGAAGCTGAGATGTTGGGCTTGTTTGAGGGTTTGAAATGGTTGCAGGGTCTTCATATGCAGAATGTAGTGATTGAGATGGATTCAATTGACGTTGTTACTGCAATTCACAATAGTAGGGAGGACTTTTCTTCGTTCGTGATTGTGTAGTTATACTAAACTCTCTTATGGGTTGTTCTTTATTTCATATTTTGCGTTCCGAGAATATGGCGGCGCATATTCTTGCTAGGAACTCGAGATTTTATCCGAGTTTCCATAGTTGGGTCGAGCCTCTGTTGATTGTGGATGACCTTCTCGATTCATATTGTTCGTCATACACGTTTAATAATATGAGCTAAATATTATTGCGCTAAAAAAAAAAAAAAAAAAAACTAAAAAACACTACTAAGAGATTCTTAAAATGGGCGAATTGGAGATAAATGATAGAAAAATAATTAAAAGAATAAATAATTACAAACAAAAATTAAACTTTAAAAGACATTTATTGTGAAACATAATTTTTTTTTATTTGATGACTTTATTAATTTTAATATTGTATTTTATAATTTTTGATATTTGATATGCGTTTAATTTGTAAATAAAAATTATATTCATTATAGATTATGAGATATTCACATACATTATATCTTAAAAAAATATTAAGAAAATTTAAAAAAGTTCCAAATTTAATTTAGATTCTCATCACAATTTTTCTAACCTTAAAATTTATCAATATTTATACTGTATTGCACAGGAAAAAAAAACTAGCATTACAAAAACAAAATAAATACAAGTTTATAATAGTTTTCCATTATTTGTTTACTTTGTACAATGCAATGAATTGACAAAATTGAATGATGTATTACATAATAATATTAATGATCATTAACAAGTGTACTATTTAAAAATATAGAAAAAAAGAATGAGGCCGGAAAATAGTTAAGAAAAGATAAGGGGGCAAAAAGAAAAAAAACAAGAGGGTGAGATTGGGCACACGGCTTGACAAAGCTCGACCTCGACTTGAACGACACGCAATAATTGGTTTAATATTTTAGTTGATAACGTAATACTCCATTACTATAAAGGTTTTTATTAATTTATTAATCATTCCAAATTAGGTATGGTAATTTGTAATATTCTATTTTTGTTCACAATTATGGAAATCGAATAAAAGAGAAAAGGAATAAATTATAAATTTATAGGAGTCGTCGTATTCTTTTTTTTTTGTTTAAAATTTAACCAATCGCAGTTAATTCATTTTGTAGACCATATTCTAATTTGTTGGGTTCATTGTTACAAGGCCATAAACAATGCACATGTAACCGAATAATTCGAGGAAATGTCGTCAAGTAATATGTTGGTCGAAAAAAATATACTATTATATAGGTGGTTGAATTTGACTTAATTATTTGAATCATTCTTGTAATTTTGAATGGATGTATTACGGGAACTTCTCGCGATAGCGAATTGGCGAAATAAAATTTGACGCGTTTTAAAATATAGGATTAATGGTAAATTAAATTTATGATTGTCAGGTGTGGATATTTCAAGTGGTTAGAAACAAAATTTATGGGTGTGTTTTAAAATCTTAAAAATAGTAATTTGAAGACTTATTTATTTTCAAAAGCTGTGAGAGAGAGCTTTGAAAATAAGTGCTTCTGAAAGTTGTTTTAAGTGTTTCAAAACACGCGAGATTCCGAGATCTTGAATTCAAGACACCTGTTGATGTTCGAGACATGAAAAAAATATATTTATTCTCTTTTGTGGGTTGCGGTTCGAGATATGAAGAAGGAAAATTTATTCTCTGTGATAGAAGAAATCACTGTAATTGATTATCTTAGAAAATCATTATAATAAATTAATTACCTTAGAAAAAACTATGATTTTTTTCACTTTGATATTTATCAATTTCATCGCGAATTTCTTTTATTCTATATGACTTTCTTATTTTTCCTTACATCGCATGATTAACAATTTATTGATGATATGAACTCTTTGAATAGAATTACCAACAATTCCACAACTTTTTGTTACACATCTTTTTTATTTCTTGTAGATTTCATAATATGACTTGCCTAAAAGTAGTTTTATGATACAATTGCAATCATTTAAAAAGTCATGTATGTCGAGACAAATTAAATAAATAGATTATTTTTGACTCTTTCTATAAATTTGAGCTTTTAGATGAGACATAATTTTTTCATGGTATCAGAGTCCAGGTTGTGGGTTCGATTCCCGTGGAAACACTCCACCCATTTAAATTGTCCACTCTGTTAGGTCTCATCTCCAGAGAGTAGAGACAATGATTCGACCCACGAGTGAGGGGGAGTGTTGAGGAAAATTAAATAAATAGGTTATTCCCGACCCTCCCTACAAGCTCGAGCTTTTAGATGAGACGGAATTATCTCAATGTATCGAATTATTAAAATTAAAAACTCATCATAGAATTGAGAAAACATGAAACGAATTTCTCCTTTTTTTTCTACAGTTTATTCATTTAAAATAAAAGTAGATACTTCTACAACACTTTATAAAATTTTACTTGAAATTTTTACGTGAAAAGTAATATTACATTTAATTCGTTACAATATTTTGAGAGATTTTACCTTTTTACATCAAATATATTACTATCACATTATGAAAGAATATGAAACTCATACTCCCTCCGTCCTGATTTTGATTATTCGTTTTCCATAAATAGCCGTCATAATTTTGTTTATCCATTTCCAAATAAGACAATAAATCAACATTCAATGCTATTTAATACTATTATTTCTCTCCATCAAACCCACTTTACACCATTTAATACTATTATTTCTCCCCACCAAACTCATTTTACTCACTTTACAACATTTAATACTATTATTTTCTATTTTTTCTTAATCTCCGTGTCTACAATAAATGGATAATAAAAAATAGAACGAAGAGAGTACATGGTTTCATTTTATTGCTATCATGTTTCTGCAAGTGCATGTTTCTTTTAAAGAGAATGTACAAATATGATAATTTGTGCTATTTTTCAACTTCTGTTTTTAAAGAGCCCAGAATAAAATCGTAGAATGATTAAAATAAAAATGTTCATGGGGATTAAAAAAAATCATTTTTTTCTTTATTCTTTGAGTTTTCAATTTCCTTTTTTGTATTGACTTGTCATTTATTTCCACTTCCACGTTTATCTCCCTTGTCATATTATGATGAGTTGAAAGTATATTCTTTTCTTATTATAATTACTCCGTATTACTTATATATCTCTATCTATATAACATAATTAATTTTAGGTATGTCTTCTCAACATGATCAGATGCATCGTGTAATTAAATTTGTTTTAACTGAAATGTTATAATTTATATTTTTTTAATAAAAATAAGTTATATATTTTAAAAATACACTTGAATACAAAAGTTTAGAGTAAATCTCATTTAACCTCGAGTTCACAACGACCTCTATCACTATTATGTATGACACTATCGTCGTTATGTTTACACCCTATCAATATTTAGAAATATTTTATTTTTTAAACACCGATAATACATAAGTATAGTGATATGGTTTATTTTGTCATAGAAAAGTGATATCATTTATAATAACAAGGTTAATACATGCTATAATAGTGATATTTAAAAAAATATTATTCATAGTAAACACGGGTCACCCAAGTTTTTTACCACTACTTTTTTTTTGTTAGACTGTCGGGTTAGCTACATTTTGTTAGTTATTACACCCCGTTCCAAAGAAACGTGCACGTTTACTGTTTTCACGTGTTTTTGCGAGCGAGTTTTTTATTAGTATTTGAAATGATAAAATAATTTTTAAAGATGCATACAATAGATGAGAGATAAATCTATAATACCACTCTTTAAAAATCACTTTATCATTTGAAATACTAATAAACAACTCGCTCACAAAAAATCGATAATAAATGTGATGTGCACGTTTTTCCGGGACGGAGGTAGTATTAAATAGCTCAATTAAGTATATTAAATTAAATATAAAAACAAAGTTAAGTAGCTATTGTTAATTTTTAAGGCAACTTGTGTTTTCATAAAGTATATAATATATTAATATAGAAAAGTAAATTCGAATATCATTTAATATGTCAATTTATTTTAAAATATGGATCATATAAGCCAAAATGTAATCTTGCTTTTTTATTCCAGAATGGAAAAAGAAAAGTGAGTGAAAAATTAAATCTCAAGTAGAGTCAAGTGCAAATAAAGAAAAGCTTGTTGGCTAATGTAATTTATCCAACAAAGAGGACTTCTTTTTTAAATAAGAAAAAATTAGGTGGCCGAAGAACAATTTAGGCCCAATAAAAAAGGACAAAATAATCACATGTATCGGCTACATATATCATAAGCACAACCGATAAGAGTCATAAGACTCAGTTTTCCTCTTTGAAACAGTGAATGGTTCTTGTGAGATAAGAAGAGAGAGAGAGAGAGGGAGAGATTGGGTTCTTTGAAACTCTATAAAAACATGGATTTCTTTGAGGGATAGCTAAAATCTTCAACCCTTTTTGGGATTTTGATCTGTGTCTATCCTTTTGGGTTTAAACTTTCGCCTGAGAAATTCCGCTTCTTTCGGCGGTGAATTCATTTGTTTATTTTAGCCCAGATACATTTTCTGGTTTTCTCATCGGTTCAATCATTCAATCCTATCCATTAAATTTCAATTTGATGGGTTCATGATTAGGGCACAGAAGGATCTTTTTTTTTTCCCTAATTACATCATCTTCAATTATTATCTAATTTTTACTCTAAAAGAGTCGATTTTATCCACAGTGTTTCGAAGAATTGAAGTGTAAAAGAAGTCTTTTATGATTAAGTAGAACTGTAGAAGTGGTTTGAGATTGAGATTTTTTTTCCCTTTGTCGTTATCTGAGACCCATCTAATTTCTGTCCACTGTTAAGTTATTTCTGCGAACATGATACTATGTGCTTGAACTGAAACGAATTAACTTGCTCCTAGAAATTCTTTGAGACCCCATCAAAATTTTGTATATAAACAATTTGAAGGGCCAATAGTTTGAGTTATTTTGACTTTTTTCTCCAGTTGGTAGATGGTTTCTGTTTGATTAGGTGCCTTGATTGGGTTTATTACCAAGACTTTTATTTTGACGTACGAAAGTTGCAAATCTTCTTGAAACGTCGATTCTTTCAGCTTCATTCTGATTGATATGTTCATTTGCTGTCTTTGAAAGAAAGAAAAATAGAGAAACCATGGCTCTTTCTTTCCCTAGATTTCCGTGGCTGTGGTTGGGTGGGAAAGAAACAGAGCAAGTCCCAAACGGGCCATTAATAAATTCAATTAATTCATTGGGCGATTGGGGTTTAGGATTGAGGGGGGAGGGGGAAAGTTTGAAGTTCTATTCAGTTAAGGAGATTGACAGAAGTGTGCCCTCTAGTTCAAATAGGAAAGTGAAGAAAAAATGGAAAAGCAGGGAAGAAAGAAATAGGAGGATTGATAAGGAATACGACGTAGTTTTGGTGCCTTCGGATGGGGTGTGTTTATCAGGTTCTGAATCCGATGAATCGGACTGGTCGATCGGGTGGCTGGAGCCCCACGCCCCCGATTTCCAGAGTGATGATGAGGCTAATGATAGTTTTGCTGTCTTGGTGCCTTGCTATAGGCATGATTCTAAACAAGTGGTGCAAAATGAGGAGGAGAGGCCTAGGATTCCATTCTTGAATGCTGTTAAGAACTCTCCAGTTGATTATTCTGCTGGTAATGATTTTGGGTGTTTTGTTTATGCAATATTCAGAAATTCTATCTTGGTTGATTAGATTTCACTTATGTATTGCCTTGTTTGTTGTTGTAGCTGTGACTTTGTTACCTGGTTTAAAATATTTGTTTGAGTAGGTTCGATGAACCACGTGAACTCTTTACATCAAAGTAATATTGTTTAGCATACGGAGTATCATGTTTTAAAAATGCTTGATTTTATGTGTGATTCTTCTCAAAAGCACTAAACTTTGGTACCTTGTACACTAAAAAGTATTACTTCTCAAAATCACCACATAAGTTGGTTCATAAAAGCTTTTGATTATCTTTTGAAGGATAAAAATGATTTTCTTGCTCTGGAGATTATGTACCCCTCTTGAGTTTATTATGTTCAATTTGTAAGCATTTCGATTTGTCAAGTACTCTTTGATGCTTGTAGGCATTGCAGAATCTGATTTTGTGAAGTCTAATTCTTTAAGGTTCTTGTATGTATGTTCTACCTTCCTTGGGCTCGATTCAGACTGTTATTCTGTTCAATGTTTTATTAGAGATTTTAAGAGTTCAATGTTCAAGCCATACACATATTACTACTCATTTGTATGGTTTAAATTTGTTTCAGGCTTCATACTTTAGGGCCTTCAGTTTGCCATTCTCATGTGATTACTGTGTAACTTTGTCATAGTTGGGCTCTTAACTTACCTCTGATTGTCATTCTTTCGCCTTTTCAATGATCCCCCCCTCCATTTTCGTCACTAGAAACCGAGTATTGCAATTGCTGTTTGCTGGAGTTTCGTGTGAAACAGTGTCATGAGATTGAGCTCCACTTTGATATTTGAGTCATACTTTCTTTTAAAAATATGATTAATTTGAGGCCCCATAAGTCCATTGGTCATATATTTAATAAATTGGATCCATCTCATGTTAGTTTTTGTGTCGTGGTTTTGAAGATAGCACAAAGTACATGGAGCAGTGGCTTTCCTCTCTACACAATTTTTGATGCTTGCCTGCCCTAATTACGATCAAAGTTTGCCATTCTTGAACAGAATCATCCATCGTCTTCTATAGCATAGGGCGAGGAGATGGCCTTAGAGCTTGAGCGGCAGATTATTACATTTAAACAAAAAACAAAAAAAAAAGATTATTTCTCTGACCATGACAACGAGGTTAGAAGAGACTCAACAATCATGGTACGATTTTGAGGTTCTCACTCATGTCTACCATGGCTGGGGAAAACTTCTAACATACATTGCTGATATGTGTAGTGTAAATACTGACTTGTGAGTATGTATGATAAATGTTTATATTTGGAGTTGGTGTAAATTAGTTTTGGATGTACCCAACTGATGTAACAAATCTGTGTATATAATTCTACTTGTATTGTACTAGTATAATGTTTTAGTGCAGTAACTAATAAAGTGTTTTTTACAATTCTGTAATCTGCTGGAGTATTTATTATCCGTTTACAAACATGAAAGATATTTGGTGCAAGTGCAATATGTGATGATTGCCATTTTTGGATAGAAAAAAGTGGATTTGTTTCCTCTTGTTGGCCTTGCAACATATCTTTTTCCCTAACCTAATTTTAGATCAATTATGAGAGGGACGGTTAAGGCTATAATAATGAGTGGGAGAGCCCGCATGGTTCGCATCTGAATGCTCTTTATTTTGTGGCTGTTGTCTACCCATGATTAGTGCTCAAGTTTTAACCACATGTTTATTATAAAATTTTCACCAACTTAGTCACCAATCAGTATTAATGGGCTTATGCTTATCCCTTTCCAAAATAAGAGTGGATACCGTATCTTGGCCGGGACCGTCTATTCATAGTATATCTTAGAAGCGTCAGAATTATATAAAATGAAACGTCTAATTATTCCAAACGAGGGAAGCGTCTGTTATGTTTTCATATTAATAACAGACTTAAATAAATCATGACTTTTCAAAGATAATAAGTTGCGTGCTTAAATGCACTATGAAATGAGTCTTGCAGACCCTTGGTCATATCAAGACCTAGCCCCAAAATAATACTCCCTCCTTCCCACTATAATTGTCTCGCTTTTCTTGTATGAACGTCCCACTATAACTTTCTCACTCTATAAAAGGAAAAGTAACTCCACTATCAATAATTTTTATCCCCACTTTTCTCAGAATATTACAAAAAATGACACGCATTACTCCACATACCCTTTTTCTATCTACCAATACCCAAAATTACTCTTCATTTTTATTATTTTATTATTATTTCTTAAAAAAAAAATTGTACCAATACCTAAAATTACCCATTATTTTTATTATTTTATTATTATTCTTTAAACAAAATAACAAAAAGAAATGGGACAAACACCTTGGACGGAGGGAGTATTATTATTTCTTGTGAAATATTACATCAATATTCCTCTCCATGTCCATTCCAATCCAATCCAGTTGGAGAGAATTCGGTGCAACCCAAAATCAATTTCTTGTAAATATAAATATTAGTGATTTTCTAAAATGAAACAACTCAAATTGGTTTCCAGCATAATCACGTCACTTTACAGGAGTTTGTGTGTTTTTTTTTAATTAAAAGTAAATTGTATAATAAAAAATTATTAGTTCATGTTCATCGGTCTAAGGGGTAATGATAGCTAATGTGATTGGTTTAGCCAAAGTGTGGCCCCCATCCATTCATTTGTTTTACTATTTCATTGGCCATTTCACGTTTGATACTTAGAATTTGTAGCCGAAATATGGATTATTTGATGATTACTTGAAAAAGAAAAAGACACAGGATCATTGTGGGAATATATTAATTGACAATTGGCCCCACATTTATTACGATGCTAATTAAGTTTTTCATCTCCTTTTTGTGTGTGGGCCTGGCTCAGAAACAGCTTTAAAACAATATACAACTTAAGTTTTACGGAGCCGGGCCCTTCTAAAAACGGTGGGCTTAATAGTAGTTGGGCTGTTTCTGCTATTAGAGTGGTATACGGGTATATTGGCCCTTCAAACAAGTAACTTTAAAATAAAAATAAAAAATCAAACAAGTAATTGAATTTTCAAAGCAATAACTAATATTTTTGCGAAGTAACCTTTATTTATGACTTATGATAAGAATTTCGCAATTTTTTCCTTATATCTTTATGATTTGTGGATTTTTTTTCAAAATAACATGATAATAAATCAAAATGTAATTTATGGTAATAAATGAAATTTATACAAAGTTTTGTCATTTTGTAAAAAGAACTTGTGTTACGTTCCACAATTTGGTGAAATTAGCCTTTCAGTATGACCGCTTGACGCAGTTTAGCCTACTTTCCGTAGTTGGAGGGGTGAAATGTATTATTCTCATAATTTGTGGGGTTCAAGTGAAATTACCAATTTTTTATTTATGATTTAATAAATTTTGAAAGTGAACTAAAATAATTATCTGAGAATCTCCCACTATTGACGATCGGAAAACTTCTGTGTTTCACCATCTTTCAAATTCCATTCCCAATTCCTGAAATTTCAAAGCGTCTCGTCCTTTTTTTTCGGATTTTTATCTGTATTGGTTGTTGCAAATTAATCTGTTCATTGGTAAGATACTTCGATTTTTTATTTATTTCGTTCTCATTTTAATTTTATTTGGTATTAATTTTGAGGTTAATTCATCGTTTCGTCGAAGATTGAGCTCAGGATAACTGGTTCTCCTTGTTGCTGTTAGTTTTCTAGTCTTCCTTTTGGTCGATCCTTTTTGAAATTCGTGGTTATGTAGAATTTTGAGGGGTTTACAGCAAAAAGCTATTACGATATTCTTCTTCACTGTTTATTTTTTTGGTTGGATTTGTGTCTCTCGCCCACAAAATTTTGTTTCGCTCCTTGCAAAGCAAAATCATGTATATTATCCAGGATTTTAATTTCTAAAATCTCGAGTTCTTCTGAATAATAAACTATCACGCTTTCTAGAGAATGCATGTTTGAGTGATTGAGTGTTTTGAGTGACAATCAATTGCCAAGGTGGTGTCTTGGGACTTAATCGAAGCAACTGATTACTTGAGAAATCCCCTTTATGTGTTTGAACTGTTTGGCCTAGCGATTTAATTTTCGCTTAATTTATTTATTATTTTAATTTCCGCAATTGGGTATTGAAGCATGAATTTGAATTAACTGTTGAAGTTCTCTACTTCAAGTCCCAAGTTATGATTAACCATAAATATTCGATTTTCAAGAAAGAGGGCATTGCAGCTTAGATTATGGCATTATGCCCCATCCTCCTTCTATCTGACCTAAAGATAGTGCACTCTTAACTTATATCTTCTTGTAGCAGTTATCTTTGCTGTGATCGAAATTGGATGTTAGCAATGAAAATGTACTCTGACTGAGTTTATGCATTTTTAGCAGTGAAAATTTTCTGATGTGTATTTGAAATTTCTATCTAAGATATTTATGTAGATACCAAAGAGACTTTCACAGGAATGTAGAGAACTCTCAAGTTTTAAACTACAAAGCTTTTAGTATTTTGTTGATGAGTGTGGGCATGTATAAGATATGCAATAAGTGGAGTCTGATGTGTCACATTATATGCACTCATGCATGTACAATTACACACACAAACATATATTTATGAGACTGAGCATTTTATTAAAATGACTTCTCTTCTTATCCTATTTTGTTTCTCCTCACCCGCTCCCCTGGAACTTGTAGGAAAAGCACAGTCAAGTTAACTGGAATATCCTAAAGTTTGACCACTGATCTTCAAGGTCTCAGTACTTGCAAAAAATGGCAATGACCATTGAAGGTTTGTCCCTCTCTTCCTTCTTAGCTCGAGTCACGAGAACTATATTTGCTATTTCTGTTGGATTGTGATTATGGAACTAAAGGGGATGAACATTAATATATTGTGTGTATATTGTTGTCTTTCAGCTAGCAATTAACAGAATTCTTAGGCTAACGTCGAATACATACCCATTCTGTTAAATTGTTTCATTTGTCTTTTATCCCTCTTTTCATCTTTTTTTTTTTTTTTTTTTCTGGTTTCGGGTTATTTTTTTTTTCCTTAAAGTTTTAACTATTCGCGTACTCTTATTTTAGTGAACAAACTACAAAGAATGTCAAAATAATATAATTTATTATTATACCTTTGAAGTTTGAATAGTCTTAAGGTCGAGGCAACTCTGAAACTCCAGGCAGAGTTATTACTGGTCGAGTGTAGAGTGCATCATAGATGTGGTTGATGTTTCCAAGTGGTTTGTCACTTGTGGTTTTGCCTTGTTGAGTAGTTATAACGAAGTGTAGTTATTCCACCATTCTGGTATATCAGTGCTAAAAGTTGTCCTGGATATCGTTCAATCCATTTGGCTCTTTGTATTTCACCTTCCAATCCACTTTAGCTATTAATTATTATTTAATATCTAGGTAGCAGTTCTGCAGAAGAATGCTTATTATATGGAGCATGAAAATTGTAGTTTGATGGGTTCTTGATGTTGTTTCTCTTTGTGTATATTTCTAGATGCGTTTATTTTTTCTTTTTTCCAGTGTTGTAGATTTGGCATTTTAAAGTAATTACATTCAATCTGAAACCTAAATCTCTTTCTCACTGTGAATTTTCATTATGTACCATTTGCTGGTCCGTTCTGCTATGGCGTGGTTGGTCTGGCCGATGGATGCAGTGTAAGCAATCAATATAAATTCATGTAATTAATTCTATTGCTGATAACTGTACTGCAATTCCTCACTAATTGAATTCATAAATTAAGAATGAAGTGCAGAAATCAGCATATTTTTTAATTTCGTGCTGTTTTACTGACCATTAAATCTTTTGCATTTAATCTTCAGTCTTGCAGGACTTGCCTTCATGTTTTCAGCTAGCATCTTACTTCAAATCTTGGTAAGTTTTGAGCATACGACCACCATTATTGCCCAAACCCTTTGTCATCGTGTACTAGATCTTGGCGACCATTCATATATTGTTATAAAAAGTTGAGGGTCCCTGTGATACTTTATGATTGTTCAGCTGCTAGAGTATCAATATGGTCCAGTCACGCTCCATTAGTATATGTTCTCTTAGCAAAATATTTTTCTCGATTCTTTACCTTTTCATCATGTTTGGGATATCTCAAAGTTTTTGCCTATTTCTTGAAATTCGTAGTTGTTGATTGTTAAAGAATAAAGACCTTTTTTGAAATGGTGTGATTATATTTTCATTAAAGTCATACCTGAAAATTATAGTCCAACTTTTTTATTTCTAGAGAATGAAGAAGCCTTTAATCTTTGCAGAGAGACTCTCGGTTTCTTTAACTTAGTCTTGGTCACCTACAACCTCTTCAGGCTCAATAAGTTGGTAGCACACAAACTTACATGTATTTGTTATTCACTGCGATTTTATTTCTTGTTATCTATGTGTATAGCTAGATTGACCAGTCTTTACTTGGTTTTCTCTATTACCTTGTGAGACTAGAAATGGGGGGAAAGGAAGATAAATGAGCTATATTTGTACTTTTGATGATTGGTTTCAAGTCCTTTCTAGTAGACAGCAAATGGTCCTTCTAGATTACCTATTAGTGATAAATTTTCTAGTCTTCTTTTATTATCTTGATTTTCTGCTAGTAATATGTTCAAAGTTTGGTTTAACTTGTGATATACATGCATCACCATACACATGCTGTTAGAAAACATGTTGATGCTACACTCTTTAATGGCTCCCATTATTATTTGCATGCAGGCTTGTGCAGTATATAGCAACTGGTGGCCAATGTTATCAGGTTTTTACAAAGGCTTGCATTCATTTTCCTCGTCCTTTTCAGTTAACAGATGCTAATCTTACATTATATTCTTGAAAATGCTGAAACTTGTTTGCGCAGCACTCATGTATGTACTAGTCCCGATGCCGTGCCTTTTCTTTGGTGGTGGGTCCACTCAATTTCTAACCAGTCGAGATGGTGGGGGGTGAGTAAATATCTGTAAATATGAATCCACATCATTTTCCTTCCTTTCTTATGTTGTATTGGACATCCTTGATATATTTTTATGCATTTTGGTGAGCATCATAATATGTTGGTTACTTGTTTGACAGTTTGATGGTTGTTTTGTTGCAGGTGGATAGATGCTGCTAAATTTCTAACGGGGGCATCTGCTGTGGGAAGTGTGGCCATCCCCATTATTCTGAGGCATGCAGGCTTAATTGGAACTGGGGCTATGTTCATTGAATTCACTTCTTTCTTCATATTTGCTTGCACGGTGCTTTGCTTTCATCGCGCTAGTCTTGATGACGAGTGGTAATGTTTCCTGTGATCGAAGAGACCAACACTGTAAATCCTATACCAGTTTGGACCGGCGAACATTAGAGGTGATTGGAAGAAGTTAGCAAGAAATACTGGGGAAGAAAGAGTGAGAAATAGCATGAGGACGTTTCATCAAGATAGAGTTTTGTGGTGGTTGTGAGTTTTGTAAAACCTTGATGTTGTTTTTTTTATGATCGGTAATTGGATTTATTGCTTGCGCGAAAGAATCAAGCAAGAACACCACATTTCACTCACCTGAACTAATTTAAGTATGTTCTAATCTGTAATTTCATTATTTGTCAAAAATTTAATGTATTTAAAGTTGTGAAGCTACACTGGGTTCGTTCACCAGCAGGCTCCAGTTAACTGGGCTGAAGATCGTGCAGTTAATTCTCTAATCACATGGTCTATATTTTCCCTTATTAACACCGAATTGCGAATTCCGCTCTTATTCATTTACTTAGTGAAAAATAATACTAGCACAAATAGCTTATGGGACGGGAGTTGCCAGTTGTTGCTGTGCCCAACCCATATACTGCCCAAATTTTTTAAAGGCCTATCAATAGAAATCGGGCTAAAGTATATGGTGAATAATTTTCTCACAAGGGTCAGTGAAGTTGGTTAAGAGGTGTGATTTATATTATTAAATGGTATTAGTCATTGATAACTGTGATACTGAAGGGTAAAAGATATTACTTGTGATACTGAAGGGTAAAATTTATATTACAATAAAAGTATCAATAGTAAAAATTGAAGGGTATGATTTATATTATAAAATCGTATTAATCGTGATAATTAAAGGGCAATGTCCAGAATCAATTTTACAAAAAACTACTCTATAGTCGGTGATGTAAATGTTACTCCATTTAAGTATTTACAAAATTAGATTATAAAATGCCCAAACTTTGTACAAAGGCTGACAATAGAATACCAAAGTCGGTGATGCAAATGTAACTTTATTTAAGCATTTATTATAGATTATAAAATGCCCAAACTTTTAAAAGTGCTAATAATAGAATACCAAAGTCGGTGATGCAAATGTTACTTTATTTAATTATTTACAAGATAGAATATAAATTCCCAAAATCATATAACGAACGAAAGATTGGTATTACATCATGATTTGAAGGTTGTAGTTTAAAGTGACACAGCCACTTTTTCTTTTTCTTTTTTAAATGCAATTATTCAAATGATGCAATTAGTTTTGGGATGAAGGAAGTACTCTCTTCATTTTAAATTATTTTTCACATTGATCTGATCATGAAAATTAATAAAATATTATTTTTATTTTATTAAATTAATAAAATAAAAATATTTAAGTCAAATCAAATTTAATCGTATGAGTGTGCGTTAATTATGTTAAAAAGAATAATGATAGAAAAGATAAAAAAATGTATAGGATATATAAGTATATAAGTTTACAAAGTAAATAAATATATTGTTGTCACCAGATTTATCACACGTCAGCATCATCAAATTTATCACACGTCAGCATCATCAAATTTATCACACGTCAGCAGGACAAATTATCACACGTCGGCCAGATCCCCACCGGCAATACGTGATCTATCGTCTTAAAGATTTGTCGTCTTAGTAATTTATCGTCTTTACGCATATATTTTGTCATGCTTTATGCACATGATTTGTCGTGCTTATGATTTATCGTGCTGGTCCTCTTTATATAAAGGACATCACCCTTCATTGTAAAAAAAAAACTCTGAAATATTTCCCTCATTCCACTTATATACCTACACCCACATTTCAGGGAAGAACTACGGTTCTTCCCGCAGTGTTCTTGTTCGATTAATTATTTATTTGGTGGTCAAATTCAACAAGCCACATCAGAATCGTTAATTATTTGACCGTCAACAATTGACGCTAGAAAGAAGGGTAATGAAAAAATTATGAAGAATAGGGAAGAACCTCCAAATCCAAGAACAAGAACACGAACAAATCTCCAAATCCAAACAACCCAGAAAATACATACATACAGATATACATACAAACAGAGGAAGAAGAAAGAGGGCTGGAAGGTGCGCGGGACCGCCTCACCTCCGCCGCGGGACCGCCTCACCTCCGCCACCTTCGGCTCCGTGGCCGCATCACCAGTAACCCTTCGTCCAAATAAAATCAAAAACCCAACACACAAACCTCCCATATACATACACCAATAGATACCACACATATACTTACACCGATAGATACAAACAAAAATCCAGAAACATTTGGCCTGGAGTTGCGCCGCCACCGCCAACACCAGAAGTCTCCCCGTCGAGCGCAGCCGCCTCTGCCCCAAAACCCACGGAACACCACCTCCACGCGACGCACGGTCTAAACGGTGGCGCAAACTGCTGGCGTTCGTCTCCGATTAGAAAGGGCGGCACTCCGGCGGCGGAACAGAGTGGGGGCTAGCCGGCAAGGCTGTCACTCACGCCAAAATCTCCAACACCGCCTCAAATCTGCGCAAGCCGCAGAGCATCCAACGCCATCGCCGTGGCACGCCATCGCTGCTCCACGCAGCTTCTGATTTTTTGCGGCGGTGTGTCGACGCTATGGGTGTTGGGAGGTGAGTTTCTTCTGAGGGATTACACGTTTCAATTTTGATCTGATCCAAATTTTTGGGTGTGATTTCTTAAGTGTGGGACTGGGTTCTTCATAAGTTGGGTACAACCTTATGGGCCCAGTTTTAATTAAGTTTTTGGGCCCGGGTTTAATTAATATTGGGGCCCAAGCTGTTGGATGATTAATGTGTGGGCCTGGGCTGTTGGTTGTTTAATTTGTGGGCCCGACTTTTTGGCCCGAGTAAAAAAAAAAAAAAAAGCGAGCAACAAAGAACGGTAAAAAAAAAATTTCGACGAAGACCCTGGATCTCGCGAAATTCTTCGAAAATCTACGGATAAATTTTTAGTCCACCCCACTTGGGGTTCATTATGTTTATGTCGCCGTGGCTTTTTTCATTCATTCGTTTATTTTCATTCATTTTTGGTCGTCTTTTAATGAAATCGTCGTAAGACCTAAGTCGGACGACCTCAACAAAGACGAAACGAGCCAAAGTTTATGTTCACTGATTTAAACAACCAGATTACTTAGATACCCCAATAAAGCGAGTGATGGGGACGCAACAAGAACTACATAAGACGACTAAGATTTTTATGAGATACCCGCAACAAAAGCGAGTGATGAAAAGACTGGTCGCAAATTTAAATAAGACGAATTGGGAAAGAAGAATAGTGATCGCAATTTAAATAAGACGATCACGAATAAGAAAAGGGGGGTCAGACATAAGTTAACCCATCCGTCAGCAGTTTAAATAAGACGATCAACCCGATTGACCTCAATAAGACAATAAATAAACCAAAGAAGTCGTGGTGGAACATATACACATATCATGTTTCAATTCATTCAGAAGAAAATGGCACTCATGGCCAAATTACAAAAAAAAGACATTTCAGACGATTATGCCCAATTGCTCGGCTGCGGGCAATACCGCTTTTTCGACGATGACGATTATGCTCGGGGTTGCTTTTCGGTGACGATTATGTCCGCTTACTCGGCTACGCAAGACTACCGCTCTTTCGGCGGATTATGTCGCCTACTGCGTAGCAGACTATCGTCTTCTCGACGACGATTATGCCCTTATTCGGCGCCGCACTACCGTTTTTCGGTGATGATTATACCTACCGTTGTTGCCACGACACTATCTTCCTTTCGGCGACGACATGCCGCTTATTCGGCGTTGGCACTACCGTCTTTTGGCGACGATTATATGCCCGTTTTGTTGGCGTGTGATACGACGATATGGCGATTATCAAGGTGGGTGCTTATCCGCTTTTTCGGCGATTATGCCATGCTTTCCTGTGGCGGCTTTTCTGCACTTCTCGGTGATGATTATGCACTTTGTTTGGTGTACAGTAATACCGCGCTGCATGACGATTATGCCCCGGCCGGCGGCATTACGCCTTTGCCCGCTTATTCACCGGCGATTATGCCTTTTCGTGATGATTATATGACGGTGCTCCTGGGTAGCATCAAGACCGGCGGCGATTATGCCGCTGCCGATTGTGGCACTACCATCTTCGATGATTATGCCCGCTACCGCGTGTTTTTCTACGACGATTATGCCCGCTTTACTCGACGACACTACCACCTTTTCTACGACGATTATGCCGCACTTTGGCAAGACTACTGCTTTTTTAGCGATGATTATGCCGCTTTGTTCAACAGGGCCGGCCGTGATTATGCCCAAATATGATTGGCGGCGATTATGCCAAGGTAGCAATACTACCACCTTGGTTATGCCGGGATAAGCGTGGCATTACCGCTGCTACGGCGATTATGCCGCTTTGGGCGTGGCAATACCGCTTTTCGCGGCATTTATTATGCCCGCCGTCGTGGCGATCATTTCAGCGTGATTATGCCCATTTTACCGGTAACACTACCCTTCTCGTGACGATTATGCCCTTTTTGGTGTAGCGTACGCGCTTTTAAACCGCCGTTAGCGCGCTTTCCGGCGTGCTTGCTACCTTCTGACGATTATGCGCTTTGCGCCCTTCTCGGCGATGATTATGCCTTTCGGCGGCGATTATACCACTTTGATTATGCGTAGCGATACGCCAGCATCTGCTACCGGCGATGATTATGCCTTTGATAGGCGTGGCACTCTGCCTTCGGCTGACGATTATGCCCCTTTGTTAGGCGTGTATCCGCGCGCTGGCGATGATTTGCCCGCTTTGTTTGTTGGCAATACCGCCCTGGCGATGATTATGCCGCTTGCACCGGCGGCACTACCCTACCTACGGCGATGTCGATCGCCATTTAAATATTCTCTTAAGCTACCGGCGATGAGATCATCGCCTTTCACGGTGACGACCAGCCCGCCTTCTCTAAACCGGCTTTTCATTACCTACGGCGATGTCGGTCCGTGGCACAGTGAAGTATTCTCCGGCGCTACCGTGTTGGGATTATCTTTGGAAAGTATGCTTTTTACTTTGTATAATCGAAACCGAATTTTCGAACTTATTTTTGAAATAAATTGTTTATCGCGATGCTTTAAATATCATTGAATGTTACATATATTTCTTTGCATAACCATTTCAATAAGTAAATGCGTGTTACATTGTAGTTAATTTAGTGATACCGGATCACGGAAGATTAAATTAACGATCCCTTGTAACTAAAAAGTATGTTATTCACGACCTAGATGGAAATGAACAACCCATCGTGAAAGGTTGAAGTGTAAAAGGCTCGAGATTGGCTTGTCTTGACCAAGAGATTACACTAGTGCATGGTGATCCTTTGAATAGGACGTCTGAGGAGGATAAATTCTTGAATCGAACAAGGAAGAATTAGACCTCGATTGGTTCGTTATTTCTTAACCTTCGTCCCCTTAAATAGGATCACGTGGGATTGGTAACTATTGCTTTTGACTTATCATGGGTAGCGAATCAAAGAGATTCAATACTTTTTATCTTGGGCAATATTATTAGTCACGTGTGATTGCTAAGATTTAATCTGAAGAATCGTGTGCAAAGACGCTTTGTTCGATTTTTCTTGGGAGGTTCATAAGCTTTATCATACCAAATCTTACAAGTGGAATTAGTTTTAGGTATGGATAATAATGTTGAACCGTTCCTTGACCAAGGACAAAAGATATTAATTAACGGAAAGCTATTTTGGTGGCTTGAATTAATTAATGGGCTAGATAATCTTAAAACACGGAAATAATGTAGGGAGCCATATTGATTGTAATATGGGTTAAGATGGATAGTGCAATATTAATTATGTAGTGGGATTAATTAATATTTATGGGCTTGAATTATATTGTGGCTCAATATTAGATATTCAAGGTCCATTAGAAGGTCCAATCTTAATTCTCCTAAAGGCCCCCTGAGTAGCCCAACAAATAGTCCATTAACTAAAAATGTGATTAAAATAAAATAAATATTGTTGCTTAATTTTTCCCTAATATTTCGAAATTTATGGATAAAAAGAGGAGAAAAGATTTTTCTTTGAATTTTGTTATGGAATGAAGATATGTATTCTTGGAATACAAGATTATCTCATTAAATTCAAGAAATCTCCCACTTGGTTATCTATATATAGAATTTTTGAAAATTTGAAGATAATGGGCAAGAAATATTTTCTTGATTTTCTTGAAAAGATATTATGGAAGATATGTATTTCTTGAAATATAAGAATATCTCATAAATTCAAGAAGATCCAAATCTTGGAATCTTGCAAGGCATTATTTTCGAAATTCCATAATATTTGAGTAGGTGGGATTTTGTGGAATATTTTAATTATGGGAGAAAAAAAGAATATAGGAGATATATTCAAGATTTCTTGGTGACCAAGAAAAGTCTTTTCCCACATTGATTTTCTACAAAATTTCGACCCTCTCTCTCCTATAAATAGGGGATGATTGTTTCATTCCTAAAATACAATTCCATATCTTTGGAAAAATTAGCAAATCCACATGTTGGTGCAACAAAGTTTATTTTTTTTTTTGTTAATTGTTCGACAAGTGTCCTTCCATGGGATAGTTGAGAAAAGGCTAAGGGAATACTTGGGAAGTCCTTTTGGTTAGTCCCATTCAACCGAATTCTTGCCATCCCGAGAGAAATGCGTTCACGTAAACCCGTAGATTCCGCGTCGTAGGTTTTACGTGGCTTTTTTATATGCATGATATGTTGTTGCAATTATTATTTGAATTAATATAGGATTAATTCATGCTAGTAATAATTAAAGAATTAAATTTGTATTTAAATATTCACCTAGAATAGATCTGTGCAACTCATTCCCCAACAATTGGTATCGAGCCGGTTTGAGACTCTGAATTTTTTTTAAATTGTAATTTAATTCACGGACATTATATTTGAAATTGGATAGTAGAACATTGTTAGATCTGCTTTTTTGCGGTATCCAATTGTCATGGATTTTAATGTGTTTATTTATGCATGCATATAAATTGTGGTTTTAATTGATTCGATTCGGATTTGTTTTTTGCTTTCCGAGAAAATCCATGGTAATAAGATTTATTTGATTTGATAAATGGTCAGATTGGGCTTCAGATTCAGTTTATTTATTTTTTTAAATAAATCAGAATCGATTCGAACGGCAGATTAAGAATTAAAAGGACAAAAATCTGTAATCGGGCAGAAGTATACTGGCGCTATTGGCACGCAAGACGGCGTTAGTATGAGGTTTACTTGCCGAGCACGCCAAGGAACAGATCACAAGACGCGGGCTGGGCGCTAGACGTGACGCGGCGACTGCGGCGCTAAGACGTGCCGAAAGGGTGACGAGGCTGCTGCGACGCGGCGCCATACAAGAAGGACGTTGGGTCAGCTGAGGTCATGGGCGGCAGAGATGGGCGAAAGATCGCCACAAGACGGATGCTACCGAGATAATGCCTCCGCCGGGAGAATCGGCGGCGCCGCTCACGGGCAAGGCCGAGGCCGGCGAGAGTCGTTTCAGTTATGGCCGGTCGGATCTTGGCGTGCATCCCGGCCGCGAAGTATGGCGTGGTGTTTTCGAGACGAAGCATTTTTCGAGACGAACGAGTGGGAGAAATCCGAGGCGTGTTTCTTCAAGATCAAGCCAAGAAAAATCAAACCATGACAATTGGATAATTTGTGCCCAATATGTTTATTTTTTCATTTTTGCTTGATTTATTTGTCTTTATCTTATGCTTTATTTAATTTGTTTAAATGTGTTTGCATGAGGGTTGCCAAATGGAAAAATCTCACCTTCAAAAATTACTAAGTATGTTTAAATAATTAATTGACAATTTTATTGGGATAATAAAATTGAATTAATTTTTGACCTCCATGATTTATTTATTTGTGAATTCTTTTGGAGAAATTCCCCAACGGAGACGGTCAAAAGATAGGTTTCACATGATTGAATTCAAACGGATGATTGTGGGTTATTACTAGTGGCGGCGATGACCTCCCAACGAGGCTCGATCAAAGCAAAAAATAATAATCTGTATTTAATCATGGTTATTACTTAGGTATAAAATTGATATGCATATCTTCTCAAAGTCCCTGTCAATTTTATTTTGGTCAATGAGAGCCAACTATTAATCTGGATATTAAAGGTTTGTAATCGTTCTTGTTTGTAACTCGCTTGAATGTGTTTAAATAATGACCCACCCAACGTGGCTTATTTAAAAACTGTTTTTTGAGATGTTGGGCGATGCATGTTCATATTTTTTTTTGAGATTTTAATATGATGCATGTGATCGAACCTTGTGATATATTTGTGCTTATGCATATTATTATTTATTTGAGTTCATCACGCCGCAACCTTTTAATCCATCATTCAATATCTTTGAAAAGACAATTTTGCTCTTTGGAGAAAATTTTGTTGATTGGAATCGAAAACTCACTATTGTCCTCACTACACAAAGCCATGGCGGGTTCTAACCACACCTATTTGGATAAACCATCGGATGAGTCCACTAAAAGCGGTTAAGAAAGAGTATCTGACCGGGAGCGGTCTAACGAAATGGCAAAGTGTACCATCTTGGCTTTATGTCGGATGTGTTGCAACACCAACACGAACATTGCGGAACCGTGTGGCTCGTCGAGATCACCATGAGGGACTTTCTCTCTATGAAAATGGTGGAGGGAACGCCCGTAAGGGAACACGTTCTCCGGATGATGGCTCACCTTAATAAACTTGAGGTACTTGGCGCTAAATACGATATCGAGACCCAAATCGATTTTGTGTTCCATTCTCTGCCGAAAAGCTTTGAACAATTCAGGTTGAACTACCGGATGAATAATCGAAGTTCTCGATGCGATCGATTTGCAAGCTTTAGTCTCGCAGAGGCGATATCGGGGCGAGAAAAGCCCAAGCCTTGGTGGCAAAGCGGACCTTCTTCTTCTTCTAGATCAAGGGGTGGTAAGAACAAGAAAGGAACAAAGGCCACAAGCAAGTGAACTCAAGTGTTGCCAATGGCAAAGATAAGGTGAAGAAGGGTGGTGGAGTGAACAAGCGGACTAAGGGAAGTGCTTCAAGCTGCGGTGAAAAGGACATTGGAGGTCACTGTTCTGGACAAAAGGATGGAAAGAAAGGTAATTCTCAAGCACTAGTTGTTTGAAACTTGTTTAGCGGTGTATGCCTCCCATTTTGTGGGTGGTGGATACGGGATCCACTAATCATGTTTGTTTCACATTCTGAGGGGTTCAAGCCGGACCCTAAGAACTTAGTGGGAGTGAGGTCCTCATCATTTGGCGATCTTCTACGAGAGTGGCGGTGAAGCGATGGGAGAAGTGCACCTGTCTTTTGAAGACAATGTTTTAATTTTTGAGATATTCTTTACGTTCCGGATTTTTTAGAAAGAATTCATTTTCTGTTTCAAAACTTTTATGATGGATATTCGGTTACTTTTTAATAAAGTTGTTACCATTTTTCTTGTTGATAAATTTATCTATCATGGAACGTTGTTGAATGATCTCTATGCAATTAACTGTGCACACCACTCACGAAATGTATCCTATAACACATCAACTATTTCTGAGAAAAGAAAACGTTCATCAAACGTGAACGAGACACCTCTTTGGCATCTAAGATTAGGTCATATAAATCCAAAGAGGATCCAAAGGTTGGTGAAAGATGGTTCCTTTGGGGCGTCTCCAAGTTGAACAAATTCCAACTGCGAATCATGTTTGGAGGGTAATATGACCAAGAGGGCATTTGGAGCCAAGGGAATAGGGCCAAAGAAGTGTTAGAGATCGTTTCACACGGATGTATGTAGTCAATGTCAACCAAAGCAAAAGAGGAGGTTATGAGTAATTTCATTGATGATTACTCAAGGTACATTTTCCTTATGAAGCATGAATCCGAGCCATTTGAGAAATTCTAAGAATTTAAGGCTCAAACAGAGAATCATAAGGAAAAAACGATCAAGTCTCTACGATCTCGATCGTGGAGGCGAATACCTCAAAGAATGAGTTTTTTTGAACTACTTATCGATGAAGGGATTGTATCAATACCATCAGATCCGGAACCCCTCAACAAAAGCGGGGTTGCAGAGGCGAAGAAACATAATTCTTTTGGAAATGGTTAGATCAATGATGAGTTACGCAGATCTTCCCGAGTCGATTAGGGGGTCATACCTTGAAACAAGTGACTTACATTCGAACTTGGTGCTATCCAAATCGGTTCCCAAAACTCCCAAAGAATTGTGGGACGGGCGCAAGCCTAGTATGAGACACATGAGAATTTGGGGGTGTCCGCCCACGTGTTGGACAAGGAAGCCGATAAGTTGGATCCTCAATCGAGAATTAAGGTTGTTTGTAGGATACCCCGAGGGGAACAAAAAGGGTGTATGTTCTATAGTCCCGAAGATCAAAAGGTGGTCATCAAGACCCACTTTAGATTTTTTGGAAGAAGACTATATGAACCAAAGAAAACCCAGTGATGAGATTACCTTAAATGAGCTTAGAGGGCAAACCTCGATTAACAATTTGTCTTAGATGATATACCAAACGATACGTTTTCACAACCGGACCTCGTCGTAGTGGGAGGGTTGTTTGATGACTGAGAGATTCATGGGAATAGGAGAGTCCTCGGACTTGATTCGGACAAATTTAATCGGACCCATGGACATATGATGAGGCACTCCAAGATAAGGATCAGATTCTTGGCAAACAACAATGATAACCAAAATGGGTTCTATGTTTCATAATAGAGTGTGGGAGCTAGTCGAACCACTTAATGGGGTCAAACCCATTAGATGCAAGTGGATATATAAGAGGAAAAAGAGGGACGGGACGGGAAGGTTGAAACCTTTAAAAGCAAAACTAGTGGCGAAAGGTTATACTCGGAAAGAAGGGATCGATTATGAGGAAACTTTTTTCGCCCGTAGCCATGCTTAAGTCCATCCGTATTCTCTTATCGATTCTTTGCGACATTTCGACTTTGAAATCTGGCAAATGGATGTCAAGACGACTTTCCTTAATGGAAGTCTTGATGAAGAGATCTATATGCAACAACCCCAAGGTTTCATTGAAACGGGCCAAGAACACCTAGTTTGTAAGCTCAAGAAGTCCATTTACGGACTCAAACAGCATCGAGCTTGGAACCAATGTTTTGATCATGTTATAAAGTCTTATGGGTTTGATCAAAACGAGTTTGAAAGTTGTGTGTATAAAAAGCATGTCGGGCGCATTGGTATTCTTAGTCTTATCGTGAAGCGACATTTTGATCATCGGGAGCGATGTGAAGGTGTTATCGACATAAAAGGCATGGTTTTCAAAAGCAGGTTTGATATGAAAGACTTAGGGAAAATTTGGACACATCCTTGGGATCAAGATCACTCGAGATCACAAGAAAAGGATGATCGGGTTATAAGAAGTTTCATACATAGACATTGTCTTGAAACGCTTCAAAGATGCAAGATTCAAGAAAGGATTCAGTACCTTTCGGACTTGGAATCCATCTATCCAAGAAAATGTCCCTAAAGGCTAAAAGGAGATAGATGACATGAAAGGCATTCCTTGTGCTTATTTGTCGCCGGAACCTTATGTATGCAATCTTTGTGTCACGAGCCAGGATATCCTTTGTCGTGAGGCATGGTAGCAAGATATCAAAGTAACCCGAGGAAAGCGCATTGGACTGACGTTAAAAACATTACGAAGTGTCCGAAAAGAACTCGGGATATAATGTTGATTTATCGATCGATACTCCAATCCCCATCTGGCCATTACTACCGGACTCGGATTTCAATCGATTTAGATTCGAAATTATCGCCTCGTTAGTGTGTTTCCATTTGGGAAGTGTAGCCATCAAATGGACGAGTGTGAAGCAGAAATGCATCACTGACTCAACCATGGAAGTCGGGTAAGTAGCTGCTTGTGAAGCAGTGAAAGAACCGATTGGGCTCTAGATCTTCTTAGTGGACTTGGATGGTGTTCTGAATTTGTCTAGCAATATCTGCTAGGGGCAGTTGCAAATTCAAGAGAACCATGAGTCCACAAGTCAAACGAGCACACTAAAGGAAAGACATCTTATACGAGAAATCGTTAAGAGAGGAGATATAGATGTGACAAAGATAGCGTCTAAGGACAACCTAGCAGATTCATTCACAAAGGGTCTGCCTCTGAATACATTCGAGAGACATGTGGGTGGAATGGGTGTCAAGACCGTTGCCAATCTGCTTTGAGTATAAGTGGGAGAAATTATTAGGTTCGTGTAGGTGACATTAGATGTCACGGACTACGCGAGACATGTTGTAGTATACTTAAAAGCAGACTTTGAGTATAAGTGGGGGATTGTTGGGATTATACTGGAAAGTATGCTTTTACTTTATATAATCGAAACTGAATTTTCAGACTTATTTACTGAAATAAATTGTTTATCACTGATACTTTAAATATGATTGAATGTTACATATATTTAATGCATAACTGTTCAATAAGTCGTACGTGTTACATTGTAGTTAATTTAGTGATACCGGATCACGAAGATTAAATTAAATCCCTTGTAACTAAAAAGTACGCCATTCCGACCTAGATGGAAATAACTAAAAAAGATTGGTTTGTCTTGACCAAGAAATTACACGACCTAGAATAGAAATGAGGATAAATTCCGAACAAGGAAAAGAATTTGAGGTTCGTTGTTTCTTAACCTTAGATCCCCTTAAATAGGATCACGTGGAATTGGTAACTATTGCTTTTTATCTTGACTTAATCGAGAGATTCAATACTTTTTATCTTGGGCAATATTATTGGTCACATGTGATTCTTAAGATTTAATAGGAAGAATCGTGTCAAGAGCTTGAGGATAGGTTCATAAGCTTTATCATCTGAGGAGGATAAATTCTTGCCGAACAAGGAAGAATTAGACCTCAATGGTTCGTTGTTTCTTAACCTTCGTCCCCTTAAATAGGATCACGTGGAATTGGTAACTATTGCTTTGACTTATCATGGGTAGCGAATCGAGAGAGATTTAATACTTTTTATCTTGGGCAATATTATTGGTCACGTGTGATTGCTAAGATTTAATCTGAAGAATCGTGTGCAAAATGCTTTGTTCGATTTGCCCCTTGGGAGGTTCATAAGCTTTATCATACCAAATCTTGCAAGTGGAATTAGTTTTAGGTATGGATAATAATGTTGAACCGTTTCTCGACCAAGGAAAAGATGTTAATTAATGGAAAGCTATTTGGTGGCTTGAATTAATTAATGGGCTAGATAATCTTAAACACGGGAAATAATGACCAGGGAGCCATATTCTTTGTAATATGGGTTAAGATGGATAGTCAATATTAATTATGTAGTGGGATTAATTAATATTTATGGGCTTGAATTATATTGTGGCTCAATATTAGATATTCAAGGTCCATTAGAAGGTCCAATCTTAATTCTCCTAAAGGCCCCCTGAGTAGCCCAAAAATTGTCCAATAACTGAAAAGGTGATTAAAATAAAATAAATATTGTTGCTTAATTTTCCAACTAAAATTTCGAAATTTAAAGATATGTTGGGAGAAAGATTTTCTTTGAATTTTGTTATGGAATGAAGATATGTATTCTTGGAATACAAGATTATCTCATTAAATTCAAGAAATCTCCCACTAGGTTATCTATATTGAAATTTTCGAAAATTAGAAAATATAATGAGCAAGAAAGATTTTCTTGAAAAGATATTATGGAAGATATGTATTTCTTGAAATACAAGAATATCTCATAAATTCAAGAAGATCCAAATCTTGGATTCTTGCATCATTAAATTTTCGAAAAATCCATGTTGTTGAGGAGGTGGGATTTTTGTGGAATATTTTAATTATGGGAAAAAGAATATAGGAGATATATTCAAGATTTCTTGGTGATTAAGAAAAGTCTTTACCCACATTGGTTTTTCTCTGAAAAAAAATTCGACCACCTCTATCCTATAAAATAGGGATGATCATTTCATTCCCAAGTACAATTCCATGTCTTTGGAAAAATTAACAAATCCACGAAAGTGGTGCAACAAAGTTTATTTTTTCCTTTTGTTAATTGTTCATGAAAGTATCCTTCCACCGGATTGTCGAGCAAGGGCTAAAGGAATACTTGGGAAGTCCTTTTGGTTAGTCCGTCCAACCAAATTCACTTTGCCATCGAGAATGCGTTCACGTAAACCCGTAGATTCGCGCATCGTAGGTTTTACGTGGTTTTTATATGCATGATATGTTGTTGTAATTATTATTTGAATTAATATAGGATTAATTCATGCTAGTAATAATTAATGAATTAAATTTGTATTTAAATATTCACCCCGAATAGATCTATGCAACTCATTCCCCATCAATTGTGCGATTGTTGGGATTATACTGGAAAGTATGCTTTTACTTTGTATAATCGAAACCGAATTTCGGACTTATTCTTGAAATAAATTGTTTATCACCGATGCTTTAAATATGATTGAATGTTACATATATTTACTGCATAACTGTTCAATAATTCGTACATGTTACATTGTAGTTAATTTAGTGATACCGGATCACGAAGATTAAATTAACGATCCCTTGTAACTAAAAAGTACACCCATTCACGACCTAGATGGAAATGAACAACCCATCACTTAAAGGTTGAGGTGTAAAGGCGCAGATTGGTTTCTCTTGACCAAGAGATTACACTATTGCATGGTGATGCCTTTGAATAGGACCTAAAGGAGGATAAATTCTTGTAACCGAACAAGGAAGAATTAGACCTCGGTGGTTCGTTGTTTCTTAACCCGACCCTTAAATAGGATCACGTGGAATTGGTAACTATTGCTTTGACTTATCATGGGTAGCTTAATCGAGAGAGATTCAATACTTTTTTTTATCTTGGGCAATATTATTGGTCACGTGTGATTGCTAAGATTTATCTGAAGAATTGTGTGCAGAAAGCACGCTTGTTCGATTTGCCCTTGGGAGGTTCATAAGCTTTATCATACCAAATCTTGCAAGTGGAATTAGTTTCCGGTATGGATAATAATGTTGAACCGTTCCTCGACCAAGGACAAAAGATGTTAATTAATGGAAATCTATTTCAGTGGCTTGAATTAATTAATGGGCTAGATATTCTTAAACACGGGAAATAATGACCGGGAGCCATATTGACTGTAATATGGGTTAAGATGGATAGTGCAATATTAATTATGTAGTGGGATTAATTAATATTTATGGGCTTGAATTATATTGTGGCTCAATATTAGATATTCAAGGTCCATTAGAAGGTCCAATCTTAATTCTCCTAAAGGCCCCCTGAGTAGCCCAACAAATAGTTCAATAACTGAAAAGGTGATTAAAATAAAATAAATATTGTTGCTTAATTTTCCAACTAAAATTTTGAAATTTATAGATATGTTGGGAGAAAGATTTTCTTTGAATTTTGTTATGGAATGAAGATATGTATTTTTGGAATACAAGACTATCTCATTAAATTCAAGAAATCTCCCACTAGGTTATCTATATTGAAATTTTCGAAAATTAGAAAATATATTGAGCAAGAAAGATTTTCTTGAAAAGATATTATGGAAGATATGTATTTCTTGAAATACAAGAATATCTCATAAATTCAAGAAGATCCAAATCTTGGATTCTTGCATCATTAAATTTTCGAAAAATCCATATTGTTGAGGAGGTGGGATTTTTGTGGAATTTTTTAATTATGGGAAAAAGAATATAGGAGATATATTCAAGATTTCTTGGTGATCAAGAAAAGTCTTTTCCCACATTGGTTTTCTACTGAAAAATTCGACCACCTCTATCCTATAAATAGGGGATGATCATTTCATTCCCAAGTACAATTCCATGTGCTGGAAAAATTAGCAAATCCACGAAAGTGGTGCAACAAAGTTTATTTTTTCCTTTTGTTAATTGTTCGCGAGTATCCTTCCACCGGATTGTCGAGCAAGGGCTAAGGGAATACTTGGGAAGTCCTTTTGGTTAGTCCGTCCAACCGAATTCACTACCATCCCGAGAGGTACGTTCACGTAAACCCGTAGATTCCGCATGAGTAGGTTTTACGTGGTTTTTTATATGCATGATATGTTGTTGTAATTATTATTTGAATTAATATAGGATTAATTCATGCTAGTAATAATTAATGAATTAAATTTGTATTTAAATATTCACCCCGAATAGATCTGTGCAACTCATTCCCCAACAACTGGTATCAGAGCCACGGTTTCGGGCTCTGAATTTTTTAAATTGTAATTTAATTCGCGGACATTAATTTTGAAATTGGATAGTAGAACTGTTAGATCTGTTTTGCAGGTATCCAATTGTCGTGGATTTTAATGTGTTTATTTATGCATGTATATAAATTGTGGTTTTAATTCGATTCGTTCGGATTTGTTTTGCCTCGTGAGAAAATCCACGAGTAGACTAGGATTTGTTTGATTTGATCAATGTAATAGACTAGTCTAGATCTAGGTTTATTTATTTTTTGTAAATAAATTGTAACCGGATCGGGAACGAAGAGACGAAGAATTAAAGGACAAAATCGAACCGGCGTAGGCCTTGGTATGGCGCGAGCCTTGTGCCGGCCGGCCAGTCGGCCAAGCCGAAACGCCCAGCCGGAAAGAAGCGGGCGCAAAAAGCGTCTGTGATACCGTCTTGTATGAATAGCCCAGACGGAGCAGACCATCAGCGACGCCCGGCCTTGGGGCCAGACCGACCCAGTCGCTTGAGGCGATCGCGATGCGGGAGGTGATCACTGTGGATCTTGTAGCGTCGCCGGCGTGCCTGCCGCTGCCGTGCCGAAGTCTGTGCGCGTCGCGTCTTGGCCCGGCGGTCCCACCGGGAATTGCCGAGGTCCGAGGTTGGTCTAGGCCAGTGGCGGGGATCTTGGCGTGCATCGATCCCGACTTTATTTTGGCGTGGCATTTCGAGGCAAGTATTTTTCGAGATGAGCGAGTGGGAGAAATCGAGACGCGTGTTTTTCAAGATCAAGCCAAGAAAAAATCAAACCATGACAATTGGATAATTTATGTCCAATATGTTTATTTTTTTGCGTTTTGCTTGATTTATTTGTCTTTATCTTATGCTTTATTTAATTTGTTTAAATGTGTTTGCATGAGGGTTGTCAAATGGAAAAATCTCACCTTCAAAAATTACTAAGTATGTTTAAATAATTAATTGACAATTTTATTCCGGATAATAAAATTGAATTAATTTTGACCTCCATGATTTATTTATTTGTGAATTTTTTTGGAGAAATTCCCTGACGGAGACGGTCGAAAAAAGATAGGTTTCACATGAATGAATTCCAAAGCGGATGATTGTGGGTTATTACTAGTGGCGACGATGACCCTCCCAACGAGGCTCGATCAAAGCGAAATAATAATCTTGTATTTAATCATGGTTATTACTTAGGTATAAAATTGATATGCATATACTTCTCCGAAGTCCCTGTCAATTTCATATTGGTCAAGTGGGAGCCAACTATTAATCTGGATATTAATGGTTTGTAACGGTTCTTGTTTGTAACCTGCTTGAATGTGTTTAAATAATGACCCACCCAACGTGGCTTATTTAAACTGTTTTGAGATGTTGGTGATGCATTGTTCATATTTTTTTTAGAGATTTTAAATATGATGCATGTGATCGAATCTTTTGATATACTTGTGTTATTGCATATAGTTGTTTATTTCAGTTCAGCATGTCGTTACCTTTTAATCCACTGTCATTATACTTAAAGTCAATACAATATGGAAACTATATTGATTGGAAACGAAAAATTATAATTGTCCTAACTGCACAAAAGCACAAGTGGATTCTTGACACACAAAAATCAGAAGCCAACCGACGAGGACTCATCGTCGGATCACCTTCGAGAGATGTGTCATCGCTGAAAATGGTGGAGGAAAACCCGTAAGGGATTACGTCCTCAAAATAGATGGCCCATCTGAACAAACTTGAGATTCTCGAGTCGCAGTTATGATCCGGAGACTCGGATGAATTTGGTACTTCACTCTCTGCCAAAAAAAGTTTTTTGAGCATTTTGGCCTCATTAGCTAATTTGTTGCAAGCTTTTGGTCTCGGCAGAAATGTTGATAAGGCACCAAACTAAAGCTTTGACGGCAAGTGGTCTGTCTTCATCTTCTAGGCCAAAGGAAGGCAAGATAAAGAAGAGGACCAAAAAGACCATAAGCAATAAAACTCAACTGTTGCCAAAGGCAATGGTAAGATGAGGAATGCTTGTTGTGTCAAGGAAAATCCAAAGAGGATGTGCTTAAGATGCGGTAAGAGAGGACAATGGAGGTTTTTGCTGTTCCAACCCCAAAAGGGACGGAAAAAAAAGGTAATTCTCACGCTTGACTAGTTGTTGAAACTTGTTTAGCGGCTTATACTTCTCATTCGTGGGTGGTTGATCGAGATCCACTAATCATGTTGGTTTCACGGGTTCTAAATGATTCCGCAACTTAGTGGGAGTGAGATCCTCATCACCTTTGGGCAGCGTTATGAAAGTAGAAGACATTGCAATGCTACGTAAAGTGGCGGATATTGCAATCTTCTACGATAGTAACAATTATTGCAATACTACGCAAGTAGCGAGACATTGCAATGCTACATGAGTAGTGATTAAAAGCGATGGGAAGTCGCACCTATCTTTTGAAGATAAAGTTTTTTGAGATTATCTTTATGTTCCCGATTTTAGAAAAGAATTCACTTTTCGGTTTCTAAAATTCAATTAAAGGACACTAAGTTTCTTCTAATAAGAATGACATAATTTTTGAAGTGATGAGTGTATATGTTTACGGGACATTGATGAAAAATCTCTATACAATTATTTGTGCACACCACTCATGAAATGATCCTATTACACATCAACTATTTCCGAGAAAAAAAAAGCGTTAAATACTTTCTTTGGCATCTAAGATTAGGAATATAAATCCAAAGAGGATCCAAAGGTTGGTGAAAGATGGCTTTGGGGCGTCTCCAAGTTGAACAAAATCCAACCTGCGAATCATGTTTGGAGGGTAATATGACCAAGAGGGCATTTGGAGCCAGGGAATAAAAAAGTGTTAGAGATCGTAACCTCTGGATGTATGTGGTTGATGTGGACCAAAGCAATAGGAGGTTATGAGTAATTTTATTGATGATTAATCAAGGTACATTTTCTTATGAAGCATGAATATGAGACCTTTGAAAAATTCTAAGAATTTAAGGCTCAAACAGAGAATCATGGAAAAACGTATCAAGTCTCTACAATCGATCGTGGAGGCGAATACCTCAAAGAATGAGTTTTTGAACTACTTATCGATGAAGGGATTGTATCAATGAACCCCTCAACAAAATGGGGTTGGTCATGAACTCTTTTAGAAATGGTTAGATCAATGATGAGTTATGGATCTTATAGTCGATTCCGGGGTCATACCTTGGAAAGAAAACGACTTACATTTACGAACTTGGTGCTATCCAAATCGGTTCCCAAAACTCCAAAAGAAACCATCTTTCATGAAGCCTAGTATGAGACACATGAGAATTTGGGGGTTTACGTGTTGGACAAGGAAGGTTAGTAAGTTGGATCCTCGATCAAATTTTTTCCGGACCCCGAGGAACAAAAGGGTGTATGTTCTATAGTCCCGAAGATCAAAAGGTGGTCAACAACACCCACTTTAGATTTTGGAAGAAGACTATATGAACCAAAGAAAACCCAGTGAGATTACCTTAAATGAGCTTAGAGGGCAAACCTCGGTTATTTGTCTTAGATGATATACCAAACGATACGTTTTTCTGGCGAGCCTCGTCGTAGTGGGAGGGTTTTTTTGACCCGAGAGATTCATGGGAATAGGAGAGTCCTCGGACTTGATTCGGAAATGATGAATCAGACCCATGGACATATGATGAGGCACTCCAAGATAAGGATCTGATTCTTAAACAAAGATGATAGAAATGAGTTCTATGTTTCATAATAGAGTGTGGGAGCTTTAACCACTTAATGGGGTCAAACCCATTAGATGCAAGTGGGTATATAAGAGGAAAAAAGACGGGGCGGGAAGGTTGAAACCTTTAAAGCAAGACTATTGGCGAAAGGTTATACTCGAAAAGAAGGGATCGATTATGAGAAAAATAGCCATCTTAAGTCCATCTGTATTCTCTTATCGATTCTTTGCATTTTCGACTTTGAAATCGGCAAATGGATGTCAAGCGGCTTTTCTTAACGGAAGTCTTGATGAAGAGATCTATATGCAACAACCCCAAGGTTTCATTGAAACAGCCAAGAAACACCTAGTTTGTAAGCTCAAGAAGTCCATTTCTGGATTCAAACAGGCATCCAGAGCTTGGAACCAATGTTTTGATCATGTTATAAAGTCTTATGGGTTTGATCAAAAACGAGTTTGAAAGTTGTGTGTATAAAAAGGTCGAATCGCTGCATTGGTATTCTTAGTATAGGCGACATTCGATGTCGAGAACGATGTGAAGGTGTTATCGGGCGTAAGGGCATGGTTTTTCAAAAGCGGTTTGATATGAAAGACTTAGGGAAAGCGGGACACATCCTTGGGATCAAGATCACTTCGAGATCACAAGAAAAGGATGATCGGGTTATCGCAAGTTTCATACATAGACACCTTTGTCTTGAATTTTTAAGATCAAGATTCAAGAAAGGATTATTTACCTTTCGGACTTGGAATCCATCTATCAAGAAAATGTCCCTAAAGACGCAAAAAGGAGATAGATGACATGAAAGACATTCCTTGTATCGGAAACCTTATGTATGCATCTTTCGTATGCGAGACCAGGATATCCGCTTTCTGTTAGGCATGGTAGCAAGATATCAAAGTTTAGAAAGAAAAAGCGCATTGAAATTAAAAACATTCACGAAAAAAAGAATCGGGATAGAATGTTGATTTATCGATCCGATACTCAATCCCCATCGGCTACGGACTCGATTTCCAATCGATTTAGATTCGAAATTATCGCCTTAGTTAGTGTGTTTCCATTTTGGGAAGTGTAGCCATCAAATGGGACGAATGTGAAATGCATCACGACTCAACCATGGAAGTCGGGTAAGTAGTGCTTGTGAAGCGTTGATAGAACCGATTGGACTCTAGATCTTCTTAGTGGACTTGGATGGTGTTAAATTTGTCTAGCAATATCTGGTAGGAGGCGATTAAATTCAAGAGAACCAAGAGTCCACGAGTCAAACAAACACATTAAAGGAAAGACATCTTATAGAAATCGTTAAGAGAGGAGATATAGATGTGACAAAGATAAGTCCGAGGAAAGCTCTTAGATCCATTCAGGCCTCTGAATACATTCGAGAGAGACATGTGAGTGGAATGGGTGTAACCGTTGTCAACTGCTTTGAGTATAAGTGGGAGAAATTATTAGGCGTGTAGGTGACATTAGATGTCACGGACTTGAGATATGTTGTAGTATACTTAAAAGCAAACTTTGAGTATAAGTGGGAGATTGTTGGGATTATCTTTGGAAAGTATGCTTTTACTTTGTATAATCGAACCTGAATTTCGGACTTATTTCTTGAAATAAATTATTTATCACGATGCTCTGATACCAATTGTTGGGGAATAATTTGCACAGATCTATTCGGGGTGAATATTTAAATACAAATTTAATTCTTTAATTATTACTAGCATGAATTAATCTATATTAATTCAAATAATAATTGCAACAACATATCATGCATATAATAAGCCACGTAAAAATCATGAAATCTACGGGTTTACGTGGCGCATACCTCTCGGGATGGATAATGAATCGGTTGGACGGACTAACAAAAAGGACTTCCCAAGTATTCCCTTTAGCCCTTGCTTTCGACAATCCGGTGGAAGGATACGAACAATTAACAAAAGGAAAAAATAAAACTTTGTTGCACCACTTTTCGTGGATTTGCTAATTTTTCCAAAGACATGGAATTGTACTTGGGAATGAAACAATCATCCCCTATTTATAGGATGGAGGTGGTAGAATTTTTCAATGAAAATCAATGTGGGAAAAGACTTTTCTTGATCACCAAGAAATATTGAATATATCTCTATATTCTTTTTCCCATAATTAAAATATTCCACAAAAATCCCACCTCCTCTATAATATGGTATTTTCGAAAATTTAGTGTTCAAGAATCCAAGATTTGGATCTTCTTGAATTTATGAGATATTCTTGTATTTCAAGAAATACATATCTTCCATAATATCTTTTCAAGAAAATCAAGAAAATCTTAATTAATAATTATATTTTCAAATATTTCAAATTACAGTTATGAAATAACCAAATGGGAGATTTCTTGAATTTAATGAGATAATCTTGTATTCCAAGAATACATATCTTCATTCCATAACAAAATTCAAAGAAAATCTTTCTCCCTCTTTTATCCATAAATTTCAAAATAATTAGGAAAAATTAAGCAACAATATTTATTTTATTTTAATCACTTTTTTCAGTTATTGGACAATTTTTGGGCTACTCAGGGGGCCTTTAGGAGAATTAAGATTGGACCTTCTAATGGACCTTGAATATCTAATATTGAGCCACAATATAATTCAAGCCCATAAATATTAATTAATCCCACTACATAATTAATATTTGTACTATCCATCTTAACCCATATTATTGTCAATATGGCTCGGTCATTATTTCCCGTGTTTAAGATTATCTAGTCCATTAATTAATTTGAAATAGCTTTCCGTTAATAAAGCTTATGGGGCAAATCAAACAAGCGTTTTGCACATTCTTGATTTAAATCTTAGCAATCAATGTGACCAATAATATTGCCCAAGATAAAAGTATGAATCTCTCTATTTCTACCCATGATAAGTCAAAGCAATAGTTACCAATATGATCTATTTAAGATTAAGAAACAAGAACCAAATCGAGGTATAATTCTTCCTTGTTCAAGATCAAGAATTTAAGGTCCTATTATTTTGCACAAGTGTAATCTCTTGGTCAAGACAAACCAATAGCCTTACACCTCAACCTTTCGTGATGGGTTGTTCATTTCCATCTAGGTGTGAATGGCGTACTTTTTTAGTTACAAGTGGACCTATTAATTTAATCTTTCGTGATCGGTATCACTAAATTAACTACAAAAGAATTATTGAGAGTTATGCAATTATATATATGTAACATTCAATGATATTTAAAGCATTAGTGATAAACAATTTATTTCAAGAAATAAGTCGGAAATTCGGTTCGATTATTCAAAGTAAAAGCATACTTTCCAAAGATAATCCCAACAATCTCCCACTTATATCAAAGGGGATGTATTACAACACGTCTTTGACATCTAATGTCACCTACACGAACCTAATAATTTCTCCCACTTATACTCAAAGCAGATTTGGACACCCATTCCACCCACAAAATTTAGGCAACCCTTTGTGAATGAATCACGCTAGGTGGTCCTTAGACGCTACAAACATCTATATATCTCCTTTTCGATAAGATGTCTTTTCCTTTTGTTGCTCGTTTTCGTGGACTCTTGGTTCTCTTGAATTTGCAATCGCCTTCTAGAGATATTCTTAGACAAATTGAGAACACCATCCAAGTCCACTAAGAAGAAGAACCTAATCGGTTCTTTCAATCGCTTCTTTTACATTTACCCGACTTCCATGGTTGAGTCGGTGATGCATTTTGCCATATCGTCCATTTGATGGCTACACTTCCCAAATGGAAACACACTAATAGGCGGATAATTTATGGAATCTAAATCGATTTCGAGTCCGCGCCGGGTTTTAGAGTGGCTTCGATAAATCAACATTCTATCATGAATGTTTTTAATTGTTGCAATCAATGCGCTTTCGGGTTACTTTGATATCTTGCTACCATAATATAGATATTAATTCATGATTGCATACATAAGGTTTAAAAAAAGCACAAGGAATACCTTTCATGTCATCTATCTCATTTTTCGTCTTAGGGGACATTTTCTTGGATAGATGGATTCCAAATCTGAAAAAGGTACGAATCATTTCTTGGAATCTTGCATCTTTGAAGCGTTTCAAGACAATGTCTATGTATGAAACTTGCGATAACCCGATCATCCTTTTCTTGCGATCTCGAGTGATCTTGATCCCAAGGATGTGTCCGGCTTTCCCTAAGTCCTTCATATCAAACTATTTTGAAAGTCATGCCCTTACATCTGATAACACCTTCACATCGTTCCCGATGATCAGAATGTCGTCTACGTATAGTACTAAGAATACCAATGCGATTCCGACACTTTTTTTATACACACAACTTTCAAACTCGTTTTGATCAAACCCATAAGACTTTATAACATGATCAAAACATTGGTTCCAAGCTCGGATGCTGTTTGAGTTGAGTAGATGGACTTCTTGGGCTTACAAACAAGATGTTCTTGGCCTGTTTCAATGAAACCTCGAGGTTGTTGCAAATAGATCTCTTCATCAAGACTTCCGTTAAGGAAAGCTGTCTTGACATCCATTTGCCAGATTTCAAAGTCGAAAATGCAAAGAATCGATAAGAGAATACGGATGGACTTAAGCATGGCTACGGGCGAAAAAAGTTTCCTCATAATCGATCCTTCGGCGAGTATATCCTTTCGCCACTAGTCTTGCTTTAAAGGTTTCAACCTTCCCGTCCGGTCCTCTTTCCTTTTATATACCCACTTGCATCTAATGGGTAGCCTTAATTTTGATCGAGGATCGATTTTATTCCTTGTCCAACACGCTAGGACACCCCCAAATTCTCATGTGTATCATACTAGCTTGGGTCCACAATTCTTTGGGAGTTTTGGGAACCGATTTGGATAGCACCAAGTTCGAGAATAAGTCATCATTTCCAAGGCATGACCCCGTAGCGACTTTCGGGAAGATCCGCATAACTCATCATTGATCTAACCATTTCCAAAAGAATTATATTTCTTCGCTCCGCAACCCCCCGTTTTGTTGAGGGTTTCCGGGTCCGCGATGGTAGCGGGATACAATCCTTCATCGGATAAGTAGTTCAAAAACTCATCATTTGAGGTATTCGCCTCCACGATCGGATCGTAGAGACTTGACACGTTTTTCCCTATGATTCTCTGTTTGAGCCTTAAATTCTTTGAATTTCTCAAAGGTCTCAGATTTATGCTTCATAAGGAAAAATGTAACCGTGCCTGAGTAATCATCAATAAAAATACTCATAACCTCCTCTTGCTTTGGTTGACATTGGACCACATACATCTGTGTGAGCGATCTCTAACACTTCTTTGGCTCTATTCCCATTGGCTCAATTGCCCTCTTGGTCATTTTACCCTCCAAACATGATTCGCAGGTTGGAATTTATTCAACTTGGAGACGCTCCGGTGAACCATCTTTCACCAACCTTTGGATCCTCTTTGGATTTATATGACCTAATCTTAGATGCCAAAGAAGTGTTTTCGTTCACGCTTTTTCTTTTTGTTGGAAATAGTTGATGTGTTATAGGATGCATTTCGTGAGTGGTGTGCACTGATTAATTGTATAGAATTTTTCCATCAATGTCCCGTATGAGATACACTCATCATTCAAAAAAATGATGTCATTCTTATTAGAAGAAACTTAGTGTCCTTTAATCGAATTTTAGAAACCGAAAGTGAATTCTTTCTAAAAGCGGGGAACATAAAGATAATCTCAAAAAAACTTTATCTTCAAAAGATAGGTTCTTCTCCCACCGCTTTAAACTACTACTCATGTAGTATTGCAATGTCTGCTACTTGCGTAGTATTGCAATAATCGTTACTATCGTAGCATTGCAATATCCGCCACTTACGTAGCATTGCAACAACTTCTACTTTAAATAACGTCACCCAGTGTGATGAGGATCTCACTCCCACTAAGTTGAGAAATTATTAGGTTCGTGTAGGTGACATTAGATGTCACGGACTTCTGTGAGACATGTTGTAGTATACTTAAAAGCAGACTTTGAGTATAAGTGGGAGATTGTTGGGATTATCTTTGGAAAGTATGCTTTTACTTTGTATAATCTAAAATCAATTTTCGGACTTATTTTTGAAATAAATTGTTTATCACCGATGCTTTAAATATCATTGAATGTTACATATATTTCCGCATAATCATTCAATAAGTCGTCGTGTTACATTGTAGTTAATTTAGTGATACCGGATCACAAAGATTAAATTCGATCCCTTGTAACTAAAAAGTACTTTATTCACGACCTAGATGGAAATGAACAACCCATCGTGAAAGGTTGAAGTGTAAGGCCGGGATTGGCTTGTCTTGACCAAGAGATTACACTAGTTCGATGTAATTTGAATAGGACCTCTGAGGAGGATAAATTCTTCGAACAAGGAAGAATTAGACCTCGGTGGTTCGTTATTTCTTAACCTTCGTCCCTTAAATAGGATCACGTGGGATTGGTAACTATTACTTTGACTTATCATGGGTAGCGAATCAAAGAGATTCAATACTTTTTATCTTAGGCAATATTATTAGTCACATGTGATTGCTAAGATTTAATCTGAAGAATCGTGTGCAAATCACGCTTTTGTTCAATTTGCCTTGGGAGGAGGTTCATAAGCTTTATCATACCAAATCTTGCAAGTGGAATTAGTTTTCGGTATGGATAATAATGTTGAACCGTTCCTTGACCAAGGACAAAATATATTAATTAACGGAAAGCTATTTCAGTGGCTTGAATTAATTAATGGACTAGATAATCTTAAACACGGGAAATAATGACCGGGAGCCATATTGACTGTAATATGGGTTAAGATGGATAGTACAATATTAATTATGTAGTGGGATTAATTAATATTTATGGGCTTGAATTATATTGTGGCTCAATATTAGATATTCAAGGTCCATTAGAAGGTCCAATCTTAATTCTCCTAAAGGCCCCCTGAGTAGCCCAACAAATAGTCCATTAACTGAAAATGTGATTAAAATAAAATAAATATTGTTCTTAATTTTTCCCCTAATATTTCAAAAAATTTATGGATAAAAGAGGAGGAAAGATTTTCTTTGAATTTTGTTATGAAATGAAGATATGTATTCTTGGAATACAAGATTATCTCATTAAATTCAAGAAATCTCCCACTTGGTTATCTATATATAGAATTTTCGAAAATTTGAAGATAATGGGCAAGAAAGATTTTCTTGATTTTCTTGAAAAGATATTATGGAAGATATGTATTTCTTGAAATACAAGAATATCTCATAAATTCAAGAAGATCCAAATCTTGGAATCTTGCAAGGCATTATTTTCGAAATTCCATAATATTTGAGGAGGTGGGATTTTGTGGAATATTTTAATTATGGAAAAAAGAATATAGGAGATATATTCAAGATTTTTTGGTGACCAAGAAAAGTCTTTTCCCACATTGATTTTCTACAAGAATTTCGACCACTCCCTCTCCTATAAATAGGGGATGATTGTTTCATTCCTAAGTACAATTCCATGTGCTGGAAAAATTAGCAAATCCACATAAGTGGTGCAACAAACTTTATTTTTTCCTTTTTGTTAATTGTTCGACAAGTGTCCTTCCACGGATAGTTGAGCGAGGGCTAAGGGAATACTTGGGAAGTCCTTTTGGTTAGTCGATCCAACCAAATTCACCGCCATCCCGAGGAATGCGTTCCGTAAACCCGTAGATTCGGCATCGTGGGTTTTCGTGGCTTTTTATATCATGATATGTTGTTGCAATTATTATTTGAATTAATATAGGATTAATTCATCTTTAGTAATAATTAAAAAATTAAATTTGTATTTAAATATTCACCCCGAATAGCTCTCATTTCTCATTCCCCAACATCTTTGGCGATGAGATCATCGGCCTTCTGGCGACGACCAGCCCGCCTTCCGGCGTCGGCTTTCCGCTTTACCTCGGCGATGTCGATCCGCGTTTTATCGAAGTATTCTCCGCCTTCTCGGCGATGAGATCGTCGGCCTTTCTGACCCCTTTCGGCGTCGGCTTTTCCGCTACCTCGGCGATGTCGATCCACCATTTTAGCGAAGTATTCTCGCCTCTCGGTGATGAGATGGTGTCGGCCTTTTACGGAAGCAGCCGGCCAGCCTTCTCGGCGTTGGCTTTCCGCTACCTCGGCGATGTCCAGTCCGCCGTTTTAGCGAAGTATTCTCTGCGCTTTACGGCGATGAGATAAATCGGCCTTTACGGCGGCGACCGGCCCGCGCTTCGGCGTCGGCTTTTCGCTACCTCGGCGATGTCGATCGCCCGTTTTAGCGAAAGTATTCTCTGCGCTTCCGGCGATGAGATCATTGGCCTTCTGGCGGCCGGCCCGCCTTACCGGCGTCGAACTTTCCCTACCTCGGCGAAGTCGCCTTTTAAAATTATCCGCCTTCGGCGATAAGTCGTCGGCCTTTCTGGCGGCAAGCAACTTTGCCTTCGGCATCGGCTTTCCGCTACCTCGGCGATGTCCGATCCGTAGTTTATGAAAGTATTCTCTGCCTTCGGCGATGAGATCGTCGGCCTTCGGCGGCGACCAGCCCGCCTTCTCGGCGACTTTCCCCTACCTCGGCGATGTCGATCGCCCGTTTTAATATTCTCGCCTTCTCGGCGATGAATTCATCGGCCTTCTGGCGATGACCAGCCCACCTTCTCGGCGTCGGCTTTCCGTTACCTCGGCGATGTCGATCGCCATTTTAGCGAAGTATTCTCCACCTTCTCGGCGATGGATCGTTGGCCTTTACGGCGGCAACCGGCCCGCCTTCCGGCATCAACTTTCCGCTACCTCGGCGATGTCCAGTCCACCGTTTTAGCGAAGTATTCTCGGCCTTCTCGGCGATGAGATCGTCGGCCTTTACGGACCAGACCGGCCCGCGCTTCTCGGCGTCGGCTTTCGCTACCTCGGCGATGTCGATCCGCCCGTTTTTAGCGAAAATATTCTCCGCCTTCGATTGTCGGCTTTTCCGCTACCTCGGCGATGTCGATCTGCCGTTTTAGCGAAATATTCTCCGCCTTCTCGGCGATGAGATCGTCGGCCTTTCTGGCGGCGACCGGCTACCTTCTCGGCGTCGGCTTTCCGCTTCTCGGTGATGTCGATCCATTGGGTATTCTCGCTCGGCGATGAGATCGTCGGCCTTTCTGGCGGCAACCGGCCCGCGCCTAAAACTTGGCTTTTTATTACCTCGCGATATCGATCCGCCGGCTATTCTCCACCTTCTCGGCGATAAGACCGGCCTTCTGGCGATAATTGCGCACGCCTTCCCGCCTTCCATTTAGCGTCGTGTTCCGTCCGAACTCCTCGCCGTCTTGGGCGGAATCGACCGCGCCTATAGCATTAAGCGATCTGGCGTCGACCTCATCGCCTTTTTTGCGTTAGCTCTTTGTTTTAGCGTGACCGGTCCGCCTCTGCTCGGCGTTAACACCTTTCGCAAACAATGAACCGCCTGATCGATCAACAAATCTGATAAAATCTTTCGGTTTGTAAGTGAGACATGAAAATTTACTCCTATAGATCTAGTAAAAGCGATCGACCGGAGAAGTTATGGCCCCCTTTCGTCCGCGCTCCCTCAAGTATCTAAAGAGAGAAAGAAAAAATTTGTGTTGTCGACAGCACGAAAAACCTTTACGATGGGGGCTCCCAAATCGATGGGGCATCACTGAAGAAAAAGATTACGAAAATGAAAAGACTTCGTCTGATGGGGCTCCCAAGCACGAAATCTGCATAAAAAAACACTCGGCGTCGGGGCCGAAAATTATCGTGGGGCTCGCGTCGGCTCCCCTGAAAAAAAGACTTCATCTGACAGAGGCACCGGGTGATCTGAAACCGTCGTCGGCAGCGAAAAGATTTATCGCGAGGGCTCATTCTTAGCGATCAAGATTTGCACACCGAGAGCAAGCTCAAGGCAAACAATGTGTATGTTTTGCTGACAAAAGATCTTCGAGACATGAAACAATGATTTCGGCCCGATCTTATGATTTGTCGTTTATCACACGTCGCCAGGACCCAATTATTTTATATAAAGGTCCCACCGAGACCACGTGATCCTTCGTGATTAAAGAAAAAACTACGGATATGTTTTTCATGCTTTTATGCGCATGATTTCTTATGATTTGTCGTCTTTGGTCCTCTTTATATAAAGGACCTCACCCTTCATTGTAAAAAAAACTACGGAATGGAATCTCATTCCACTTATATACCTACACCCACATTTCAGGGAAGAACTACGGTTCTTCCCGCAGTGTTCTTGTTCGATTAATTATTTGTTTGGTGGTCACAAGCCACATCAGAATCGTTAATTATTTGACCGTCAACATATATATTGCTTGGGTAAAATTATGAGTATATATATATATTTTTTAATGTGAAAACTAACATGAAATAAGAAGAAAAAGAGAAGTATGAAAATTGATATTGAAAATGGGGAAATATTATTTATTCCTAGGATGAGTTAAAGAAAAGACTCTAGAGCATAAAGGCAAAAGGCGACAGCTTTGTGCTTTATGAGTTGCCACGGTGTCTGTGGATAGTGGACGCCACGTCCACATTTGATTATAAACACTTGTAAATTGTAATTGAATCTCATGTGGAAGGCTCAACGCACATTTTGGAGCGAAAATATCTCACACCCAACGAATCGCGATCCCACAATGTTGCGTTAGGCAAAACAATTAATTCCTGTTTTTCAATTGTACATTCCAGATTCAATCCTACAAAACTCTTTCTTCTCTTGTTTAATTCTTGATCAAACCCCTGCAAATTGTTTTAGGGGAGAAAGGGTTTTGGCCCGGGCCGGGCTATTAATGGGTTCGGACCTCCGATAATTAAATCTGAGGAATTACAATTAGAAGACGATCAGATTCTGAAAGATGTTGCAGAGAGCTGCTAGCAATGCGTATTCATGGTGGTGGGCCAGCCACATTCGTACAAAGCAATGCAAATGGCTCGAACAGAGCCTTCAAGGTACCCTTCTTTCACAAGAGTTTGGCAATTAGTTTGATGATTGTGTTTTTTAGGGTTTGGTATGTGTTATTTTTATGATTGTGGGATCAATAATTAGGCAGATTCTGGGTTTATTAGTTTGTTTAGCCCTGAGATATATTGGAAAAAAACCTATGTTAGTTTGCATTAAAGCATAGTTCTGCAGTTTCCTTGATGTAGAATTCCCCAATTTGTTATGTATTCTAAGAATACCTGTTTGCTTGATGTTTTTAAGAGAAAGAAATGTTATCAACAACCAACTCATGCTAGATAATTATCAGAGAGGAAGTGAGGGGGTACTAAACTTTGAACAAGTTCCTTATCATTGATTTCCATATGTAAAAATGAAAAATAAAAAAGGAAGATAATGCATCAATTTTAAATCTATGCTCTGTTTTTACATGAAAGATTGGAAGGGTGGGGAGCATCACGTTTTAAACCTTTGCTCATGTTTCTTGAATATATTCATTTTCCCTCTAGATTTGGAACAAATGTAAATCTTGTAAGAGTTCCATTTTCTTTATTGTACCAGAAAATGAATGGTTTTTGTCTTTGTATGCTTATGTTATGGATGAATTGGAATGATATAATTGGAAGTCAAATTGTAAAGAGTGGAGAGAAATTCCAAGTACGGGTTGCTTATGATTCTTTTGTGAAACTTATGGTTTAATCTGAGTGAAGACTAAAAAGTTGTTGTTCTGTAGATATGGATGAGAGAGTGCAAGGTATGCTTAAGCTCATCGAACAGGAAGGGGATTCGTTTGCTAAACGGGCCGAGATGTACTACAAGAGGAGGCCCGAGCTGATAAACTCAGTTGAAGAAGCTTACAAGCAATACAAGGCCTTGGCAGATCGTTACGACATTATGTCTAAAGAACTCCAAAATGCCAATCATACAATTGCAACTGTATTCCCTGAACAGGTTCAATTTGCAATACCCGATGAAGGGGACGGTCCCGGTCCTTCAAAACCAAAACCTCAAATCCCGGCAGGAAATGAGGCAGGGATCCCACAAGCTCCCAAAGAACCAATCAAAGAGCTGAAAAAAATCATATCCAAAGCTACGAAACAACATCAAGAAAAGAAAATATCAAAAGCCCAAAAACAAAAGGTGAAATCTGGTTTGACAAAAGAAGCAGCCCTCCAGGAGATCAACAAGCTTCAGAAAGACATTCTAGCGCTCCAAACTGTCAAAGAGTTCGTTAAGAGCTCGTACGAAACTGGGGTAGCTAAATATTGGGGAATCGAGAACCAGATCACGGAAATGCAGCAGAAAGTGTCCAGTTATCAAGATGAGTTTGATTTGGATAGTGTGATCGAGGATGATGAAGCCCGTACGTTGATGGCCGAGGCAGCTTTAAAATCGTGTCAAGAAATGTTAGCTTTATTGGAGGAGAAACAAGAAAAATCGAGCCATGATGCAAAAAAGGAATACAAGAGAATCGAATCAGCCTATGAGAGATTGCAGTCCCTTAGACAAAAGTATGTTATAGAACATAATGATGATGACGGTAAGAAAACGGGGGATGAATCACAAAACTTGAGTAATGATGTGGATGATTTGATAAATGAGACGAAGGAGATCGAAGATAAAAGTGAAGAAAGCTTGGATGTGAGCTCGTTGTCTTGTTTAACGGTGTCCCAATTGGCAGAAAAGATCGATCAGTTGGTTAATAAAGTGATCACTTTAGAAACTGCAGTATCGTCTCAGACGGTTCTTGTTAACACGTTGAGATCGGAGACTGATGATTTGAATGATCAGATTCGGGATTTGGAGGAAGAGAATGAGAGTCTTGCGGATGAGACGCAGAGTTTAAACACGAGGGTGAAAGAAGTTGAAGGTAAACTGACTAAGGTTCAAGATTTGAACAAGAATGTGGAAAGCAGAAATAGCCATCTTCAGACAAACTTTGCTCAAGCTCGTACGAATCTTGGCCATCTTTCGGAGAAATTAAGTAGCGTAAAGGCGGATGAAGAGCCCGAGCCCGAGGCCCATACAAATCTCAATCAAGAATCAGAGCCCAATCCAAGGCCCATACGAATCTCAATCAAAAATCAGATCAAGTGGTAGGGGGTCACACGAACCTTGATCGTGCAGACAAAAAAATTGCAGAAGTGGAGGAGATTAAGGATGTGAGAGAAGTGAATGTTGATGTCCAGATTTCGGAGGATGATAAAGAAGAACAAATTATGAAAGCAATTAGGAAAACGAGTTCATTTTTGGATCGTAAACTGAACGACCCCGTTCCTAATGATCATCCCGAAAAATACGAAGAGCTAAACTGGCAGCAGGTGCTGTTGAATGGAATGGAAGATGGAGAGAAGATTCTTCTCAAGGAATACACAACAATTCTGAGGAATTATAAAGATGTGAAGAAGAGGCTGGCTGAAAAAGAGAAGAAAGATAGGGACAGCCAATTCGACATAACATTACAAATGAGGGAGCTAAAGAAAAGCATCCAGAAACGGGACAACGAGATTAAACATCTTCGTAGAAAAATAAACAACGAAGGGGACGACGAGGAGACCGAGGAAAATGACGAGAAAGAAGAAACGACTCTATCTAGTTTGCTGGTTTTGGATGCGAATGGAGGAGATGCCTCCTTCACAAATGAAGATACCGAAAGCAAGTTAATCTTCATTGAACGAACCCCATCTGTATCAAGAGTCGAAGAGAAGCTTCGTTCAGACATAGACGCTATTCTAGACGAAAACCTGGATTTCTGGTTAAGGTTCAGCACATCTTATCATCAGGTCCAGAAGTTCAAAACCGAAGTGAAGGATCTGGAGGACGAGATATCAAAAATTAAAGAAAGACGTAAACCCGATACTGACATGAAACCGGAGGTTCTTCCTATATACAAACACTTGAGAGAGATACAGAGAGAGCTGGGATTGTGGTTAGCACAGAGTGTGCCATTGAAGGACGAACTCAAGAGTCGATTCACGTCTCTTTGTACGATTCAGGAGGAGATAACTTTAGCTCTAAGAGAAGGGGCCGAGGAAGACGAGATCAAATTCAGCAGCCATCAAGCTGCAAAGCTTCAAGGAGAAATTCTGAACATGAAGCAAGAAAACAATAAGGTGAGGGAAGAACTGCAAGCAGCTTTGGATCATGTGAGCATACTTCAGCTTCAGATTGAGAAGACTTTAACGAGGTTGAATGAGGAGTTCGGGCTTTCTGGCGATCAGCCAGGGCAGGCGAACAGGAATCGGGTCCCGCTTTCCTCGTTTATATTCGGGACTAAACCGAAGAAACAGAAGAATTCTATATTCTCCATTATGCATCCGAATAAGAGGTACCAGATTCTTAGAGCTGGTATTCGTCTCTCGAACCGTAATTCTTCTTCTTAACATTTTGTTCATTCTTTTTAAGTGTGTTATTTGTTTGTTGAATTCTTGCGTGTATAAATGGAAAAAAGGATGAAAAGTTTGTTTGCTTTCGTTTCTCTTCTGGTTGCATGAAGCAGGGTTGCTTCCTTCTAAATTGTCTGTAATCCAATGTACCTGTGAATTCGGATTCAACAGCAATATACTCTTCTTTTTTTTTTTTTTTTTTTGAGAAAACAGCAATATACTTGTTCAAGTCTTAAAATTGTCTTTATTTTTTTTATTATTATTATTATTATTATTATTATTATTATTATTATATAATATGACATCTAAAATTAATTTTAAATTAAAAAAAACTGAACACTTTCAAATATAGAGGGGGTTTTGATGATAAATTTTCATGACCCACCTAGTGAAATTGAAGCTCTATTTAATTTATAATTAACTCATTATTAAAGAATCACACAAATTCCCTTATATCAATTTTTGGAACTTTTCTCTCCTACATGACACTCCTCAATTTTTACAATTCATTTTTTTTTAAAATTTTCACCTTGTTTTATACTCCCTCCGTCCAGGGACAATGTGCACCCCTATCCGGGCACATAAACTAAGAAAATTTATTTTATTGACATATTTTAAATTAACTATAATGATATTGTGAGTGTGTAAATTTTAAGTGTTTTGTTATTTTAGGAAATGTGCACATTATTTCGAGGTGGACCAAAAAGGAAATTGTGCAGACGGAGGGAGTATTTTTATATTTCTAATTCAATGAACATCTTAACCACCCTTAATTTTTAATTTTCTCTTTATTTTCTAATTTTCAAACATTTTTTAGATCTAATGTTATTTAAGCTCCCCAAAAAATCACTATTTTGCATTTTTTATTTAAAATTTTCAAATTTAATCTTTATTTTAAGATAATCAAAATTTTAATTGAGGAATTATTATGCATGTTTTAATGTAATAAAATATAAGATAATTAATTTAAAATTAATTAATTTAAAAAAAAATCTGCATAATATGCAGGACTACGGACTAGAATAATCGTACGATTTCCATAATGAATGATGTGTTTATATTGAGGAGATAAACATGAGATTTATAGGTCCTTTTTTAGGTTTTGGATGTGAAATTGGCTTGAGAAGTGTTGAGAAGAGTAGTAATAAGTTGATTTATGTGACAATGAATCATAAAATTCTACATTCATTTGGATAAATTGCAAAACAAATATAGCCTAAAAAAAATTGATCTCTCATGAATTAGGTTTATGCTATGAATTTGAATTATTTAACTTATTTTACTCATTTTTAATACATTTTTTTAAATCACTAAATTTGACCCGTATTATATCCTAAATATGGTCAAATGTCATGAATTAAAAACAAGATTTATTTACAATTTTTTATCAAAAAATAAAATAAAATGAACAAACATAACCAAAAGGGTAGTTATGTAAATCAGCCCGGCAAGACATAAGTCATGGGGCTGGTTCTTTTCACGCCCCCACATTTGGCGAGTGAGACAAAATCAAGGTACAACCTGACGAAGCACAGTAACAGAACAGAACCCCAATGTGCTACGGCAGGGAGCGATTTCCGACGAGAGACGACGTCGTCGAAACCCCGCCGGCTGTGGAGAATCTGAGTGATCGGCTGGCGGAGACGGAGGCGCGACTCGAGCGAGCCAGGGCGAGGGAAGCCGAGTTGAGCCGCCGCCTCGATGAGATGAAGAAGTTCGTGCGCGTTATGGAAATCCTCGAGGCTTACCTACGCCGCCGATACGCTGAACAGCAGGAACGGCTCTTGCGCCTCTACGCTTCTCCTTCTTCTTCGCGTTTGGTGCCCTCGAAATAAGTAAATAACTACGCCTTTCGCCTTTTTTCTAATTTCTCTCTGTTTCTTTTTGATTTTTTGATACATAGTAGGTATATTTTGCTTAGTGTGTTTTAATTGTAGCATGTGTGGTATACATGCGCTGAATATGTTGAAATGATTGTGTATATTTTGCTTATGGTGTTGATTGTGTATAAACGATGTGAATCCATTTGAATTCATTGATTGTTTTGATAAGATTTGGAGATTAGATGTGGAATTAATTCACTGAATCTTGGATTTAATCTTGGGCATTTCTTGCAGGAATGTTTGTATTTTGTTAAAGTTACTATGAATGAAAAGATAATAGTTGTAGTAGCGTCACTCTATTAGGTTTTATTGCATTGTAGATGGTTTAGTCTTGTTTAATATTGAAAAAAGTAGAATCTTGGAATTATAATGTAGCATGGGAACTTCGAAGCTCGTATTGAAAACCATAACATACTCTTGATTATTATTTAGCAAAAACCTTGGTAATAGGAGGTTCTTGGTTATGAGATCATTTGGGACGTGACACTGGTATAAGCATTCATACATTTAAATTCAAGCAACTTCATTGTTGTTGATGAAATTCTGAATGGGATTATCGATATCCAACATTGAGTGCAATAGACAGTTTTGTAAGCAGCTACTCGTATGGCCGTGAAACCGAGTGGCCTGTCTATACTTGAATAATAGTATTTCACAATTGATACGCTAGCTTATATGATATTTATGATCCCGTATGCTTGGTTCCTTCTGTTTTAGCTCATGGTGTTGTCTTCTCTACTTTTGGCACAAATTTTAGAAACTGTAACTATTTATAGCCTTATGCATATATGGTACCAAATTTGATCGGTTATTGCTGCGTCCAGCATGTGTTCGTTTCTTCTATTTAAAGGGCTTTGATCTCCCTCACATTCCTGTATACGACAATGATGTTGCTTGTTTATCTTGCTTCCTATATGGAACAATCAGCAGGTTCATACATAAATCTTTGGTTCCATATATTGCATTAGATGAACAGAATAATCTATGTGAGTAAGCTTATAGAGGTTGTGTTACCATTACAGTGACTCAAATGCTCAATTTTGCAGTTCGTTGTTATTTTCTTGATGAAGGATAATTGTGCAGCGAGTTTGTATGTAATTATGCTTGTGATATATTTGGTGTTATCTTGAGTTTTTTCCACCTATTTTTCTTATGAATTGAAATGAGGAAAGGCTGAATCTAAACCTATTGTGAGTGTTTTGAGAGAAAAGTTATTGAGTAATGGAGTCCTGGATTAAGATTGTGAAATGGTTGGATGAGTTGTTGGAAAATATGGGTCTTGTGCATTTTCCAGTCTGAAACTGCATTTAAATAAACTATTTACAATATAATAGTATTAGAGAGAATATAGTAGTAGTATATTATTCATTCTTGTTCCCTTATGAATTACTAAAATGATGGGAAGGTCTGTGAACTTGGGTCTCATGGATGAATGATCTTTTAAAAAGTAATTTAAAAATCGTGGTCATATTTTGGGGAATTAAAACATCATTTCTATAAAGCGCGTTTACATTATTTTTTATTAGAAATATGGACTTTTGGTGCACAACTATTACTTTGCAATAAAACAATTAATGGAATATTTTTTTAGTGAAACAATAATACTAATAAATCAATATTTTTTTTAAAGAAAATAATAAATACTCAGACTTTGTCTTTTTGTAAAAAATTGTAGGGTCAATTAATCCCAATCCAAGGAGAATCATAATCCATTAATACTTCAGGGAAAAGAAAATGAAAACGCACACAAACACTTGTTGGCGTTTCTCTGTGTTATTGCAAAGAATATTCTTAAAATGAATGAATGGTTTCGGAACTAAGAATTACTGGATTAAACAATTTAACAGGTTCAGAAACATTATTATCCAGATACCAAACTCAAAACTTATTAAAAAAATTCTATTAATATTTTTGAGTTACAATTGGAGCAAGAAGAAACAATCTCATATATATTTAATTTATATGTGGTTTCTATTCAATACAATGCTAATGTTTATGAACGTGATCAGCCGATCATGGACATGAAGTTGTAAACTCTAATATATTTGGACGATTAATTTGACATTCCATAAATAATCCCAATCTAGTTCAAACACTTTATTTCATTTCAATTTGGAGGATAGTTTCTAATTCTTGTTTAAAAAAAAATCACTAGGGCGCTAATCTTTTCATCCTGTTCTAACAATGAACTAGATATTGCATGTGTCAATTACATCCTGTACTCAATCTGCATGAAACTCCAATCTGAAGCAATGATGTGCAGCAAGAACTAATAACTTCAACGCCAATCACGGCTTCCAATTCGGCTCCAACGAAACCCCATCCTCAACCTCAAGTAAGTATAACTGATCTTTTGTTTTTCCAATCCTCGATTAAGGATCGTAGAGTGTGATTTGGGATTAGTATCTTATGCTTTAGCCTTAAGTTAGTCATTGGTGATGTACCTTGTCCAGTTTTGAGCCACTCGTCTATGGCTTCCAACTCGTACGAAAATCCATCCGCTGCAATGTGTGGGTTGTGCATTACATCCTGCATATGAAAAGCAGCAGCAATTAAGTAAACAGTACTTTATATGCTCTATGCTGAAAATGGCATGTAGCTTAAGTGTTGATGAATTGCCTGAAAGATGGGGCAAAGGAAAGAACTAGGTATATTGCTGAATTCCTCTGCACAGGCATATTCTTCAATAGGACAATGTAATTCACCATTTACAACCAGCTGATCTGCCCTTCTTTTTACATCATTCATCTCTCTTACCGGCATTTCTGCTATGGATTCCTCATCAAACACACACCTATTTGCGATCCCAAAAAGTTCCATAGACAAATTCATTGGCCATTTCCCAGCTGAACCATCTAAACTCCTAGTTTCCATTGTTATATTCGAGTTCTTGCCACTCAGAAGTTGCAACACCAAGTTCCCAAAAGCCCGGACATCTAATGAGATATCAAGTTTATCACACGACCAAGGACCCTTCAACCCGTAAATTTTGGCAACATTATTCCAATCAAGGAGAATCTTGGAGGGTTTCAAGTTACCATGGATGACGGGGTTAGGCTTCGCTTTGTGTAGGAAGCCTATAGCTGAGCAGATTTCAGCTGCTATACGTATACGATCATGCCAACTTAGGGACTGGCTTTGTCTTCGACAGCTTCTTACGGTTGAGAATAATGCATTGTGTAGGCTGCCATTGTGCATATACTCGTACACGATGCAGTTGAGCTGTGCGCAGAAGCCAATCATAGCGAGCACGTTTCGGTGCCTTATCTGACTAAGAAGTTTCACCTGCAATATGAAGCTTCTTCTGTTAGAATTCTTTACTAGACTATAATCTGAAACTCTGCTCATTTACACATTACCTTATTTGTGAAAGTCAAGTCTTTCTGGGATTGTTCATTTGATAATTTATGCATTTTGATTGCAACAGTTAGGTGATTGATACGGCCCCTGTACACATTCTTCCATTGACAACCAGATTTCAGCCTCAAACGTTCAGAAAAGTCTTCAGTGGCTGCTCCGATTTCTGCAGCAGAGAATTCTCTAACCTCAAAACCGAAGCCATTCGTCTTTGATACTTTTGATATTACATCTTTTTCTTTACAGAACTCGATTCTACGCTGTATAACATCCCTATGCTTTCTCAATTCCTCGATTTCCTGAACCATACCGACTCTTCTTTTCACTGCCTTCTCTAGCTGAGACTCGGCATGCGCTTTAACAGAGGAGGACAAGTGAAGTTTGTTAGAGAGTTCTGTCCGTAGTTCAAGAATCGAGTTAAGTTTACTTCTTTTCCCCTCGAGTTCACTCTGAAGTGAAATTATATCTTCCTTTCTGCCTTCTAACTCTTTGTTTAGATTAACATTTTTTACGATTTCTTGGTCCAGACAGGTGTCGAGCTCCTCAGCCTGCGGGAAAAAAACAGCAACTTTGTTACTGCTGAATGATGAAGTAACAAATAATTTTGCAGCCTGGAGATGGAAGCACACATTTACCCTTGTTTTGCAAATGGTAATTGCCCATTCAGCCTTTTTACGCCTTTCTTTACCGGTGTTTACTTCCTTTCTGTTCAATTTTATTGCATCTCGAGCTTCTTGTATTCTGCATTTGAGAAACTGAATTCTTTCTCCTGCATCCTGAGTATCATTTGGTTTAAGGAAAGAGTAACATATGGAATGTTTTCATCTCTATATAATTACAAAATGTTTTCATCTCTATATAATAACAACTTTTACTCTTATCTACATACTTCACTTCTCTTTAATCATTTGAAAGTTAGAACCAATAGCCAAATTATCAGAAGGCAGAACAAATTTAGCATACAACATGTTTGATCTCACAATCTTAAAAGTCTCACCATAGTCTCCAGTATTACTCGTAGCTCCGTAGAATTTCCCATCAAGATTGGATTTCCTCCATGAATATCCCCTTCATCTTCATGACTAGACAACAATTCATGTACATAGTGTTCAATCTCTTTTCTGCATTTCTCCCACTGATTAGGTGAACCATTGTTTCTTGACGAAGAAGATGAATCTGGGGATTTATCTGCTGCACTCTCAGCAAACATCCTTCCTAACCAGTTCTTGATGCTATAATTCTTGTCTTTAAGCCTAACAAGCCTGGACTCTTCGTCGTCTTCTCCTCGTAACAAAACTAGTCTTCCTCCACAAATCACAAACACTTGGCAGAAATCAGGCTTATGACGAAGAACATAAAATGATCCACTAATTGCAGTTTTCGATTTCCTATTACAAACCAGATGAACTCAGGATCCATAGAAAAGAAAATGAGACAACGTCGAAACTGCTTACCATGACGAGGACTTGATGAATGCAAACGACATGACTAATTTTGTTATCCTAAGGTTTGATATTGCTTCCACGATTTGCTCGTGTAGAGGTTGCTCGCTTCTCTCGAGTTTGATCACTTCTGCTTCAACCTATGAAGAAATAATCACATATTTTCTGCAATAGATTCTAACATAACATAGATGAGTTAATTCTGACCTTCCCACAAAAAGCTATGTACTTAGACATGATCTTGTCTGTGTTGGCTTCCTCTGTCTTCTCAAGAACTTTGACCTTCTCTTCACAAACAGAGGTGGTACGAAGTTTGCCAACTAAATTCATGACAAAAGGAGAAATATTATCATATGATCAAGAAAATATGAACATAAATGAATTTATCAACAAGCTTACGTGGTGTATAAACATAGTCTTTGCAGATGGTGTTTGGTGCATGGAGAATCACTATTTTGATTCTATGATCAGACCAATTTCTTAATGTCCATTGCAAGGTGGAAAAGCCATCACACCATTCTGTCCCAATGGCTACATAAACTTTCTCAGGTTGAATTTCCATTCCTAAAAACCAACTACAAGAAAAATAAAATCCAAGAATTCCTACTTCATGTGCAAAGTTCTATATGTGTGTGTTGAAGGGTAGAAATGTGAAAAATTGTTGGGTCAAGAAAAAGAAAAGGAACACCTGTAAAAGGTTAATTTGAATTTGTGTCCAAATTTTTTTCACAAGATTCAAAAAGTGATTAACACAAGGTTCGAGTGGAGAAGATTATGTAATAGGTTGGGAAAGTTGGCCAAACAATGCAAAAGTGAAGGAAAAAAAAAGAGCAGGACTTTTACTCCCATGTTTTAGCGGTGATGCCAAATTTTTATGGGCCCTTTTCATTACTAGGAAAATAGGATTCTAACTCAATGATTCCTACTCCTAAGCTAACTAAACCTCTTTAATGTAGTAGTTAACTATGATAAGATTACTTAAGCGGTTGGATTTCTTAGTATATCCTAGTATATGCTCTCAAGAGTAATATTATAACCACAAATTCACTTTATTATAATACATTAGAAATTGACCATTATCAAATATTAATTTTAGTGTAAGATCTTCTGATCTTGTAGTGTGAGATAGATTGTGTTAGGAATTTAGATTTAAATTATTTTGTCCACCTACCAATGGCAAAGAATAGGGTAAAACAAGTTTCACGGTGAAACTAGTTAAGGAGTGTAATTTATATTATTAAACAGTGTGAGTTTTTTTACTATAAAATGTGTAACTTTTTACTATAAAAGGTGTGATTTTTTACTATAAATGGTATTACTCATCAAAGTGAAGGGTGTGACTTATATTATAGTAGAGGGTATCGTAGTGATAATTGAATGGTGTGTCTTATACCACTAAAGGGTGTGATTTATATTACTAAATAGTATGCCTGTAAAAAAAAAACAATTTCATGGTAACAAGTTTCACAGCATACCAACTCTTTACCAATTGATCGTTATTTTGCCCAAATCTTGTGTGCATCCAGGTGCACCGTGCACTCATAATGCATTTAAAATACATACAATTTGTTATATTGAAAAGTACAATTTATTTACACCGAACCGTGTAATTATTAATATGAAAAAATAGTTGCACGGTTCAGTATAAATAAATCACATCTTTCAGTATAATAAATTGCATATTTTAAAAATCGACCATGAGTGCACGATGCACCTGAATGCACATGGGAAATCTGAATTTGTTCCTTGGACAATCTTTTCGGGGAATCTCTGCAAAAGGTAATCTTCTTGTCCTTTCTCCTTGTAACTTTCTACATTACTATTTAAACTGCAATAGAACACAATTGAATATAAATGTTCTTTGTCTCATCATGGAATAAAGGTACTTGTCCCACTCTGAAAAAAGTACAATAAGCCTCACCCACCAATGAGATATGTATTACCGTTGCCTTCGGCTAATTCAAATGAGTATCATATTTCTATGTTTGCATGTCCTGCTATGAAAAACTACCTTTGGCTTGCACAAATTAGTAGCATATTTCTAATGTTGCATTTTGCCAAGCTCAATGTTACTTGTCCCGCTATGCAAAAAACTATATTCAAGATAGTTATTAAAAAAGCGAGGCGCGCTTAAGCGCTAAACACTTTCGGGCGCCAACCATCTCGGCTACCATAGGCCCGGCGGTTGGGATTTTCAGGCGCTACTTTGGGAGGCGCCTTTCGGCCTCTCGACTTGGGGGAAAAAAGGCGCGCTAAAAGGCGTGCACTATGATTACATTAGGGTTTGAAATAAAAAAACATTTTTTATTTGTCAAATAACATCGAATTATAAAAAATACTATCTCTTAAGTCTTAATATTTAAGTGAATCACATCTTGGGTTTCAAGATTCACTTTTTAGGGCAAGGGCAAAGGCGAGGGCAAGGGGTGGTGTGAGAGGATCATCTTTTTAGCGGCCTTAGAGATGAAGATGAAAATGAAGATGAAATTGAATTTAACTTAGAAGGTGAAGATGTGGAGGAAGAAGAATTTCGTGAGGGCGATCCACGTTATGATGATGATGGGAGGAGGAGGAGGAGGAGGAGTTTGCTTTTGATGAATTCGTTGATGGAGATGATTAGTTTGCTATTTATGTCTTTAATTTCGTGATTAAAATTTGTATATTTCTTTGTTTGTTATTATCGTACTTCTATGGTTTGAAGTTTATGTCTTTACTTTTTATTTTGTGTGATTTATATGTTTTTAACCTTCAACTTGTTAGTTAATTATATGTTAGTATGATTAACTTTGGTTTACTTCCATGGTTAGTTTACTAAGAAATTTTCAAGGTCTTAAGAGGATTTTCAAGGTCTTAATAACTATTACATTAAACACAAAATTTGGGCATATTTCTATGTCGCACTTGTCCCGCTATAAAAAAGCTACCTTCGGCTTACAAAAATCAGTAACATAGTCCTTATTTTGAATTTTGCCAAGATCAATGTTACTTGTCCCGCTATGAAAAAAACTACCCTCGGCTTACAAAATTCAGTAGCATATTTCTATGTTGCATTTTGCCAAGATCAAAAGTAACTTGTCCCGCTATAAATAAACTACCTTCGGAATACACAAATCAGTAACATATTTCTAATGTTGCATTTTGCCAAGATCAATGTTACTTGTCCCGCTATGAAAAACTACCCTCGGCTTACACAAGTTAAGTAGAATATTCCTATGTTGCATTTTTTGACATATTTCGGACACAGACAAACTAGTAATATAGTTCTAATGTTGCATTTTTTCAAAGATCATCATATCTTGTCATTATAAAAAAACTACCTATGGCATGATTGATGGCGTATTTTGCATTTTGCAAGAAATGTTACTTGTGCTTATTTACCAAGATTCAAAAGATATTTTGCATTTTGCCAAGATCAAACTATGACTTGCATGATTCGGATGGAAGATATTTTAAATGTTGCATTTTGCGAAATCAAAATTTGTTCATGGCATGGGAAACAATTTGTTCATGGGACAATCTTTTCGGGCAATCGCTGCAAAAGGTAATTTCTTGTCCTTATTCCTTGGAACTTTCTACATTACTACTTAGACTGCAATAGAACACAGGTGAATATAAATATTCATTGTCTCATCATGGAATAAAGGTACTTGTTCCACTCTGCAATAGAACACACTTGAATATAAATGTTCATTGTCTCATCATGGAATAAAGGTACTTGTCCCACTCTGAAAAAAGTACAATAAGCCTCACACACCAATGAGATATGTATTACCGTTGCCTTCGACTTATTCAAATCAGTATCATATCTCTATGTTTGCATTTTGCCAAGATAAGTACTTGTCCCTCTATGAAAAACTACCTTTGGCTTACACAAATTAGTAGCATATTTCTAATGTTGCATTTTGCCAAGATCAATGTTAATTGTCCCGCTATGAAAAAACTACATTCGCCTTACAAAATTCAGTAGCATATTTTTATGTTGCACTTGTCCAGCTATAAAAAAGCTACATTCGGCTTACACAAATTTGTAACATAGTCCTTATTTTGCATTTTGCCAAGATCAATGTTACTTGTCCCGCTATAAAAAACTACTCTCGGCTTACACAAGTTAAGTGGCATATTTCTATGTTGCATTTTGCCAAGATCAAAAGGACTTGTCCCGTTGTAAAAATACTACCCTCGGCTTACACAAATCAGTAACATAGTTCTAATGTTGCATTTTGCCAAGATTAATATTACTTGTCCTGCTATGAAAAAACTACCTACGGCTTACACAATTCTGTAGCATATTTTGCATTTTGCCAAGATCAAAGATACCTGTCCCGCTATTAAAAAACTGCATTCAGCTTGCATGATTCGGTAGCATATTTTAAATGTTGCATTTTGTCAAGATCAAAGGTACTTGTCCCGCTATGAAATCTGGAGGCGGCATGGGAAATCTGAATTTGTTCATGGGACAATCTTTTCGGGCAATATCTGTAAAAGGTAATCCTTTTGACCTTATTCTTTGGAACTTTCTACAATTACTACTTAGACCGCAATAGAACACAACCGAATATAAATATTCATTGTCTCATCATGGAATAAAGGTATTTGTCCCTCTCTGCAATAGAACACACTTGAATATAAATATTCATTGTCTCATCATGGAATAAAGGTACTTGTCCCACTCTGCAATAGAACACAGCTGAATATAAATGTTCATTGTCTCATCATGGAATAAAGGTACTTGTCCCACTCTGAAAAAAGTACAATAAGCCTAACATACCAATGTGATATGTATTACCATTGCCTTCGGCCTATTCAAATCAGTATCATATCTCTATGTTTGCATTTTGCCAAGATAAGTGCTTGTCCCTCTATGAAAAACTACCATTGGCTTACACAAATTAGTAGCATATTTCTAATGTTGCATTTTGCCAAGATCAATGTTACTTCTCCCGCTATGAAAAAACTACATACGGCTTACACAATTCTGTAGCATATTTTACATTTTGCCAAGATCAAAGGTATCTGTCCTGCTATTAAAAAACTGCATTCAACTTGCATGATTTGGTAGCATATTTTAAATGTTGCATTTTACCAAGATCAAATGTACTTGTCCCGCTATGAAATCTGGAGGCGGCATGGGAAATCTGAATTTCTTCATGGGACAATCTTTTCGGGCAATATCTGCAAAAGGTAATCTTCTTGTCCTTATTCCTTGGAACTTTCTACAATTACTACTTAGACCGCAATAGAACACAGCTGAATATAAATATTCATTGTCTCATCATGGAATAAAGGTACTTGTCCCACTCTGCAATAGAACACACTTGAATATAAATATTCATTGTCTCCATCATGGAATAAAGGTACTTGTCCCACTCTGCAATAGAACACAATTGAATATAAATGTTCATTGTCTCATCATGGAATAAAGGTACTTATCCCACTCTGAAAAAAGTACAATAAGCCTCACACACCAATGAGATATGTATTACCGTTGCCTTCGGATTATTCAAATCAGTATCATATCTCTATGTTTGCATTTTGCCAAGATAAGTACTTGTCCCTCTATGAAAAACTACCTTTGGCTTACACAAATTAGTAGCATATTTCTAATGTTTGCCAAGATCAATGTTACTTGTCCCGCTATGAAAAAACTACATTCGCCTTACAAAATTTTGTAGCATATTTTTATGTTGCACTTGTCCCGCTATAAAAAAGCTACATTCGGCTTACACAAATTAGTAACATAGTCCTTATTTTGCATTTTCCCAAGATCAATGTTACTTGTCCCGCTATGAAAAACTACTCTCAGCTTACACAAGTTAAGTAGCATATTTCTATGTTGGATTTTGCCAAGATCAAAAGGACTTGTCCCGCTGTAAAAATACTACCCTCGGCTTACAAAAGTAGCATATTAATGTTACTTGTCCATTATAAAAAAAAACTACATTCGGCTTACAAAATTCAGTAGCATATTTCTATATTTCATTTTGCCAAGATCAAAAGTAACTTGTCCCGCTATAAAAAAACTATCTTCGGCTTACACAAATCAATAACATATTTCTAATGTTGCAATTTGCCAAGATCAATGTTACTTTTCCCGTATGAAAAAACTGGTTTCGACTTGCACAAATTCAGTAGCATATTTATTTGTTGCATTTTGCCAAGATCAAAAGTAATTTTCCCCCTATAAAAATACTACCCTCGGCTTACACAGACCAGTTACATAGTTCTAATGTTGCATTTTGCCAATGTCAATGTTACTTGTACCGCTATGAAAAAACTACCTACGGCTTAGACAATTCAGTAGCATATTTTGCATTTTGCCAAGATCCAAGGTACCTGACCCTCTATTAAAAAACTGCCTTTCAGCTTGCATGATTTGGTTGCATATTTTAAATGTTGCATTTTGCCAAGATTAAAGGTACTTGTCCTTCTATAAAATCTGGAAACGGCTTGGGAAATCTGAATTTTTTCATGGGACAATCTTTTCGGGGAATCTCTGCAAAAGGTAATCTTCTTGTCCTTATTCCTTGGAACTTTCTACATTACTACTTAGACTGCAATAGAACACAGCTGAATATAAATGTTCATTGTCCCCTCATGGAATAAAGGTACTTGTCCCACTCTGCAAAAGAACACAACTGAATATAAATGTTCATTGTATCATCATGGAATAAAGGTACTTGTCCCACTCTGAAAAAAGTACAATAAGCCTCACACACCAATGAGATATGTATTACCATTGCCTTCGGATTATTCAAATCAGTATCATATCTCTATGTTTGCATTTTGCCAAGATAAGTGCTTGTCCCTCTATGAAAAACTACTTTTGGCTTACACAAATTAGTAGCATATTTCTAATGTTGCATTTTGCCAAGATTAATGTTACTTATTCCGCTATGATAGAACTATATTTGTCTTACAAAATTCAGTAGCATATTTTTATGTTGCACTTGTCCCGCTATAAAAAACCTACATTCGGCTTACATAAATTAGTAACATAGTCCTTATTTTGCATTTTGCCAAGATAAATGTTACTTGTCCCGCTATTAAAACTACCCTCGGCTTACACAAGTTAAGTAGCATATTTCTATGTTGCATTTTGCCAAGATCAAAAGTACTTGTCCCGCTATAAAAATACTACCCTCGGCTTACACAAGTCAGTAGCATAGTTCTATTATTGCATTTTGCCAAGATTAATGTTACTTGTCCCGCTATAAAAAAAACTACATTCGGCTTACAAAATTCAGTAGCATATTTCTATATTGCATTTTGCCAAGATCAAAAGTAACTTGTCCCGCTATAAAAAAACAATCTTCGGCTTACACAAATCAGTAACATATTTCTAATGTTGCAATTTGTCAAGATCAATGTTACTTGTCCCGTTATAAAAAACTGGCTTCGACTTACACAAATTTAGTAGCATATTTCTATGTTGCATTTTGCCAAGATTAAAAGTATTTTTCCGCTATAAAAATACTACCATCGGCTTACACAAACCAGTTACATAGTTCTAATGTTGCATTTTGCCTAGATCAATGTTACTTGTAGGGCCATGAAAAAACTATCTACGGCTTAGACAATTCAGTAGCATATTTTGCATTTTGCCAAGATCCAAGGTACCTGTCCTGCTATTAAAAAACCGCCTTCAGCATGCATGATTCGGTAGCATATTTTAAATGTTGCATTTTGCCAAGATTAAAGGTACTTGTCCTGCTATGAAATCTGGAGATGGTTTGGGAAATCTGAATTTTTTCATGGGACAATCTTTTCGGGGAATCTCTGCAAAAGGTAATCTTCTTGTCCTTATTCCTTGGAACTTTCTACATTACTACTTAGACTGCAATAGAACACAGCTAAATATAAATGTTCATTGTCCCATCATGGAATAAAGGTACTTGTCCCACTCTGCAAAAGAACACAGCTGAATATAAATGTTCATTGTCTCATCATGGAATAAAGCTACTTGTCCCACAAAGTACAATAAGCCTCACATACCAATGAGATATGTATTACCATTGCCTTCGACTTATTCAAATCAGTATCATATCTCTATGTTTGCATTTTGCCAAGATAAGTGCTTGTCCCTTTATAAAAAACTATCTTTGGCTTACACAAATTAGTAGCATATTTCTAATGTTTGCCAAGATCAATGTTACTTGTCCCGCTATGAAAAAACTACATTCGCCTTACAAAATTCAGTAGCATATTTTTATGTTGCACTTGTCCCGCTATAAAAAATCTACATTCGGCTAACACAAATTAGTAACATAGTCCTTATTTTGCATTTTGCCAAGATCAATGTTACTTGTCCCGCTATGAAAAACTACCCTCGGCTTACACAAGTTAAGTATCATATTTCTATGTTGCATTTTGCCAAGATCAAAAGTACTTGTCCCGCTATAAAATTACTACCCTCGGCTTACACAAGTCAGTAGCTTAGTTCTATTGTTGCATTTTGCCAAGATTAATGTTACTTGTTCCGCTATAAAAAAAACTACCTTCGGCTTACAAAATTCAGTAGCATATTTCTATATTGCATTTTGCCAAGATCAAAAGTAACTTGTCCTGCTATAAAAAAACTACCTCCGACTTACACAAATCAGTAACATATTTCTAATGTTGCAATTTGTCAAGATCAATGTTACTTGCCGCTATGAAAAAACTGGCTTCGACTTACACAAATTAAGTAACATATTTCTATGTTGCATTTTACCAAGATCAAAAGTACTTGTCCCGCTATAAAAATACTACCCTCGGCTTACACAAACCAGTAACATAGTTCTAATGTTGCATTTTGCCAAGATCAATGTTACTTGTACCGCTATGAAAAAACTACCTACGGCTTAGACAATTCAGTAGCATATTTTGCATTTTGCCAAGATCCAAGGTACCTGTCCTGCTATTAAAAAACTGCCTTCATCTTGCATGATTCGGTAGCATATTTTAAATGTTGCATTTTGCCAAGATTAAAGGTACTTGTTCCATTATGAAATCTAGAGGCGGCTTGGGAAATCTGAATTTTTTCATGGGACAATCTTTTCGGGGAATCTCTGCAAAAGTTAATATTCTTGTCCTTATTCCTTGGAACTTTCTACATCACTACTTAGACCGCAATAGAACACAGCTGAATATAAATGTTTTTTTTTTCATCATGTAATAAAGGTACTTGTCCCACTCTGAAAAAAGTACAATAAGCCTCACCCACCAATGAGATATGTATTACCGTTGCCTTTGGCTTATTCAAATCAGTATCATATTTCTATGTTTGCATTTTGCCAAGATAAGTACTTGTCACGCTATGAAAAACTTTAGCTTACACAAATTAGTAGCATATTTCTAATGTTGCATTTTGCCAAGATCAATGTTACTTGTCCAACTATGAAAAAACTACATTCGTCTTTCAAAATTTAGTAGCGTTTTTTTATGTAGCATTTTGCCAAGATCAAAAGTACTTGCCCCGCTATAAAAAAACTACATTTGGCTTACACAAATCAGTGACATAGTTCTTATGATGCATTTTGCCATGATCAATATTACTTGTCCCGCTATGAAAAAACGACATTTGGCTTACAAAATTCAGTAGCATATTTCTATGTTGCTTTTTGCCAAGATCAAAAGTACTTGTCTCACTATAAAAAAAAACTACATTCGGCTTACACAAATCAGTTACATAGTTCTTATGTTGCATTTTGCCAAGATCAATGTTTCTTGTTCATCTATGAAAAAATTACTTTCGGCTTACACAAATTCAGTAGCATATTTCTATGATGCATTTTGCCAAGATCAAAAGTACTTGTCCCGCTATAAAAATACTACCCTCAGCTTACACAAATCAGTAACATTGTTCTAATGTTGCATTTTTCCAAGATCAATGTAACTTGTCCCGCTATGAAAAAACTACATTCGGCTTACACAAATTCAGTAGCATATTTCTATGTTGCATTTTGCCAAGATTAAAAGTACTTGTCCCGCTATAAAAATACTACCCTCGGCTTACACAAACCAGTAACATAGTTATAATGTTGCATTTTGCCAAGATCAATGTTACTTGTCCCGCTTTGAAAAAACTATCTACGATTTACACAATTCAGTAACATATTTTGCATTTTGCCAAGATCAAAGGTACTTGTCCCGCTATTAGAAAACTACCTTCAGCTTGCATGATTCGGTAGCATATTTCAAATGTTGCATTTTGCCAAGATCAAAGGTACTTGTCCCGCTATATAAAATTACCAATAAGTCTCTCACAACAATGAGATTTTGTACAATAGTTACCTTCAACGTACTCAAATTAGTAGTATCATATTTCTAGTGTTGCATTTTGTCAAGATCAAAGATGTTTGCCCCGTTATGAAAAAACGACCTTCAGCTTGCACAAATCAATAGCGTATTTCTAATGTTGCATTTATTCAAGATCGATGTCCCGCTATGAAAAAACTGCCTTTAGCTTACACAATTCAGTAGCATATTCTATTGTTGCAATTTGCCAAGATCAAAATTACTTGTTTTGTTATAGAAAAAGTACCAATAAGTCTCATCGAACAACGAGACGTATACTACTATTGTGTATCATATTTCTGAAGTTGCATTTTGCCAAGATTAAAGGTATTGTCCCACAATTGAAAAACTACCTTCGGTTTACATAATTCAGTAACATATTTCTAATGTTTCATTTTGTCAAGATCAAAGGTACTCGTCAGTTGTAAAAATGTTACCTTCGGCGTACTCAAATTAGTATCATACTTCTAATGTTTCATTTGGCATTGTTACTTGTAAGTACAATAAGTTTTACTACTCTTACCACCAATGAGATGTGTATTATTGTTACCTTTGGCTTACTCAAATCAGTATCATATTTTTAATGTTGCATTTTTTCCAAAATCAAAGGTATTGGTGCTGCAACTAAAAGTACAATAAGTCTCACCCACCAGTGATATGTGTACAATTGTTACCTTCGGCTTACTCAAACCAATATCATATTTCTAGTGTTGCATTTTTCCAAGATCTTCATTATTTGAGGGAATCTATTATTAGATGACTTGAAATTAAAGTACTTGTCCCTCTATGAAAAGAGTACAATACGCCTTACCGCTCAATGAGATGTATACCAAGGGCCTTAGGCTTACTAAAAAACCTATCATATTTCTAATGTTGCATTTTGTCATGATCAAAGGTGCTTGTTTCACTATAAAAAAATACAATAAACCTCACTGACCAGTGAGATGTGTACTACTGTTACCTTCGGCTTACTCAAATTAGTCTCATATTTTTAATGTTTCCTTTTGCTAAGATAGAAGTTGCTTGTCCTGCTATGAGAAAATACAATAGGCCTCACCCATATTTCTGATGTTGCATTTTGCCAAGATCTTTACATTACTTGAGGGAATCTATTATTAGATATCTGACTTAAAATAAAGGTATTTGTCCCTCTATTGAAAGAGTACAATTAGCCTCACTGATCAATGAGATGAGTACCAAGGTTGCCTTAGGCTTACTCAAAAAAGTATGATATTTTTAATATTGCATTTTACAAGATCAAAGGTACTTGTCCAGCTAGGAAAAAAGTGCAATAAGCATCACCCTCCAATGAGATTTGTACTGCTATTACATTAGCCTCACCAATTATTAAGATGTGTATACGTTGCCTTCGGCTTACTCGAAAAAGTATCATAATTCATATGTTGCATTTTACCAAGATCCAAGATACTTGTCCCACATGTTACCATCGGCTTACTCAAATCAGTATCATACTTCTAATGTTGCATTTTTCCAAGATTAAAGTGCAATGAGCGTCACCATCAGGGAGATGTGTATTATTGTTACCTTCAGCTATACTCAAATAAGTATCATATTTCTAATGTTGCATTCTGCCAAGATCTTTTCATTACTCGAGGGAATTTCTTTTAGCTTGAAATAAAGGTACTTGTCTCGCTATGAAAAGAGTACAATTAACCTCACAGGTCAATGAGATGTGTACTTTTGTTACTTTCGGCTTACTCAAATCAGTCTCACATTTCTAATGTTGCATTTAGCCAAGATCTTTTCGTCCTCTTTTAGATGGCTTGAAATAAAGGTACTTGTCAAAGAGTACAATTAACCTCATTGATCATGAGTATCATATTTCTTATATTCAACAAGTCTCACCCACCAATCAGATGTGTAATACTGTTACTTCGGCTTACTCAAATCAACACCATATTTCTAATGTTGCAGTTTGCCAGATTAAAGGTACTTGTCCCGCTATGAAAAAAGTACAATAAGCTTCACATATAGTTACCTTCGGCTTACTCAAATCAGTAACATGTTTTTGTTGTTGCATTTAGCAAGATCTTTCATTACTTGAGGGAATCTCTTATTAGATGGCTTGAAATAAAGGTACTTGTCCTGCTATGAAATAAGTATATCTTTCATTATTTGAGGGAATCTCTTATTAGATGACTTGAAATAAAGGTACTTGTTCTGCTATGAAATAAGTATATTTAGCCTGACGGACAATGAGATGTGTACTACGGTTGCCTTCAGCTTACTTAAAAAAGTATCATATTTCTAATGTTGCATTTTCCAAGATCAGTGGTACTTGTCCTGCTATGAAAAAGTACAATAAACCCCATCCACCAATTATATGTGTTCTAGTGTTGCCTTCGGCTTACTCAAAATAGTATCATGTTTCTAATTTTGCATTTTGCCAAGATCAAAGGTACTTGTCCAGCTATGAGAAAAAGTAATAAGTCTCACCCAACAATGAGATGTGTACTATCATTACCTTTGGCTTACACTATTTAGTAGCATAATTCTGATGTATTTTGCCAAGACCTTTTCATTACTTTATGTAATCTCTTATTAGATGGCGCGAAATAAAAGTACTTGTTCTGTTATGAAGGAGGTACAATTAGCCTCACCGATCAATGAGATTTGTACTACGGTTGCCTTCAACTTATTTAAATCAGTATTTATTTGTAATGTTGCATTTTGTCAAGATCTTCTCATTACTTGGGGGAATCTCTGAGCAATTCAGGTTTGACGAGGTATATAATAGAGAATAAAATATAATATTTCTGTATTGTCCTTGGCTGGTCTTGGTTCATGAGCTTTTGTAATGTTACATGAGCTTTTTTGTATTTCGTTCATTGTATCTTACAATTTTCTCCAGCATATAAATGGTGATATAACAACTGTGAGAGCGTGTTTGTGTTGTACCCTTTTCTAGCTGAAATAAAGGTACTTGTAGCGCATATGGTCCTCCAGTTGTTCAATCTCTTATTTGATGGGCTTGAAATAGAGGTGCTTGTCCTGTTTTGAATGTTCTCTTGCAGGTACAATATTAATTAACAAAGTGTTTTTTGCATGAACTTGTTTTTGAGTTTTTGGAGGTAAAGCCTTTTTTTGTCCATTCAAGTCTTTTATTTTGAGTGGCTAGTTTATTGCCCAATACCACATTGCTTAAGTGTAAGAACCTCGAAACTTTTCCATTTTGATACAATATTAGTTGTTCTCACTGAACAGTCACCACCCTTTTGACCTTGTTTATGTTCTTGATCACAGGATCACTCTTCAGTAGGCATGCTCAAAAAAACCGAACGTGATTCGGTTCGAAATGATTGCCGGTTCCACGGAAGCATGTTCGGTTCGAACCGAACAAACCCAAGTAAATCCACGGTTCGGTTCGGTTCTAGCAAAAACGAACACGAACCGCCCTAAAATTTGAAAATTCTAGCCGTTGAGATCCAACGGCCCAGTTAAAGAGTAAGTTGAGATCCAACGGCCGAGATCAAAGAGTTGAAGGAACCGGGGTTAAATGCGGTTTTGACCGTTTTTTTTTTTTTTCAATATTTCATCTATAAATACCAACTCATTCCACTCCAAAATTCACACCAAAGTTTATTCATCTCTCTCTCAACTCTCAAGTCTCAACTCTCACTCAATTCTCAAAGTTTATTATTTACATATTATTTACATTACATATTATATTTATACTACACTATATATCATACTATATCTATAGTAACTATACTCTATACACTACATATTATATTTATACTACACTATATATTATATACACTATATATTACACCATACTAATACTTAGTATACTACTATAGTACTATATGTTACATATTAGTATATTACACTACACTTACATAGTTACATACATATTACATTACACTACACTTACATACATATTATTATTATGGCAAGCCATCAAAGCAAGGGTAAACTTAAAAAGGCAAATTTTCCACCTCTTTTGTCTTCCACATCCACCCAAGACCGATCGAAAGTGGAGTTTAGATGATATTGAGGCCACACTTGGTCCCGGTTATGAGAATCCTCTTGAAGATGATGCTATAACGACGCCCTACTCAAAAAGCCAAAACCACCCAACAAGTCCAATGCCGAGCCAACTCCAAGTCGAGCTCAACTTAAGTGGGATATTTTTCCACGATCTTTCACTTTAATAAAGTGATCAACGAGGATGGTATTATTAAAGTTCATTGCAACTATTGTGACAAAATATATTCTTTTGTCAAAGGAGGAGGATATGGAACATTAGAAGCATTTGAAAAAAAAATCATCCGGATAGAGTTGGAATTAGTTCAAACCAAGCACAACTTCATGGATTTTACGCCAAGTGGCGGTGGTGGAGTTCAATTATAAAAGGTACAAAACCCAACTTCTCTATTTACATTTGATCAAATGAAATATAGAAAATTGTTAGCTAAATTTGTGTGCACACAACACCTTCCTTTTCAATTTGCCGATAAGTATTGGAATGATTTTGTTAACCTTGGTCTTCAACCCAAGCAAAAAAAAGTTTCACGTCATACTACTACTCGTGATGTTGCTAAAGTTGTTTATGAGTATAAATATGCTTTGATTAATCTATTTGCCGATTTAAATGTTAAAGTTTGTATATGTGCGGATATTTGGAGTGATAATTTTCAAAAAACATAGTTATATAGGAGTTACATGCACTTGGATTGATGATTCGTGGACTCTTAACAAAAGATTGATTGCTTATAGAGATTGGCATACGGAACACAATTGTTAATATTAGAGATAAATTGCATGATATTTTAAATGAGTATGCTCTTACTAAAAAATATTTTCTATTGGTTTTGATAATCTTTAGTGCAAATATCGGCTACTATTGAAGATCTTACAAATATTTGTCAACCATATCTTGGTGGGAAAAAAAAATTCATGTTAGATGTATGTGTCATATTTTAAATTTATGTGTTCAAGATGGTTTAGATGCTTTGAAAGAACAAGTTGGTCTATTAGATCCGCTTATTTATTTATATGTCGAGACATTCAAAATTGTTGAAAAAAATGGAAGTTTTTTGTAGAACATACAATATAAAATCCCAAAAAATTTCTCTTGATGTAATCAACTCGTTGGAATTATTTATAAATTGTTAAAGGAGTCTATGGATTATAAAGAAGCTTTATGTACATTTTTTACTCAAGAAAATTGTGGTATTCGTTTATATCCTCAATATTGGGATTCATGCACTTCTTTGTGTAAAATTTTGGGAATTTTTAATGATTCCACAAAAGTGTTATCGGTGTTTATTATCCCACGTGTAATTTAGCGCTTGATTATTGTATTAAAGTTGCTCATGTGTTAAATGAAAATATTACAAATCCTTTATTAAGTGGTGCTACTTTCTCTATGATGCAAAAATGGAAAAAATATTTTACAAATATTCCCGATCTATTCTTGGTTGCTAAAGTGTTTGATCCTAGAGTAAGATTGGATGGATTAATAATGATGTTAAATATGTATTATAATTATTTATTTCCTAATAGACATATGGTCATGGCGGGTGAAGATGATATATATCCTAATCCAGGAAGAGATTGGTAATCGGATTAAAGTTACTTTAATGTCTTTTATTTAGAGAATATAGTGGTCGGTTTTGAAGAAAATTTTGGTGGTGGTGGGGGTGGCTCTTCTATGAGTCAAGAAGAAGATATATTAACGGGTTTTTATGATGAGCGCGTTCTCAAAAAGCGTCCAAGGTCTACTTTAACCCTTATTACGAACTTGATCATTATTTATCCTCTTCATTTGCTCGGCTTGATGAAGATGAAGACAATATTTATTTTTAATATACTAAAGTGGTGGTCGAGGATGAAAAATATCTATCCAATATTGTCAATGCTAGCAAGAGAAATTTTTAATTCAACCAAAAGTTGAACAAGTTTTTAGTTTGGGAGGCTACACTTTGATGCAACGAGATCGAATATCTTTTTGGAAAACCAATGCTTGCTTGATGATTGGGTAAAGCAATTAAAAAGAAAAGTCAAGAATTTGTTGATAATTTTTTTGATGCATGAAGAATCGAATCGATCCAAATCAAGGTAAGTTTGAGGTAAGAGAACTACGTTGGACTTTGATTCCTATTTGGATCGAATAAACTTAATTTTAAGTTTCAAACTTAGAATTTTAAGTTTATTTCTTAAATTTAAGCTCAAGTCCAATTTCTTTAAATCCCCCCCTCCCCCCAAATTTATTTTGTAAAGTTTAAAATTTTAAGTTGTAATTGTAATTACTAATTACGATATAGTTCACTTTGTAATTTGAAAATTTGTAATAGTTCAATTAATTTGTAATAGTAGATTACTAGCTTATTTTTTAAAATTACTATTTTGTAATAGTTCAATTCTTTTTAATAAATTAGGCTACTAATTTATAATAGTTCAATTATTAATGTAATCTTCAATTTAAATCTCATATTAACAATAACAAATTTCATGATCTATCTATACATTCCTTCAAATTTTAGATCCAAAAACTAAGAAACACAAGAAAAAAATTGTCGGCGGTTGTTCTTGCCACGGTTGGTTCAGGTTCCAGTCCTCCCAGACTTTTGGAACCGCCGGTTCCGGAACCGTGAGCATGCCTTCAGTGCAAATACAGGATGTTCTGTTCAAGAACATATGGGGGATCCCAAGCACAAAAGTTGCAGTAAAAATAGTATGCAGTGGGCTTCTTCCTGATTTTTAACTTGCTTACACCCTTGTTCAGTTTTGAGCCACTCGCCTATGGCTTCCAACTCGTACGAAAATCCATCCGCTGCAATGTGTGGGTTGTGCATTACATCCTGCAAATGAAAAGCAGCAACAATTAATGAAACAGTAGTTTACATGGTTTCTGTTGTAAAATGCACGTAGTTTAGGTGTTCGATGATTGCCTGAAAGATGGGGCAAAGGAAATCGCTAGGTATATCGCTGAACTCCTCTACACAGACATTCTCTTGAATAGAAAAAGGTGATTCACCATTGGCAACCAGCTGATCAGCTATTTTTTTTACATCATTGATCTCTCTTGCCGGCATTTCTGTTATGGATTCCTCATCAGACAAGCACCTAATTGAGATCCCAAAAAAGCTCCATAGCCAAATCCACTGGCCATTTCCCAGCTGAACTATCTTAACTCCTAGTTTCCATTGTTATATTCGAGTTCTTGCCACTCAGAAGTTGCAACACCAAGTTCCCAAGAGCCCGGACATCTAATGAGATATCAAGTTTATCACACGACCAAGGACCCTTCAACCCGTAGATTTTGGCAACATTATTCCGATCAAGGAGAATCTTGGAGGGCTTCAAGTTACCATGGATGATGGGGTTAGACTTGGCTTTGTGTAGGAAGCATATAGTCGAGCAGATTTCAGCTGCTATAATACGTATACGATCATGCCAACTTAGAGTCTGGTTCGGTCTTCTTCAGCTTCTTTGGTTGAGAATAATGCATTGTGTAGGCTGCCATTGTGCATACTCGTATGCGATGCAGTTGAGTTGTGCGCAGAAGCCAATCATTGCTAGCACATTTCGCTGCCTTATCTGGTAAGAAGTTTCACCTGCAATAGGAAGCTTCTTCTGTTGGAATTCTTTACTAGACTATAATCCGAAACTCTGCTCATTTACATCTTACCTTATTTGTGAAAGTTGAAGCTTTCTGTGATTGTTCATTTGGTAATTTATGCATTTTGATTGCAACAGTTAGGTGATTGATAGGCCCTTGTACACATTCTTTCATTGACAACCAGATTTCAGCCTCAAACATTCAGAAAAGTCTTCAGTGGCTGCTCCGATTTCTGCAGTAGAGATTTTACTTATTATACTGAGACTTGCAACCTGTGTTCGTAATACATAGTTGCATGTTTCAATGTAACAAATCGCAAGTTTCAGTGCAAAAAGTTGCATATTTCTAAAGTATATTATGGACTGCATAGTGCACCTGCTGCCAAACACAGGTAAAGTATTGGTGTGATCCCCTTGTAATTTCAATTCTTATTTGGATTCTCATACTCTTTCATTTTGTCTCTTGCAATTTCAGTTCTTATTTAAATTCTCAATTCTCTTTTCTTTTTGTCGCTAATTCGACCTATCACCAATTTTGACCATGTTTTATCTGCTTTGGGAAGGTAGTTTATAGTATTGAATTAGAACTTTGCAATTTATTTTGGTTGGTCGCTTTAATTTGATTGTTATGTGGGATTTATCTTTTTCTTGCTTCTCTCATCCAACTAAACTTTCCAATATTATATGCAGTAGCTGGTTGATGATACAACTGCTTCATAAATTGCTCTTAAACTTAATATTACTTGTTGGATTTGTCTTTGAACCATTAATCAACATTTTAAGGCAACAACAATGTGTGATTGAAAGACATTGTATCCTACCAACTCTGCCAACATAGCCAAAAAATGGCCCTTCCACTTTAATCAAATGATAAGAAGACTTGATGAATGCATTATAGATGTGGACCATTCGGTTTTTTAATTGTGAGACAATGCTTGTGTATATAATGTGAATTTAGTTGAGATTATATGGAAAGTTAATGCTATGTTCACAAACCATATGACTAAATGGAACAATGATTTCACTTCACAAATTCTTCATATTGGTGTAATCATTAGAACAAGTCATGTGACACTTCATATGCTCATGTCTGTCAAGCCTCATAGGTCACACTCAACTCTTAATTTCTCAAGGATCGATACAGCTTGTTGTTACCTATATATACAAGCCATTTCTGGATTTCAACCAGCAACAATATACTTCAATTTTCTCAGCTTCCATTATTTTACAACATTCTACAGAAATTTTTTTTATCACATCAGGAACAACTTCATACAAAAATGGTCATCCACCAAATGTTGAGACGATCTTTATCCAATGAAAGAAAATCATCTGAAGTCCCAAAGGGCAATTTTGCTATTTATGTTGGAGAGAATGAGAAGAGGCGGTTTGTAATTTCAGTATCACACTTGAACCAACCATAATTTCAAGAATTGCTATTTCAAGTTGAAGAATTCGGGTTTGATCATCCAATGGGCGGCCTCACCATTCCTTGCAGTCTGGATTTGTTCACTGATCTCATCTCTGGTCTGAGTAGAACATGATATGGTCAGTGTAAATAAGAAATACTGTTTTGTAAGTTAGTTAGAAAATATAATGAATATACATGAAACAAATTATTGAGCCTTTTTCGGATGTAAAAGCATTATCTAGTTTGAGTTTAGACTACTAAATGTCACAAACTCAATCTGAAATCAATCTGATAAAATTATTCTACTGATTTCATAACTAACTTTCCTTCTTCGAGTATAGACACGAAAGTTGCGTGCTTGATCTGTTTGTTTCAAAAATGTTTAATACTTAATGTAAGATTATATGTTGTAGAAGCAGATGTTGCAATAAAACCAGTTCTTATAGTGTTAAGATACAAGCCCATTCGTTTCCTGAAAAATCTTGTTGTGGAGCAGAAAACAGTGCAAGATTGTGAATATTAGAATAATCTTGTTAAAAAAATGGACAACTAATAGAATCACTTATCTTTAAGAGTTGTGAGAAGGAGCTTTTGAAAATAAGTGATTCTACTCCTTTTCGTATGATTTGCAAACACCCTTTAAAAGGTTCATTCACAACACAAGTGTATGAAACTACATCATGGTCGATTCCCTTTTCCAACCATTTCCCTATTTACTGCCAATGCTTCGTCATTTTGGTCCATGACAGATTTAGCATTTCCTAACATACCCTTTTCGCAAAATCCTTTCCTTTCATCAATGTATTGCAAGTAAAATAATATCCCATTTGGTAGATTCTATTATGCACTTAACAAGTAGGTAATGTTTATGGAGTCAGCAACATATATTATTTCCATCCCGCATGAATTCATCATCTCATCCAGTAATAAATGTGCTTGGGGAAGAAAGTTTTTCGGGAGATGAAACACAAAGCAGCAAAAGAGCTCATATATAATATGGACACCGATATTCATTACAATCAAACCACAACAAAAACATTTCAAATAGATTAGAATACCAATATGAAACATATATTTAACATATCCTATTATTATGCAATTATTGGTAAAGTGATACTTACTGCAGTAAAGATGTACCACGGATCATCCAGTGATGCTAGAAGTAGTCCCAGCATACGTAGTTGATATAGATAATAGAATTAGGGTCATCCGTAATTCGATCACTCTTATTGAACTATAAATTAAATATGCAACCTACATTTTTCATTATCAAATCCTCCATCAAATATGACAACATATTGCACAAATTGACTACAGATTATCAAATTTTAATATCTAAGCAACTCATGTAATAGATAGACCAATGATAAGTACCTTTTGTGACAAAGTACGTGACACTCCAAGTTTAAATGAATGCATATTGTATCTCATTACTTACTCATTATAACAAACGGCTTAACAGAAGGCAATTGCGGGCATATTATTTTATTTTACCAAATGCATTTGAACATTACACTTCTTGAAACCAACACCCTCAAAGTCAAATTCTTTAAACGTAACCGGCATTCACAGTATTTTAAACCAACAAAATTTTAATTCTCCAACAGTAAAAGCGATTCACAGAAAAGGGGCATCAAGCGACATGATCCAAAAAGACTATCCAAGGTATTCATTGTTTCTTATTTCGCAGAACATTCAGTGTTTTTGAACGGATAGTATTCTGATTATCCAAACGTAAAACCGACATTAAAAAAAAAAAGGGGCATTGAGGGGGATGAGTCAAAAATGGGTAGCACCAAGAGACATGAGTCAAAAGCCTATTCATGGTTTAAACTTCATTCTTTCTTTGCATTCACAGAATTCCAATTATCGACATGACATTTACAGTATTCTTGAACCTATTACAATAATCTTGAACTGAATTGACATTCACAATAAATCTTACCTTCTTGAAAAAGATTAAAAGAAGTTAGCAGAAAATTACATAAAACTGAAATCAAGAGAAGGACGACATTAAGCCTTGAGGGACATGAGAAGATATGATTACTTCTATTTTCAACTGGTTTCTTTCTAAAATATTTAACCAACATGCCTTTATTCTAAGTTTCTCCTGCAAAGAGAGATTAGCTAAAGAAAAACACACACAATTAGTCCCTAATGATCTCATGCGACCTGAAGCAGGAGAAGTAGAAGTCCGAGAAAACAATTAGCACACATAGTTCACATTTGCACATATGAGTGTTGTCATCATATCCCAAGAAACACATGTCTTGGTCCGGTTCACTCAGTGAACTCTTACTCCAAGTTGAAATGATCTCATATGGTATATCATTTGTCACTCAACAAAAACTATTATAGTATAATCGAACAATAAATTGTATTATATGGTATCTCATTTGTCACTCATTATAACAAGTGACAAAAAAAAAGTTATTGCAGGCTGCAGGCACAGTGTTTGATTTTATCAAATGATTTGTGAACATAACATTTCTTAAAACCGACCTTCACAAAAGACAAATTATTTAACTGTATAACTGACGTTCATAGTATTCTTGAACCGACAAAATATCAATTCTCCAGCCATAAAACCGACATTCACAAAAAATGGGGCATTGAGGGATGTTGTGCACATAAATAATCTTTCCTGCCACGTGCTCGCACGACGAACACGTGGACCAGTAAAACAAAGGTGCCCGCTAGCCCATCAGACAAGTGCTCACCAATTGGATACACATCCCGCTCTTCCATCTGTGCTGCCAGGAGCACGCCAGTTTAGGCGACCAGAGGGTGCTGGCCGCCAGAAGCCATCATACTGCAAAAATTATGCTCTCCCTGCAACCCAATGACCACTCACCAAGATAAGACAAACAAGGGTAGTGGTCGAACGGAAAACCAGGCGAACAGAAAAGGAAAGACGGAGCCCAGATGAACAGAGAAGGAAAGACGAAAAACCAGACGAACAGAGAAGGAAAGACGAAGCTCGGATGAACAGAGAAGGAGAGACGAAACCCAGACGAACAGAGGAGGGAGGACACGCTCGCCTCCGAAGACGAGCAGACAGCAAGAGCCAAAGCATTTGGTTTACAACAACGTTTTCCAGGCAAGCAAAGCAACCTATCGGGGAGCGAGCACGCATACATGGCTAACAGAGGTCCCGGGAGAGTGAGAGCGGAGAAGAGAGTGCTTTCAGGCCGAAGCAGCGAGTAATCAAATCGTGGTGTTTGGTTTTGCGGCGCTTACCTCAACGACCACAAGGGTCGAGCCTCGCGAGTACGGACCACAACCAAGCGAGCACTAGAATCGGGTCACCCATGACGCCACCATTACCACCTGGATGACAAGACGGAAACTTCTCGAGCAAGTAAAGACAAATGTCAACCAAAGCCGCGAAAAACGCGGGCAACACCACATAGATTCGTGCATGTTAAGAAATCGTCAGCTCGTGCTAGCCAGGACACCACCAGCTTATCCAAATCCTATAAATAGGCCCAAAAAGAACAAAAGAAAGGTTCGAAAATTTTCCTAAGATAGCTCTTGTATCAACTCTCCCTCCCACATAACCATTGTGCTCGTCACTAACTTATTGTGTTCGACGCACTCCCCAAACCATAAATAATATAATCGACTTGGCACGCCTCAGACGTAGTCAACTTTTGACTTGTTGGGTCATCAAATCCGTGTTATCATCCTCATCTTGACCGACTCGTCGTCATACACACACACACAGTGTTTGACACATCATTATTTTGTTTGTTAAGTCGTAACACACATCGCCACATCATATTATCCACGAAATACGACTTGCAACAATTGGCGCTAGAAGGAGGGTAGAAAAAAACAAATTTATATACAATCCTAAAAAACCGAAAAAAAAAAAAAAATAATGTCTCAATCTAGGAATACTCAGATTCAGAGGTCGGGACAGAGCCGACCACGCTTCGAGAGAAAAGAGGCTCAAAGATCGGCCTCACGAAAAAATCGACCGTGGAAACCATCTGTCAGAAGATATCGCCAACGATCCGACGGTTACAACAAAAAGCCATCACTTTCTTTGTTGCGAGCACAAAAAGAGAGATGAACAACGAAGTTTAGGGAAAAAGAAAATTAGACGAGCACTTTCGGGGTCTCGCGAGCAACTCAAAGAATCTACGGGTAGTCCTTTTTCCCAACCCACGGTGTTTATTATGCTTATGTCCTCGTGGGCTTCTCATTATTTCATTTTGCGCGGTTTACAAATGGTCGCGCCCTAATGGGACGACCGAACAAAGGCGAGCAGTCGAGCCTTTATGTTCACCGATGTTAAACAAATCGTGCTTACGGATGCCCGCAACAAAGCGAGCAATGGGTGCGGTCGTGACTAAATAAGGCGGTTCGAAGAATAGTGATCGCGGCAAACATAAGGCGATCACGAAAAAAAAAAGGGGTTGCACATAAGTTAACCCATCGGTTTGCGACAAAATAAGGCGACCAATCAATCGCAACTAAATAAGGCGATTGAAAAAAATCAAAAAGTCGGGTTGAACACAAGGACATATCATGTTCGATTTCATTCGAAAAAAATGGCACTACCGCCAAATTACAAAAAAAAAAACTTGAAATTTTATTTATCCGAGGTCTCCGGCAGGTGGTGTCGAGCACAATCTTGATAGCAAAGCAGATCAAAAAAAAAGGGCTTACTGTGCAGCGAGCATACGGGCAACCCTAGAAGCAGCCTTTATGTGCTCACACTGTGCGAAAGCACGCACCACACCATCAAAGGCGAACACACGAGAGTTCAACATTGTGCTCGCTGGGAGTTAGTGATTGTGGTTTCGGGCCGGCAGGCGAGCACTGCAAGCAGCACAAGAAGTTGATGTAATTTGAGCCCCGACCAAGACATAATCGATCATGAAGAGGCTAACATCCACCAGATAATACGTAAAGCTTAGCACTTCACTACCAACACAAAGACAAGCCACCGTTAGGCGATCAACAATTAATTGACGACAGCTCTGAGACTTCATACCGCCTCACGACGAGATTATGCCCGCCTCCCTCGGCGCGGCACTACCGCTTTCCTGCCGACGATTATGCCTCACTTATTCTACGATGTGGCACCAACGCCTTTTCTACGACGATTATGCTCCGCCTCTACAGGGCACTACCGCTTTCTACGACGATTATGTCCCGGGCCTATCTCGTGATCTATGGCCCGCCTATTCTGGGCCGCACTACCGCCTTTCTACGATGATTATGTCTTCGCCTCCCCAAGGTGGCACTACCGAAATCACATGATTTGCGTCACTTCCCCATGATGGAGTAATTGGTCATTTTTCGCGACGATTATGCTCATTCGGGCGTAAGGTCACCGCTTTTCGCAACGACATGTCACCGGCGTAAGAATACCGCTTTTCTTTGCGATGATTATGCTCACTTATTCGCATTGCACTACCGCTTTTCTATGGGCGATTATGCTCAGCCACCAGAGACGGGCGACGCCAGATTCCGGGGGAAATAAGGCCTCGCCATCTCAGCCGATGAGATCATTCCGCCTCCTGCTGCTCACATCCGCTTTTTACGAGTTGATTCGCTTCGCTTTTTAGGCGCCGCTCGTGACGGGCGGCGACCGAAATAAGCGCCTTTTCCCCATCTCGCTGATTTGTGATCATTCGCCTCCCGGCTGCTCATCCGCCTTTACGGGCGTTGATTCGCTCGCTTTTTAGCGCCGCCTTTCCGCAGACGGGCGACGCTGGAGCCCGCCGAGCCGCCTTTTCCCCATCTCTACATTTGTGACGGTTCTCCCGGCTACCATCCGCCACGGCGCTAGATCTTCGCTTTATATACGTCAGACGGGCGCCGACGCCAGGATTCTCACGAAGCGGCTCTCGCCCATCTGGCGATAGAATCGTCGCGCTCCGGCGTTAAATCGTTCTGGCGTTGATCTGCCCCGCTTTTTAAGCGGCCCGGGCCTTCCGGTCGGCGGCGACGTATTCAGCGGAAGCGGCGCTCTCGCCATCGTCGGCAGCAAGATCGTCGCCTCCCGGCGTTCATCGCTTTTCTGGCGTTGATATGCCGCGCTTTTTAGGTCTTTGGCCCCGCGTCGGCGGCAGCGTATTCCACGAAGCGAAGCGAGAATAAAGGTCGTGGTGTTTGGTTTGCGGCCGTGCCTACTCAACGACCAGAAGGGTCGGGCCTCGCGAATACGGACCACAACCAAGCGAGCACTAGAATCGGGTCACCCACGACGCCACCATTACCACCTGGATGACAAGGCGGAAACTTCTCGAGCAAGTAAAGACAAATGTCAACCAAAGAAGCACGAACAGAAAACGTGGCAACACCACATAGATTCGTGCATGTTAAGAAATCGTCAGCTCGTGCTAGCCAGGACACCACCAGCTTATCCAAATCCTATAAATAGGCCCAAAAAGAACAAAAGAAAGGTTCGGAAATTTTCCTAAGATAGCTCTTGTATCAACTCTCCCTCCCACATAACCATTGTGCTCGTCACTAACTTATTGTGTTCGACGCACTCCCCAAACCATAAATAATATAATTCTGGCTTGGTACGCCCCCAGACATAGTCAACTTTGACGAACTGGGTCATCAAATCCGTGTTATCATCCTGCATACAGATGTGCTCATCATACACACACACACAGTGTTTGACACATCATTATTTTGTTTGTTAAGTCATAACACACATCGCCACATCATATTATCCACGAAATACGACTTGCAACAAGGGACATGAGTCAAAAAATAATAGCATTAATCGACGCGAGTCAAAAGACTATCCGTGGTACAAAATTCATTTTTTTTTAATTCCCAGAGTTCTAAGAATTCCAATTATTGACAGGACATTCACAGTTTTCTTGAACCGATAGAATTCTGATTCTGGAATAAAAATTCAGAATTCCGAATCTGGAACCAGAATTCCGATTCTCCAATCGTGAATCAACTTTCATAGAAAATGGGCAATGAGGGGCACTAGTAAAAAAATTGATAGCACCCAGGGACGTGAGAAAATGGCTATCCTGGATTCGGAATTCAGAATCCCATTTCTCCGACTTTCAAATCTGGAGCTTGAATTCCAATTCTCTAACCATAAATTAACACAGAGGGGCATGAGTCAAACACTGATAGCATTGAGACCGAGGGGCATGAATTAAAAACTGGTAGCACCGAGAGACATGAGTCAAGAGACTGATAGCATCGAGGGACATGAGTCGAAATACTACCATAGAACTGGAATTTGAAATTCCGAATCTGGAACATGAATTCCGAATCTCCAACCTCAACTTTCACAGAAAAGGAGCAACGAGAGGCATGAGTCAAAAAACTGATAGCACCAACCACCAAGGGACAATAAGGACATGATTTAAGGAAAATAGCTAGCATTGAGCCTTTAGGGCCATGAGAAAATGACTAGATTTTCAATTCTCCAACTATAAAACTGACATTCACATAAAATGGGCATTGAGGGACATGAGTTAAAAGACTGATAGCACCGACAGACAGAGTCTAAATATTTCAGCACCTAATGGGGCTGGTCTTCTTTCCCTACATGACCATATAGTAAGAGGAAGTAAAATATTTCCTCTTAATTTGATCAAAATATCATCCAGTAAGCATTAGCTGATTTAAGTTGCTTTGCCTTGAGAACATAATCAAAACAAAAAATAACTTATTTCATGCAACTTTAAGAAGGAGAAGTATGGTTGAACCGACATAATTTCGATTCCGAAATCGGAATTCCAATTCTCAATCAATACATTGGCTTTCACATAAAAGAGGCTCCGAGGGGCATGAGTCAAAAACTAATAGCACCGAGGTCGAGGGACAGAGTCAAAAGACTGATAGCGAGGGACATGAGTCCAAAGACTATCTGGAACCGGAATTCGGAATTCTGGTTCCACGAATTACAGTTTTTGAACATGAATTCCAATTATCCAACCATAAATCGACTTCCATAGGAAAGGGGCACCGAGGGACATGAGTCAAGAGACTCCGAATTCCGATTCTTGAATCGGAATTTCAATTCTCCAACCGTAAATTGACTCACATAAAAGGAGAACCGAGGGACATGAGACAAAAGACTCCGAATTCTGAATCTGGGTCGAAATTTCAATTCTCCAACTATAAATCAACTTTCAAAGAAAAGGGCACCAAGGGACATAAGTCAAAAGACTGATAACACCTAAGGACATAATTCAAAAGACTGGTAGCAACGAGGGACATATAGCAACAAGGAAATAAGTCAAAAGACTTATAGCAACGAGGGACATATATGACAAAGGGACATGAGTCAGAAGACTGATAGCACCGAGGAACATAAGTCAAAAGACTGATAGCAATGAGGGACAAAATTCAAAAGACTGATATCACTTAGGGACATATAGTACCGAGGGACACGAGTCAAAAGATTGATAGCACCAAGGGACATATAACAGCGAGGGACATAAGTCAAAAGACTGATAGCAACAAGGGGCATATAGCACCGAGGGACATAAGACAAAAGACTGATAGCACCGAGGGACATAGGTCAAAAGACACCGAGAGGCATAAGTCAAAAGACACCGAGGGACATAAGTCAAAAGACTGATATCACCGATGTTAATAAGTTAAAAGACTGATAACAACAAGGGACATGTGTCTAAAGACTATCCATGGCTACTTTCTTTAATTCGCAGAATTGAATTATCAACATGACATTTAGTAATCTTTGAACTAACATTCACATAAAATCTCACTTTCTTGAAAAAATAAGGTAGCAGATAAAATTAAGGTAACCTTAAATCAAGAGAAGTGGTAGCATTAACTGAGAAAAGTCAAAAAGGCTAGCATTGTGGGACACGAGTCAAAGATATCCATGGTATAAACTTCATTATATCTTTAATTGACATAATTTTTTTAAAAATTGAACCATCTTCGTGTTCTTGGAAAACAGAAATTTGCAGATAATTACGCAGAACTGAAATCAAGAAAAGGGGCAGTATTCAGCCTCGACGGACATGAGAAGATATAATTAATTCTTTCTTTAATTGAAAAATAGGGCGGGAAGAGACAGTTTTCTTTCTTAAACGTTTAACCAACATGCCTTTATTCTAAGTTTATTCCGAGTTGAGAGATTTCTTTATCAGGAGTCAAATACATTTCTATATTTTATTCCATAACTTTCAGATCTATAAAGCATGAACAAACATGATCTAAATGAATTGAAAATCAATGTAAATCATACTTTCTTGCAAAAAAAAGAAGTTGGCAGACATAATTATGAAAACCTGAAATCGAGAGAAGTGGTATCATTGATGGAGAAGGGTAACTCACAATTGTATAAACTTTATTCTCTCTATTTTTTGCAGAATTTCCAATTCTCGAACCATCTTCCTGATCTTGAAATACAGAAGTTTGCAGATAATTACGTAAAAGTGAAATCAAGAAAATGGCTAGCATTGAGCCTTTATGGACATGACAAAATGGCAAGATTTCAATTCTCCAACTATAAAACCGATATTCGCATAAAATGGGCATTGAGGAACATGATTCAAAAGGCTATCCATGGTATAACCTTTATTCATTCTTTAATTCTCAGAATTCCAATTCAACCTTCTTAAAAGAAAAGTTGGCAGATATTATGTTGAACCTGGTAATCTGAAAAATGGGTAGCATTGAGAGACATAAGAAGGGATAATTGTGTCATTCTTTAATCCATTCCTTTGAAACTTCAGCACCTGATGAAGCTGATCTTCTTCCCTACATGTCCGCAGTAAGAGAAAGTAAAATATTTCTTCTTAATTTGATCAAAATATCAAACCAACATGAGACTTGAAGCAGGAGAGGTATTGTTGAACCATCAGAATTTCGATTTTGGAATCGGAATTTCAATTTTCCAATCATAAATCGACTTTCTTAGAAAAGGAACACCGAGGGACATGAGTCAAAAGACTCCAAATTATGATTCTAGAAACGGAATTCCAATTCTCCAACTGTAATTGACTTTCACAAAAAAAAGGGGCAGCAAGGGCCATGAGTCGAGACTCTAAATTCCAATTTTGGAACCGAAATTCCAATTCTCCAACCGTAAATCGACTATCATAGACAAGGGGCACCGAGAGACATCATTCAAAAGACTCCAAATTTTAATTCTAGAAACGAAAAGAGGCACCGAGGGACATAAGTCAAAAGACTATGAAATCCAATTCTGGAACCGGATTTCCAAACCTCCAACTGTAAATTGAATTTCATAGGAAAGGGGCAATGAGGGACATGAGTCAAAAGATTCCTAATTTCGATTATGGAATTGAAATTCCAATTCTCCAACCGCAAATCGACTTTCACAAAGAAATGGCACCAATGGACATGAGTCAAAAGACTCTGAATTCCGATTTTGGAATTGGAATTCCAATTCTCTAACCATAAATCGACTTCCATAGAAAGGGGCACCGAGGGATATGAGTCAATAGACTCTGAATTCCGATTCTGGAATCAAAATTTGAATTCTCCAACTGTAAATCGACTTCCATAGAAAAGGGGCACCGAGAGACATGAGTCAAAAGACTCTGAATTCTGATTCTGGAGTCGGAATTCTAACTTTCCAACTTTAAATTGACTTTCACAGAAAAGGAGCACCGAGGGACATGAATCAAAAGACTGATAGCACCGAGGGACTTATAGCAACAAGTTATATAAGTCAAAAGACTAATAGCATCGAGGGACATAAGTCAAAAGACTGGTAGCAACGAGGGATACAAGTCAAAGGATTAATAGCACAAGGGACATATAGCACAGAGGGACATAAGTCAAATAACTGATAACAATGAAGGACATATAACATCGAGGGAAACAAGTCAGAAGATTGATAGCACCGAGTGACATATAGCAATGAGGGACATAAGTCAAAAGACTGATAGAAATAACCAAGGGGCATAAGTCAAAAAGACTGATAGAAACAAGGGACATAAGTCAAAAGACTCTGAATTCCATTTTCAACCATAAATCTACTTTCACAGAGAAGGGGCACCGAGAGACATGAGTCAAAAGACTCCGAATTTCGAATCCATAACCAAAATTTCAATTCTCCAACCGTAAATAAATGTTTATAGAAAGGGGCACCGAGTGACATGAGTCAAAAGACTACGAATTCCGATAATGAAATCAGAATTCCAATTCTCCAACTGTAAATCGACTTTCACATAAAATGGGCACCGAGGGACATAAGTCAAAAGACTACAAATTCCAATTCAGGAATCAGAATTCCAATTCTCTATCTGTAAATCGACTTTCACAGAAAAGGGGAACCGAGGGACATGAGTCATAAGACTTAGAATTCTGATTATGGAACCGAAATTCTAATTTCCCAACGGTAAATCGACTTTAACAGAAAAGGGGCACCGAGGGACATGAGTCAAAATACTCCAAATTCTGATTTCATAATCGAAATTCAAATTCTCCAACTGTAAATCGACTTTCACAACAAAGGGACACCGAGAGACGTGAGTCAAAAGACTCCGAATTGCGATTCTGGGATGGCAATTCTAATTTCCCAATGATAAATCGACTTTCACAGAAAAGGGACACCTAGAGACATGAGTCAAAAGACTGATAATCATCGATGGACATAAGTCAAAAAACTGATAGCACCGAGGGACATATGAAAACATTGGACATGAGTCAAATGACTGATAGCAACGAGGAACATATAGCAACCAGAGACATAAGTCAAAAGATAGATTGCAACGAGGGACATAAGTAGAAAGACTGATAGCAACGAGGGATATATAGGGCAAAGGGACATAAGTCAAAAGACTGATAGCACCGAGGGACATATAGCAACGATGGATGCAAGTCAAAGGACTGATAGCACCGAGGGACATAAGTCAAAATACTGGTAGCAACAAGGGACATAAGTCAAAAGACTGATAGCAACGAGGAACATATAGCACCAAGGGACATACAAAACGAGGGACACAAGTCAAAATACTGATAGCAACGAGGGACATATAGCACCGAGGGTCATAAGTCAAAAGACTGATAGCACCGAGGTACATATAACAACGAGGGATATGAGTCAAAAGACTCTGAATTCTGATTTCGGAACCGGAATTCCAATTCTCCAACCATAAATCGACTTTCACAGAAAGGGGCACTGACGGACATGAGTCAAAAGATCCAATTTTAGAACTGGAATTTCAATTCTCTAAACATAAATCGACTTTAACCAAAAAGGTTGCACCAAGGTACATGAGTCAAAATACTCCAAATTCTGATTCTGGAGTCGGAATTCCAACTCTCCAACTATATATATGACTCTCACATAAATGGAGCACCGAGAAATATGAGTCAAAAGACTGGTGGCAACGAGGGACATAAGTCAAAGGACTGATACCAACGAGGAACATATAGCACCGAGGGACATAAGTCAAAAGACTGATAGCAACAAGGGACATATAGCAACAAGGGACATATAGCAACGAGGGACATGAGTCAAAAGACTCTGAATTCCGATTTCAGAACCGAAATTCCAATTCTCCAACCATAAATCGACTTTCACAGAAAGGGGCACTGACGGTCATGAGTCAAGAGCCTCCGAAATCCAATTTTGGAACTGGAATTTCAATTCTCTAACCGTAAATCGACTTTTAACAAAAAGGGGCACCGAGGGACATGAGTCAAAATACTCCAAATTCTGATTCTGGAGTAGGAATTCCAACTCTCCAACTGTAAATATGACTCTTACAGAAATGGAGCACCGAGGGACAAAGTCAAAAGACTGGTAGCAACGAGGGACATATAGGAACAAGGGACATAATTCAAAAGACTGATAGCAACGAGGAACATATAGAACCGAGGGACATAAGTCAAAAGACTGATAGCAACGAGGGACATATAGCACTGAGGGACATAAGTCAAAAGACTGATAGCACCGAGGGACATGAGTTAAGAGACTCTGAATTTGGATCATAAATCGACTTCACAGAAAGGGGCACTGATGGACATGGGTCAAGAGACTCCAAAATTCAATTTTGGAACTGGAATTTCAATTCTCTAATCGTAAATCGACTTTCACCAAGAAGGGGCACAAGTCAAAATACTCCAAATTTTGATTCTGGGATCGAAATTCCAACTCTCCAACTGTAAATATGACTCTCACAGAAATGGAGAATCGAGTGACATGAGTCAAAAGACTGGTAGCAACGAGGGACATATAGCAACAAGGGACATAAGTCAAAAGACTGATAGCAACGAGGAACATATAGCACCGAGGGACATATAGCAACGAGGGACATAAGTCAAAAGACTGATAGCAACGAGGGACATAAGTCAAAAGACTGATAGCAACGAGGGACATAAGTCAAAAGACTGATAGCAACGAGGGACATATAAAAATGAGGGACATGAGTCAAAAGACTCAGAATTCCAATTTTGGAACCGGAATTCCAATTCTCCAATCATAAATCGACCTTCACAGAAAGGGGCACTGACGGACATGAGTTAAGAGACTCCAAAATCCAATTTTGGAACTGAAATTTCAATTCTCTAACCGTAAATCGACTTTCACCAAAAAGGGGCACCGAGGGACATGAGTCAAAATACTCCAAATTCTGATTCTGGAGTCGGAATTCCAACTCTCCAACTATAAATATGACTCTCACAGAAACGGAGCACCGAGGGACATAAGTCAAAAGACTGGTAGCAACAAGGGGCATAAGTCAAAAGAAAGACTGATAACAACGAGGAACATATAGCACCGAGGGACATATAACAACGAGGGACATAAGTCAAAAGACTGATAGCAACGAGGAACATATAGCACCGAGGGACATAAGTAAAAAAACTGATAGCACCGAGGGACATATAACAACGAGGGACATGATTCAAAAGACTCTGAATTTCGATTTCGGAACCGGAATTCCAATTCTCCAATCATAAATTGACTTTCACAGAGAGGGGCACTGACGGACATGAGTCAAAAGACTCCAAAATCTAATTTTGGAACTGGAATTTCAATTCTCTAACCGTAAATCGACTTTAACCAAAAAGGGGCACCAAGAGGCATGAGTCGAAATACTCCAAATTCTGATTCTGGAGTCGGAATTTCAACTCTCCAACTGTGTATATGACTCTCACAGAAACGGAGCACCGAGGGACATGAGTCAAAAGACTGGTGGCAACGAGGGACATAAGTCAAAGGACTGATAGCAAAGAGGAACATACAACACCGAGGGACATATAGCAACGAGGGACATAACTTATGGCCAATTATTTGCTTTTTTTAAAAAAGAAGGTTTGAACCTTTGTTCCGAATTGAATATTCAATCCAAATATGGAAATGAAAAATCAAAATTCAAAAAAGAAGTTGGTTCCTTTTGCGAAGCATTCGGATTGCAAAAAATTATTGCACCATCTTCAAAACACAAGAAGATTAGAAAACTTTCTAAAAATCCCAAATATAGAAAGTATTTTAAAAGAAATTCTTCTCCGGAAGAAAAACAAAAACCTTATAAAAAGAAATTCAAAAAATTTGAAAAATATCAACCCACTTGTTATAAATGTCAAAAGAAAGGCCATAAGGCTGATTCTTGTCCACTCAAAAAGATCGATGAAATCTTCTATGACGACGAAGAATTAAAAAATAAAATTTCCTCTTTACTCATTTCTGAAGAAATTCCTCCTAAAGAAGAAAGTGAACCACCATCTGAGAATGATGGTGATGAACTTGCTCAAATATTCAATACTTCTTCGGATGAAGAAAGCGATGAAGACTGTTCTAATGGTTTTTGTCATTTTTCTCTTAACGTTATTACCAAAAATAAGAATGAACAAGAACTTCTCTTTGACCTCATTGAGAAGGTTCCTGACTCTGAAGATCGCAAGAAATATCTCTTAAGGTTAAGAGACTTAGTTATTAAGGAAGAAAATCCTAAGAAAAATAAATTACTTCAGGGGATTGAACCCTTTAGTATTTCTAAACTCTTAGAAAAGGTTCCTTTTTCTTCTATTAATAACTATGTTACTACTAATGATCTTAAAAGAGAAATTAATATTCTTAAACAAGAAGTTAATAATTTACACAAAGAAATTAATATTTTACATACAAAAGATTTAGAAATTGAAACTAGAATGACTCTTGAAAAATTAAAACATAATATTCCTGAGTCCTCTAAATCAAATGATCCAATTATTCCTACTGAAAAGATTGTTATTAATCAAGAAAATCCTCCTGATAAAATTCAATCTATTGAGCACATTTCTTATCAAAAATGGTATTCCATCATCACTTTAGTGATTGACGATTTCAAAATATCTGTATCATGTCTTATAGACAGTGGAGCAGATCAAAATTGTATCAAAGAATGATTGATTCCTACCAAATACTATGAAAAAACTAATGAAAGACTCATAGCAGCCAATGCTACTCCCCTTAATATTAGATATAAATTATCTAATGCTCATATTTGCAATGGAGGTTATTGTTTCAAAACTCCATTCATCCTTGTCAAAAATTTAAACCTTGAAGTAATTCTTGGTACTCCTTTTCTAACTACCATCTACCCTTTCAGCGTTAATGGTAATGGAATCTCAACAAATATCATGGGTAAACATATTACCTTTGATTTTGTTACTCCTATCAAACAAAGAGAAATCTCTTTGCTTCAAAATAATATGATCTTCCCACAGATTAATTTAATCCAAAACAAAGAACTTCAAATTAAATCTCTCCAGGAAGAAATACCATACCTTAAGATTGAAGAAGATCTTAAGAATACTAATATTCAAATTAAAATTCAAGAAATTGAAGAAAGAATGAAGACTGAAATCTGTTCAGATCTTCCTCATGCTTTCTGGGAAAGAAAGAAACATGAGGTTTCTCTTCCTTACATTCCCAAATTCAATGAAAAATCGATCCCCACTAAGGCTCGGCCTATTCAAATGAATCATGATCTCATGAACACTTGCAAAGTTGAGATTGACTCTCTTCTTAGCAAGAAGCTCATTAGACCATCCAAGTCTCCTTGGAGCTGTGCGGCATTCTATGTCAACAACCAAGCCGAAAAGGAACGAGGAGTTCCTAGACTTGTTATCAATTACAAACCTCTCAATGAAGTTTTGGAATGGATCAGTTATCCAATTCCTAACAAAAGAGACCTTATCAATCGCCTTCACAAGGCCAGAGTCTTCTCAAAATTTGATCTTAAATCTGGCTTTTGGCAGATACAAATTAAAGAAGAAGATAAATATAAGACTGCATTCACAGTACCATTTGGTCATTACGAATGGAATGTTATGCCCTTCGGTCTTAAGAATGCACCCTCTGAATTCCAAAATATCATGAATGACATTTTCAATGTCTATTCTGATTTCACTATTGTTTACATTGATGATGTTTTGGTATTTTCTCAAAACATTGATCAACATTTCAAACATCTTAACACATTCATCCAAATTGTTAAGAAAAATGGGTTAGCCATCTCAGCCCCCAAAATCAAATTGTTTCAAACCAAAATTAGATTCCTTGGTCATGATATTCATAAAAACACTATATTAAGCCTATTGCTAGAGCAATTGAATTTGCGAATAAATTTCCTAATGAAATCAAAGATAAGAATCAATTACAAAGATTTCTTGGATGTCTTAATTACATCTCTGATTTCTTTCCCAATCTTAGAATTATTTGCAAATCTCTTTTCCAAAGACTTCAAAAGGATCCTCCTGCTTGGAATTCCACTCATACTAATATTATCATAAGTATTAAACAAAAGGTTAAGTCTCTTCCTTGCCTAGGTATCCCTAAACCTGATGCTTTCATGATTATTGAAACTGACGCTTCAGATATAGGATATGGAGGAATTCTTAAACAAAGAACTGCATCTCATGTATCATCTTTGCCAAAATCAAAAGAACAACTTGTTCGTTTTCATTCCGGTATTTGGACTGGTCCTCAAAAGAATTACTCTACCATTAAAAAGGAAATTCTTTCTATTGTTCTTTGTATTTCCAAATTTCAAGATGATATATTCAACAAAAAAATTCTTTTAAGAATAGATTGTAAATCTGCAAAAGAAGTTTTACAAAAAGATGTTAAGAATATTGTGTCAAAACAAATTTTTGCACGATGGCAAGCCATCCTTTCTAGTTTCGATTTTGACATTGATTATATTAAGGGTGAAAACAATTCATTACCTGATTTTCTGACGAGAGAATTTCTTCAGAAAGATGAGCCGTCCGAGAATGCAAACTCCTGAACATTATTCATCACAGGCACTCACTAATCCCAATCAATTTCAAACTATCTCTGATTTTCCTTCATTGCCTTATTCAAATGTTCTTCGGGCCCCTGCCCCTTCTACTCCAGTTAAAACAGGACCTTCCGGTTCCAACTTTACCAAACTCAATAATCCAAAGCAGTCTTATTTTACTAAACCCAATTCAGAGCATATTACTCTGACTAAATTCATAAATCCTCCAGATTTCAATACACTCAAGGATATTATCTCAAGATATATCCCATCCGGTTGTCAATGGTAATCTGACAATCTCTTCAAGACTCAAAGATTCTATGAATTCATAATTCTGTCGAGATCATTCATACTATGGATCCTAAAAACCCTGATAGGATCTCTTTTTCAAAATGTATTATTAAAAATATCATGAGATCTGAGGATTGGACTTCCGCCTATCCTGAAAAATGCTTTTCAAAACCGTTTTCTCCTCAAGGATTTTCTTATCCTGGTTACAAAATGGCATGGTTTAAAATGTTTTATTTTAGACCATTTGATCACTCATGATTTTTCACCTTTCATGTCGATTTTCCTAAAACCATTTTCCCAATTTGGTTTTTGGAATGGTGGGTTCAATTCGGACCTTTACCGGTCATCTTGCCAGTCGAAGTCCAAGAAGCACTCAATTGCTACTGTCAAAAGGCTCCAGAAGAGCAATATAGAAAAATAATTCAATTCTTCGCCGAATTCAAGGTCCCTTGGATTCTTTGTTGGAATTTTTCCTTTTCTCAGCATTTCCCCAAACCATTCCCTATCTCTATTATTAGAGAATTTAAGGTTAAATGGTGGCAAGGTTATTCTACAAAATATTGCAATCCATCTATTGTACAAAAGTTCCTCACCACAGGAGAAAAACCTAAGTGGGAACATCCTTCAAAATCAGTTCAACAAACAGCCAGCTCTACCAGTTCAAAAAAGAAGAAGAAGTCTAAAGAGGTTAAAACCTTTGAAGATGATGCTCCTCCTCTTTCTCAAAAACAGATCAAGATGTTCCAACTTTTGGAAGATAATCCAGAGATGGCCAAAGATTACTTGCAATTCATCAAAAGTAAAAGAAATTCTTCCACTGAGGAAGATGTTTCTGATCATTCAAGTACTGATGCCTTTGGTGGTCCATGTGCCCAGGACCCATATGATTTCTGACTACCTTGCATTTCAAATAAAAGAAAAGTAAAATGCAATTGCAAAAGAATAATAAACAATTGCAAAAGAAAAAAGAAAAATTCAAAAAAGCCGAAAAAATTAAAAGTGGCAAAAAGAAAAATTCAAAAAAGCCGAAAAAATAAGAAAGGCTATTAAAAAGAAAAATGAAAAAAATTTCTCTGTTAATTTATCTTTTTCCAGGTACTTCAAATCTGCATTATATGAATCAGAAGCTTCTCGGTGAAGCGTGTATTCATCTAATCAGTATTTATTCAAATCTTACAGTTTGATTCATTTACCTTTAGTGTCATGATCATGGGTCCCCTTCCTTTTACTTTCGGTGGACGACAAGATAAAAAGAAGATGCTCAATCAACCACTAAATTCAAAAGTTCCGGAGAAGTGACTGCTATGGCCGACAAAGTGCTGACAGCTCACCGCACCCATCTGCAAAAGCAAATGAAATTCAAATTCAAATGAAATTCATCAGAAGAAAAGTCTATATATAGGTTGTTAATTCATTGTAAATGATCAGCAGATTTTTTAGCCCAAAAACTCAAGTCCTTACGACAAACTACTCATCCGATCTTTCCTAAGCTAGAATTTATCATTCAAAGTAAGATTTGTATTTCAATTCTGTATTTCAAGTTAAGTCTGTATTTTCCATTCATTTATTTCAAATTTTACACTGTGTTTATTTCACTTCCGCACGTTTTTACTCTGCATTTCATACATACATACTCATATAACAACGAGGGACATAAGTCAAAAGACTGATAGCAACGAGGAACATATAGCACCGAGGGACATAAGTAAAAAAACTGATAGCACCGAGGGACATATAACAACGAGGGACATGATTCAAAAGACTCTGAATTTCGATTTCGGAACCGGAATTCCAATTCTCCAATCATAAATTGACTTTCACAGAGAGGGGCACTGACGGACATGAGTCAAAAGACTCCAAAATCTAATTTTGGAACTGGAATTTCAATTCTCTAACCGTAAATCGACTTTAACCAAAAAGGGGCACCAAGAGGCATGAGTCGAAATACTCCAAATTCTGATTCTGGAGTCGGAATTTCAACTCTCCAACTGTGTATATGACTCTCACAGAAACGGAGCACCGAGGGACATGAGTCAAAAGACTGGTGGCAACGAGGGACATAAGTCAAAGGACTGATAGCAACGAGGAACATACAGCACCGAGGGACATATAGCAACGAGGGACATAAGTAAAAAGACTGATAGCAACGAGGGACATATAGCACCAAGGGACATAAGTCAAAAGCATAGTTATTAAAGGCGCGCCCGAGGCGCGCCTAAGGCGCACGGCGCTCGGGGCGCTAGCCACCTCGCCTGCCATAGGTCCAGGCGGTTGGGATTTTCTGGGCGCTCGCCTAGGGGCGCCTTTCGCGCCTTGACTCGGGCAAAAGGCGCGCCTAAGGCGTGCCTTGCGTACATCTAGGGTTTGAAATAAAAATAAACATTTTTTTATTTGTCAAATAACATCAGAATAATAAAAAATACTATCTCTTAAGTCTTAATATTTAAGTGAAACGCATCTAGAGTTTCAAGATTCACTTTTTATCAAGTATAATCGTGCGTTGAAGCATCGGTAATCGGTATGACTCACGTAATCAAATTGATCCTATCTCTTTGAGGGATATAGATGAAAGCAATGAGTGGGTGGTTGGTCTAATGGAAGATGAAGATGAGTTGGTTCACCAAGGTGAAAATTTGACTTGGGGTATTGCTACAGAAGCAATGGTTAGGTTTACTAAGAAATTATCAAGGTCTTATGTTGTTTTTTCCAGGGATGCAAGGCGCGCGCCTAAGGCGCTGCTTCGCGCCTTGTGGCGCCTTGCGCCATTAATAACTAGAGTCAAAAGACTAATAGCACCGAAGGACATATAGCAACGAGGGACACAAGTTGAAAAGCTGATAGCAACAATGGAGATATAGCACTGAGGGACATAAAAGATTGATAACAAGGGACATAAGTCAAAAGACTATCCATGGTTTCTTTCTTTAATTCACAGAATTCCAATTGTCGACATGATATTTAGTAATCTTAAACTGACATTCACATTAAATCTCACTTTCTTGAAAAAATGAAAGTTAGCAGATATAATTATTAAGGGAACCTTAAATCAAGAAAAGTGGTAGCATTGACTGAGACGAGTCAAAAAGGTTAGCATTAGGGGACATGAGTCAATGATATCCATGGTATGAACTTCATTATCTCTTTAATGACAAAATTTCAATTCTAAGACCATCTTTGTGTTCTTGGGAAACAAAAGTTTGCAGATAATTAAGTAGAACTGAAATCAAGAAAAGTGGCAGCACTAAGGACATGAGAAGATTCTAAGTTTAACCAACATGCCTTAATTATAAGTTTAACCCAAATTGAGAGATTTCTTTCAGGGGAGTCTAATACACTTCTAAATTTTATTCCGCAACTTTCAGATCAGTAAAGCATCAACAACAATTTACTGTAAATCATATTTTCTTGAAAAAAGAAGAAGTTTGCAGATATATTATGAAGACAGAAAAGTGTTACCCTTGACGGTGACGGAGAAGGGTATCCCACCATGGTATACTCTTCAATTGGCAAAATTTTAATTCTCGAACCATCTTTCTGATCTTGAAATACAGAAGTTTGCAGATAATTGCGGAAAACTTGTATCAAGAAACTGGCTAGCATTGAGCCTTTAGGGACCCCTAAACCCTAAACCTTGTATCAAGAAACTGGCTAGCATTGAGCCTTTAGGGACCCCCTAAACCCTAAACCTTGAACCAGTTTGCAGATAATTACGAATAACTTGAATCAAGAAACAAGCTAGGGACCAACCTCAAACCCCAAGTGAAATACTGAACTGCTTCTATCTTTCATTGAAAAATTGGGGGAGAGAAGGCTTTAATTGCTTCCAAGCTTTCTACGAATAGGGAAAGAAATCAAGTGACCGTTTGATTTGGGGAAAGAAATAAATTGGATGTTCTGCGTTTTCAATTTAGCCGACATCCTTTATTCAAGTGACCGTTTATTTTGGGTCTCTAATTAATTACAAAATTTATTAACTTTAAAAACAAGGAAAGAACAAATGACCGTTTATTTCCCTTAAAAATTTATATAAGTCTAGGGTTACGATGAAGCAACTTAAAATGAAAATAATTCTCTCTAGTGTTTATGTTTTTTAATTTATTGTCCCTTATTTTTTCGATGGTCTAGAGACTCTAGACTCTACTACTACAATTTGTCCACAAATTTGGTAATTTAATTTAGAAGTTCAATAAACTAAATTACAAGAATTAAAGTTAATCTACGCACATTTGATTAATGAAATTGCATCATTCGGATTTTTGCAAGAAAAGTGCAATTTAATTTGGGTAACAAAACTCATTGTAGGCTAACATCAATTTTAGAACGGGACCCAGGAAATGTGAAACCTAGGTTTTAATTTTCCATTTTGTGCTTATATAGTTATATTTTTGTCATGTATTGTAGTTATATTTTGTCATTTATTTCACTAAAAAATTAAATGATCTGAGAAATTCTAACTTGAAATTATTTTTTTCATGAGAAGCAATTCTTTACAGCTCTTTTTTATGCTTATATTTCTGAAGTATGACAAAATTCTGTAAAATATAACATCCCATTTATAATATCGTTTAATTCAAATTTTTGCATTCAATTTTTTTTTTTAACAATATCATTCAATTTCTTGAAAGCACTTCCAACCCATTCTTTGACATTTGTGCAACACATTGCATGTTTCAGGCAATTTTGTGAGTAAAAACATTACAAATTTATAAACATAATATATTTTCATTAGAAGGTGAAACAAACTATGTAAACCGTCTTAAAGGGGGATGTGACTAAGTCGTCTATCAATCATGGAAAGACATTCTTGGAGCTTAAATTCTAGAGTGTATGGCCTGCCCCTTGAAACAGAGTCATCAAATAAAAGTTGAAATTCAAAATCTTCACTTACTTTTCACAAATAGTAATACGTCATGAGCAAGAATTGCTAACCTTCACAATGACATACACTATTTCAGAGTGTTGAAGTGAGAAGTTGTATACCTAATCAAACAAAAATTTAAAATTATGATTGATATTAAATCTTGAACAAAGAATCACAAAATGATGTACAAGGATAAAACTAACTCATGATTAGTTGATTGAAAAATTTACTACAACAGATGGAGAGTCAACAAATACTAATAGTAATTGGTAATGCGCATGAGTCGTTATATTAGAGTACACGAAATGCATCATATATCTTTGTCTAGACGCTACACCGCCTATGTTTCAAGGATGAGTTTCATGTGCACGGTTCATAATGTATTTTAAAAATTCATAATTTATTGGACTAAAATTTACGACTTTTTACATTAAGGAGTGTACGGTACATGTTTTAAAGTAATAAATCGTAAATTTCATTGCAGCAAATTATAAATTTCTGATGATTTGTGTGTTTATCGCCCTAATCCAACCATGAGTGATGTGTTTTCAAGTTGAACTCTATCTCATACATGAGACCGTCTTACACTAGATTCTCCCTTTTTATAAAAACAAAGGCAAAAAAAAATACTCCTATTTAATTATATAATTAAAAAATTAGTTCAGAAAATATTATATAATAAAATAATGAGATAGGTACTTGTTAAACGAAATCAAATAAATTAATATTTTTACTAATTTTTTATTCAAGATTTTTTTTTTTTTTTTTTTTAACAGCTTCAAGATATTAGTTTGAGTTTCACCTCACGAGATCAATTTATAAACGAACATACCTTGAATAAATTTGTGGCGTTTATATTATGGTATGTTGTGAGTAGGATTTTTCTAAGGCCACCCCACATTCAATGGCGTCGACCCATATTGAAAAGCTCAACCTGAAAAATGGTTATTTGTATACTGAACTAGATTATGGATAATGGATGTATAAATTGGACTTGGGCCATAATGATTATTCATACCTCACACTTTATTTTCGTTACGAATTGGAGACGGATTTCTACCGATAAGCCCAATTACTATGGGAGCGACTTTGACATGTCCTCATGAAATTTGTAATCTTGTATTTTGCCTTAATTTTTTCCAGTAAATACAAATTACTATTCATGTAATGTTAATACATCATATATATATAGGGGCATTTTATAAATAATAATATATATATGATACTCACTTAAAGTATAAAATTTAAGTTATACTACTTGTTAGTGATTATGCGAACTACTAATAACTATCGATGTTTGCTTGTAATTGATTATAATTATAAAAGTAAATGCAGGAAATAATTGAAATATTAAAAGAGAATGGACAAAAGCATAAAGGAAAAACTTCCAAATATTCCGTTTTATTCTGTCTGAGAAAAATCTTCTTGTTAAAGTAAATTGAATTTAAACTTTGGATTGAAATTCACAATACTTTAAACATGTTGGTCGGCTTTTAAAAAAAAATGTATATACCGATATTCTGCCAAGTCCGCTGACATGGCAGAGATTTAATTAATTAATAGAAGCAGAGCATGAAATAATCCTAAATATGATACTTATATTGCGAAATAAATTTAAAAATAATAAGCTCATAATTATGCTAACAATAATTAATGTAAGAGGAGACAGAATTGCACGTGCCTCCCCTCAATCGTCGAGATATTTGAGTCAAAAGATGCCGCGCACGTGCCTTCCCAGTCAAAGGTCAAAAGGCAGTGATTGCCTTGCACGAGCCTATATTTCTTTTAATTTTCTCTTTTGGTAGTATTTTTTTGGTGCATTTTTAATATAAATGCATATAAAAAATAAAAAAGCAAAAGATTAGGGCCCTAAGTCTAGGATAAGAGCGATGAGGAGGATTGTCTTTTGCGATTAATAATACTCCCATGCATTCACATCACATGAAGTTTATTTATTTGTTTATTGTCGTGGAAGTAAAAGGTTAATTGATAACTAATTATAGTGTTTTGCATGTTACTCCTTTGCTATATACTCCATTTGAATAATATATAAATACCATAAAAAATGGAATTGCGTTTAAATTGAAAGAGTACTTGAAATGATTATAGTCGATTAATTTCTTCATAAGTATAGTCTAAGCAAAATCAAGGCACAATATGAGAAAATAATCGAGAATGCATGGATATATGTAGAGTGGATCATCTTGGTTTTTTTGTCAACTACATGCATGTATGGTCTTAAATCGTATCAAGACTTATGACTTGTGAGTATATATCTCTAGTTAGTATTATGTGTACGTATTTTCACTTATTTTTTAATCTCATAGGTAGGCTTGAGACTTAAAAGTATACTCATCTCTGTATTTCAAGTTCGAAACTTCTTAGCCACAAATACAATCAAGGTAAGAGTTATTCCCAGAAGAGAGGTATTTTCATAGTATGAAATTTAATTTATATCGTCATGAGAGTGTTTTTTCAAAAGTATTGAAATTGTTTAATCACTACAAAAAATTGTCATTTAAAACAAATTAATATGTGCCATTATTTTTTTTAGTAATAAAGCAATTCTTTATTTTATTTTTTGTAGTGTAAACAAATTTCTCATTTAAAAGAATTCAAGTTTTTTGAAAATTAATACAATTTTTAATTATAACATTATATGCCATTTTATTGCACTTTTTTCTTATGTATGTCACTCTACGGTTGACTTTAAGTACAAAGTCATATTTATGGTTCAATGGTTTCACTTATTGAACGACCGAGGTATGCAATTCAACATCAACTACCCAATATCCCAATTTAAGAAAAAAAAAAAAAAATTCAAATAATCGAAATTACTTACTCAATTATATGTCACAAAATTAAATAAGATTTCATTAAAACAAATAACTAACAATACTAATAAAAAACAAATAACAAACAATATTTATTGAATCCATTATACAAACAATATCTATTGAATTATATCTTGAAATACACTAGTTTCTTCTTTGTCCAGTTCTGCAAAGTTCCAAGTGCTGAAAGAATTAAAAGGATTGCAACATCTATCAGCATCTGCATGTTGGGGTGTCAAACAATATCCCACATCGGAATAATATGGGAGGATCATGGGGTTTATTAGAATGGACAATATCTCAATTTATATGAGGCCTTTTGGGAGATGCCAAAAAACAACTCCGTGCAGACTTGGCCCAAAACGGACAATATCATATCAATGCGGGGATTTGGGTCCATTCAGGGTCCTAACAGTGGTATTAGAGCCATGGTCCCAGACGAAACGATGTGGAGTAGTCCCCGGTGTTGAACGAATAGGATGGTGAGCCTTGGTGAAATAAACGGGGGTCTCTATGGATTAGGCGGCGTTGACCTAGATAGAGCAGGTCGTTTGGGGGAGACTCAGTGATCTTTGTTTGAGGGGGGGATGGACAATATCTCAATTGATATGAGGCCTTTTGGGAGATGCCAAAAAATAAATCCGTGCGGACTTGGCCCAAAACGGATAATATCATACCAATGCGGGGATTTGGGTCCATTCAGGGTCCTAACAGTGGTATCAGAGCCATGGTCCCAGACGAAACGATGTGGAGTAGTCCCCGGTGTTGAACGAATAGGATGGTGAGCCTTGGTGAAATAAACGGGGGTCTCTATGGATTAGACGACGTTGACCTAGATAGAACAACTCATTTGGGGGGACTCGGTGGTCTTTGTTTGAGGGGAGGATAGTTGGGGTGTCAAACAATATACCACATCGGAATAATATAATATGGGAAGATCATGAGGTTTATTAGGATGAACACTATCTCAATTGGTATGAGGCCTTTTGGGAGATGCCAAAAAATAAATCCGTACTGACTTGGCCCAAAGCGGACAATATCATACCAATACGGGAATTTGGGTCCATCAAATGTCATAACACTCCATCTATATGGGTCTGAGTGGTTTGGACGATATGAAATTATAGGAACGAGACAATTTTTAACAACTCTTCCAAGTCTCTTCGTAAGATACTGGATGAACCAAACTGCATCTATATGGGTCTGAGTGGTTTGGACGATATGGAATTACAGGAACGAGACAATTTTTAACAACTCTCCAAGTCTCTTCTTAAGAAACTGGATGAACCAAAAGTTAGATTCTGGTCATGGGTGTCAGTTAGATTTCCTACATTAAATTTTTTTTCTTTTTCGGATTGGTTGATTGATCCGGTAGCATGTTGTGGAGCTATAGTAGATTAGCAATCGTCATCAATAGTTTTGAGTTAGTTTCTAATGGGGGGATAGGAGTTATGGATAGCCTGTGATTTGTCCATTTTGATGTACGAGTTAGACTATCCCTTGTACTTCAATTAGTATATATATATTATCTTTTTTTTGAATAAAAAAAATATAAACCTTAATTTAAAACAAATATGTGCCATTATTAATTGTTGATCAGTTACGTTAAACATCAATTATAAAAAAATAGACCGATATTATAAGTATTTCAATTTTCAAATCTTTATGAAATGCATACATTAGTTAGGTCAAACTAGACCAATAATTGTGGATGAAGTAGCTTGGATTAATTTAGGCTTCAAACATTCTCAGCCTGAAAAGAGAGAATTCTACATAGGCTAGCTCTACTTTTATCTTTTAATTTATACATCTCAGTTTGGTTCACTAATTAGTACATACATATATGTACGCACAGTTATATAAAATCCCATAGTGGATTTTTTATGAAACCTAATAAATATTAACATAATGGCAAAGTATAGTGTGAACAAATTTTACGGTGAAACTGGTTAAGGAGTGTGACTTATATTAATAAAGTGTGTGACTTTTTACTGTAAAGTGTGTGACTTTTTACTATAAAGAATAATACTCATAAAAGTGAAGGGTGTGACTTATATTATAAAGCAAAGAGTGTCGTAGTGATAACAGGTGCGGAACCACCATGGGGCCAAGGGGGTCACTGGCCCCCCTGGCCCCTCTGACACTTTATATATATATATATTAATTTCTAGTATAAATTATTAATTTATTTTGTGGCTATGTGGTATGAAGTGATCTTAAAAGACAAATGTGTTAGTGTCCAAGTCCCAAACACTGTATTTTTTTATTTAAATTTCAAAGTGTGTTTTTTTTTTTCATGTGCACCATGCACTCGTAGTGCATTTTAGAAATGTGTGACTTGTTATATTGAAAAATGTAACTTATTTACTCTTAATCGTGCAACTATTAAAATGGAAAAATAATTACACGGTTCAGTGTAAATAAGTTATATTTTTTGTATAACAATTTGCACAATTCTAAAATGCATTATGGGTACACGGTGCACCTGAATGTACATGAGATCTTGGGCCCCCCTCGGCGAATTTCCTGGCTCCGCCACTGATAACTGAAGTGTGTGACTTATATTACTAAAGTGTATGTCTGTAAAAAAAAAAAAAAGTTTCACGGTGAACAAGTTTCACAGCATACCAACTATAACATAATTACTTGTGTTATATATATTACATTATATAAGTATTTTATACTGGTATTGAGCTCCATAACAAATCGCCGTCGACGGGCTCTATATCGTTGGCTTTATATACTTATATACTCCCTCCATCCCAGATCAGTTTTCACACTGATTTGGGAAAGCAAACCAAGAAAAATGTACTTTTTGCATAAAATAATGGCATATAGGTAAATAAGTGTGTTTTTTTGTGTAGTAAAAGTTGTGTAAAAAGTGTTCATTTTAGGGTGTGAAAACTGATATGGAGACAAATCAAAAAGGAAAGTGTGAAAACTAATGTGGAACCGGGAGTAACTAACAAATCACCGTCGACGGGCTCCATACCATTGGAGTTATGTACATATATAACTCAGTTGCGCCACGTATGGCACTCGGTGAAAGAGTACTCAAATTAAATACAGAGGCAAAAATTGTAATAAAGAAAATCGACAATAATTAATTGCCGGAAGTGAAAATATTCAGATAGATTGGTGAATATTTCAGAATGAATATAATATTGAATGCAATAGAAAAAGAATTGTTCACGTTTAATGCATTATCATTAACGACTTCATGTATAATGGAATAACTTTGTATTTCGTCACTGCTTTTACTACTTTATAATACTCTATTTATACTTTTTTTATTTTTTCGGGGGTGGTTGGGGGATTACTTAAATAAACACAACGTGATATTATTTTCTTAATTGAAATTCAAGCACAATCATGATTAATATTATTATTATTATTAATTCACTTATTTAGAAACCCCAATAGTCAACAAAAACCGTATAGTCGTATACATGTATTTATTTATATCCAACCAATACACATGAGTTGGATTGTTTAAGTCAAGTAATTTAACATTTGATCGATATCTCACATCTTACATAATATTTAATCTTTAAGTCGAGCCTTTACGTCGTGGAGGTGTAGCATCATAAGAATAGATTGAAGAACACCTTAAATCTGGGGGTGCCAGGCCTTGTCGAATTTATTTACTGCGAACCAAACAGGCCCTGATCACCGGCCCAGTGTTTTTCCTGCTTATCGGCTATTGGTCTCAAATAAAAAGTTAAAAACCTTATTTGGATTCGCACTTAATTTGAAATTTGGCCATGGATATGTGTCCATCCGGTACACCTTACACTCATATTACATTTAAGAATCATGTAACTTGTTATATCAAAAATACAATTTGTTTATATTGAATCATACAACTACTAATATGAATGATAATAATTGATATTTTCATCCGTGAGTATTTTCGGGAGGAGATCTTACCACTATTGAGAGAAAATACAGTGACGCTGGCTAGAAAATTCATGTCAAGGAGAACGAATGATTATGTAAACTTTTTGTATCTACAAATTTTCCAGAAGACTGGATGGGTCGTGACACATGGGAATTATTCCTCACCCAAGATTATAAACTTTTTTCACTTTAAAAAAATAAATTCTGTTGTTATAAATTTCATTAACCACTTGTAAATTGTAATGCTGGATTTTCCGATAATTAATAGTCTCACTGAGATCTTTCAGTTGCTTGTTTTGATTTGAAAATTTAAGATTTTTATCGTTACAATAAAAAGTTAAAAACACTCCTATGTCTATTTTCTTATCCTACTTTAATATAGTTTGAGGAGTTCATTTTATTTTTAAATGAATATCAAAATTTATTTGTTTGTGTTTTTAGTCATTTTTCGATTTCTACGCTTTGGATGTTCCAAAAATACTTTTATTTATTTTATTTCTAAAAATATTTTGTACGTTGCAACTGTACAAACTAATATCGTTCAATGAAAATAATTAATGCTCCGTTTAATTTAAAAATTGTGATGTTCAAAAATTTGTTGATGAAATTAAGAATGAGGGCATAATGGTAAACATCCTTCATTGATTACCTTTATATCAATAAAGATAAAGTTAAAAATTATGAGAATTTTTTTTGATTAGGATAGGGATAAATGAGAAAAATTATTCAAAACATCAAATATTTGAGTGGGTCTCATGTAAACCAAGATACAATATGTATAAATAGTACATTTTAAAATTATGCGACTTGTTATACTGAAAAGTGCAGTATATTTACTCTGAACATTGCAACTATTTTTTTTTCATATTAATAGTTACATGATTCAGTGTAAATAAATTGCATTTTTCAATATAAAAAGTCGCACAATTCTAAAATGAACTATGAGTGCACGATGCACCTGGATGCATACAAAACATAGCCCAAATATTTTGTAACAATAACACTACTCTAGAACATTATTTATTTTGTATTGGAGAGATACTATCTAGTTAAAACAACTAATATTGATCAACTACTATTGTTCAGTAAAAACAACAAGATATACACTTGTGTGAATTCGAGTTCACCGAGTTCACGTGCAATGAACTATTTTTTTAATATCACTGTTATATATAAAAATTATCATTATTATGTACCATATGTATAAAATTATTTTTTTAAAATAATAACAATGATAATTTTTATGCATAAAAATGATATAATTTATTTTTAGATCTAATTCACATGATTGTCACACAAACAATTAATATTTTATAAAAAGTTAGAAAGCACAGGATTTAAGTGTGCGGAGCGAGTCAAAATTTAGAATTCAGGGATTTAGAATCCTTGATGAATAGTAAATGTATGTGTTTGTTTTGGAATTTGAGTAGGGTAGAATTTAACTTTATGTCAAATCAATGTTTAATAGTGATTGATGTTGTATTATTATATTATATTGAGAAGAGTAAGAAATTGTATAAAGTGTGATGTATAGGGAAAAATAATAATAAATTTTATAGATATTTGTAGGTGTGGATTGAATGTAGGATTTGAAAACCAGACTTTAAATCTCAAACTCGTATAAGACGGAAAACTCAAAGTCCTAAATATATCCGCGTGAATCCCAAAACAAACATACCCTTAGTACATGAGACTTTATCTCATAACGATGTCTTTTAAATAGAGACCTGAATAATACATGGACAATTTTATTTATTTACATTACATTACATTCCAATTCAATTATATCTTTTATATTACTCTTACTCCCATGATAAATAATATAAAAGAAAATTATATAATTAAAAGATTAAATCTTGTATGCATCAGATGCATCGTGCACGTCATGGTTTATTTTAGAAACTTGCAAATTATCGCACTGAAATTTACAACTTTTTATATTAAATATGTAATTATATTTATGAACACAGATTGAATATTTCAATGTAATAAATTATAATTTTTCTATAAATATATCATGGAGTTTGTTCGGTTCACAAAAGACCCGGTCTAGATAAAAATAGTTTTAATAGAGAGGAATGGAAAGCCCCATTAAGTATTGGCTCGATCCATCGTAACCAAAGGACCGTCAGCCCGTATCTTTCGCGAGAAACCAACACTTTATTTTACTCCTTACTAATATTATTATTAATTCAAAACCCAAAAGAAGAAAATGTAAATTAAAAAACACAACACCCTGTTCAGTGTTTCCCCTCTGCCTCTGCTATTACGCCGAATGGCAAATTGAACCGCCTTTCCTTCCCCCTTGCATTTCTCCACCTGCACTGCACCCTTTTCTCTCTCTACTGTCTCTCGCATTTATCCTAATATAAACTCTCATTTTACTGCTTCTTTTTAAAACCTTGCATGTGCCCCTTCTTTCAAATTCACTTCATTCTTCATTCAGCTTTTAACTCGAACACAACTCCATCCATTGATGCATCAATTCTTGCCTATTTCTGGATAATGAGGTATATATATCAATTTCACTTTTCTATTTTTGCTCTTATTCACTATTGACTACTGATTATTTCATTTTTATTTTCAGATTTTGAACAAGTTCGTTATAATAATAAATGTTGAGCAACAAAATGGCGCCGGAAAGCAACTGGCTTTCTTTCTCTCTGTCTTCAATGGAAATGCAACCTGCTGATCCCCAACATTACTACTCATTCGCTGATAATTTCTATAACAATACTGGTAAGTGATATATATATATACAAGGTGGTGAATGTATGTATATGCCCATGTAATCAGCGTTTTTTTGGGGGACGAAATCTTTGAATGGCCATGTTTGAAATTTTGGTGTATACGCCTCGGTTTGTCCGTTTTTATTTTATTTGCTGAGATAAACATTTTTGAAAATCAACAAGGAAAAGACAATTAATTACAGCCTGTATCTCGCTAAATTTATTTAGCTTCAAACTCAGCATCTACCAATCCATCTTATCTCCACTCTTAATTCTGTTACTTTTTGGCATTTTCCATTCAATTTCACCTAAATGTGTCCCATTTTTTTATAAAAATTAAATTAAATTGCCTTGCGTTTTCTCTTATTTATTGCAATTTTTTCACCACTTACAACTCGGATCACTCTCATTTTAATTTTCCCCTTCATTTTTTGCTACAGAGTGGCCTAATCAGAAATCTCCGGCAATGTACTCCCAACCCGAAAATCACCAAATGAAGGAACACAACTCCAGCATTTACTACATGCAGCAGCCCCCCAAGCTGGAGGACTTTTTCAACGCCGCCGCCGCAGGCGGCGGCGACTCGGCCGAGACTCAGGACTCGTCCCTGACTCACCTGTACGACCACCACCACGACGGCGCCTCCGCCGCCTGGGAGCAGCAGGATCTGAAGAGCATAATCGGGTTTCCGTCCTTCTCGGCGAACTCGGGCTCGGAAGTGGATGACTCGGCCTTCGCGGGGCAGACTCATGAGTCGCCCGGTGAGTCTGGCACCAAGTTGGTCGCCTACTCTCACTGCCCGCCCAACTCTGCTGCTAACGGATTGTCACTCAACGTTAACGGCGTTAATAACAGGAGCAGTAACGCCGTTGATAATTCGGAGAGTAGCAAGAAAATTGGTGACACATTCGGTCAAAGGACTTCCATCTATCGAGGTGTAACGAGGTATTAATTTTTTTTAATTAATTTCCCCTTTTTGATCGAATATTTTTCTGAATCATACTTATATGCATGTCTATTTTGTACTATGTTGGAATTTTGATGACATAATTTTATTTAATTTTAACAGGCACAGGTGGACGGGGAGATATGAAGCGCATCTATGGGATAACAGCTGTAGAAGGGAGGGCCAGGCCCGAAAAGGCCGTCAAGGTACAACTCTTTTTCACGCTATGGAAACTTGTACTTTCTTCGAGGAATATTCAATTCTCTTAAAATTAGAATAATTAAAATCAAATACAGTATAGTATCTTTTTCTTGGATTGCAAATCCTTTCAATCAGGGATTTAAGATGACTGAGAAATTTGTACAGAAATTGTACTTCATTTTTCTAGTAAATTTTCATTCAATCTTTCACTGATTTGATGATATGGGCCGCCATTTTTACTTCATTTTCTGCAATTTTATAGTATTACTTTATCTGAAACATTGGATATTCATCTCCAGGTCCAGAGATAGAAAATAATTGTCCTAAAGTTAATGAAATTGTTGTCCATTTTTGTTGTTGCCTTTAATACCCCTGGTCCGTGAAGACACTCACATTACCTCAGCTAGTCTGAACACTAGTGCCTGAAATTCTGAAAATTTTATCAGCTTGCTTTTAGCTTTTGCTTTTTTCCTTTCCTGGAATAACTACTTTTAATTGGGTTTGACCAGAGAACCACCCCATATGACAAATTTGAATGAGGTGTGCTGTGCCCACCTTATTTTATGGAATTCACACAATGTATGAGTTTTTAATTTTTAAATGGGCATATATGTATTTGGGTTAATAATTTCTTCAACCTAAGTTCCAGTTTGAAGCATATCTAGTATTTTACGGATGAGATGATTGCTTACATTGCTATATTAAGATAGATATAGTCAAGTAGAGAATAAATATGTGTAACGGTACCAATGATGATAGGATCATGGTGTTGACGACAGGGTGATGACGCACGTTACTATATTTGGGAATTGAGTGATGGACCACTTTTTAAAAAATATAGGTGGATTAACTAACGGATTGTGGTCGTATCAACGGATTGGATTACTTTCTTGTTTAAATGCTATTAACTAACCTCGTCCTTCAATGATCTAATTGGTTCAATTCTTTTGCATGAATTGTGGTCGTATCAATGAATTGGATTCACTTTCTTGTTTAAATGCTATTAACTAACCTCTTCCTTCAATTTTCTAATTGGTTCGATTCTTTTGCATGAATTGTGGTCGTATCAACTTCTTCGATGCTCAAATTGTGCTGCAGTTTATCTAGGTAAGGAGATGTTCGTCATATCTCTTCTTTGCACAACAAATTCTTTCGTTAATCTATTTCATTAGTTATCGCGTATGTTAAATATGCAGGTGGATATGACAAGGAAGATAAGGCGGCACGTGCTTATGATTTGGCTGCTCTCAAGTACTGGGGTCCCACCGCCACCACCAACTTCCCGGTATTCCCTGAAGTTCTGAATTTGGTTGATTCTTCACTTATTATGTCTTGAAAATAATTCTAAACTGAGAAATTGTACTTTTTAGGTCTCTAATTACACCAAAGAAGTGGAGGAGATGAAGAATTCAACTAAACAAGAGTTCATTGCCTCACTACGAAGGTTTGCATTCTTGAATCAGCGGGACCAAAAGCATTGATCGTTGTGGATGATTACTCTATTTATTAATGAAGTTCTTCTAATCGCACGTTTCCCTGTTTTCTTCAGGAAAAGTAGCGGTTTTTCAAGGGGAGCATCAATCTATAGGGGTGTTACAAGGTTCAAATTCCATATTGGTAGCAAAATTTCCTAGTTTGATCCTAAAACTAACGCTTCTTATATTACTGATCGGTGCAGGCATCACCAACAAGGTCGATGGCAAGCAAGGATTGGTCGTGTTGCCGGGAATAAAGATCTGTACCTCGGAACATTTGGTATGCACGCTCGTCTATCTACGTTAATATTGGGGATAAATGTAGATGAAAAACACTATATATGGGGAGTGAACAACACTCTTATACACCAATTGTGTGGTGCAACTGCACATCACTAATACTTTTCAGTGAAATCAACTAATACTATTTAAAAAATGTGATGAGTTCTGATATGGACTCCAATAATGTGTTTCCTGATGAATAATGTGGCAGCTACCGAGGAGGAAGCTGCAGAGGCGTACGACATAGCCGCAATCAAATTCAGAGGAGTCAACGCAGTAACCAACTTCGAGATGAACCGATACGACGTCGAGGCCATCGCCAACAGCCCACTCCCCATTGGTGGAACAGCGAAGAGGTTGAAGCTCTCTCTGGAAGCCGAGGAGAAGCAGTGGCATCTAGGTACAATGCTTCAAGCTCCATGTGCAAGCAACGGCAGCAGCATTAGTTTCTCCGCTATCCAACCGGGTCCCACCATCCCCTGTGGCGTGCCGTTCGACAACAACTCCACCCCGTTCTATCATCACAACCTCTTCTACAACCAGTACTCGGGCAACCAGGGCATCTCCGACGCGTCCGCCTCCTTGGTCTCGTCTATGGGAACTGCGATGACGTCAGCAGGCGAGTACTTCGTTTGGCCTCATCAGTCGTATTAATTAAGTTGATAGCTACATAGGGACAGTACTGGTCTTCTACTAATGGTTTAACAGATAGTTTTTATTCGTGGGATTCAATGATTTGTTAATCTTTAGGGTTAGTTTGTCCGATTGTGGGGGGACGGGACTAACGACATTGGAGGATAAAAAGGTTTTAGATTCTAGGTAGAAGATGGATATGTGCTGTAAGTAGCTTGTTTTCATTTAGATGTATGGTGAATGATACAGGAAAAGGGCAGTTTGGTATGGATTAATTTTCAACTTGTTTTCCATTCCCTCATGCTGCTCCTGCCTCCTGTCATCAATCAGTTTTGCTGATTTTATTTTTATTTATACAATCCTGCAAAATCAATCCATGTATGAAGTGTCACTATCATACGAAGTGTCACTATTATGCATACGGAGTATTACTATTATGCATAAGAAGTATCATTGTTTAAAACATCAATCATTTTTGAACAGTGACACTCGAAAAAGAGAGTTCATGTGAATTCTGTTTCACAGGAGACCAACTCTAATTTGCTTAGCTGAACCTAATGAAAACATGTGTGACAACTTTATATAGTGAAATAAAGACTGTAGAAAACATGTAGTCTCTGTTCAGAATTTTCATGCATCAATATGACATTATGATCCAAACAACATTAATTGTGACCTAAAACAGCTAAAAAGAAAGCACAGTTACTACCCTTAACACACTCTTCTCTTTAGTACTATGTTGGCTCTGCTGCCATTTTAAAAGCAGGCTGGCAACATTACTATAAGTCCAAAAAAACGAGAAAAAACACGAATATTCAAAAAAAACGGGTGATCCTCCTCAGGGCAGCGCACGTTGTAGGACGAGAATTTCTCCAGCCTTTGGGAAATATATATACATAAGAAAGGCAGCTGAATGACAGCAGTAGCTGCTCGTTGAATCGGGGTTAAATATGATCGAAAACTGTTCTACTCCATAACTAATTGCATATGGCGATTTAAGTCGCTGATGTAAGTAGCAGAGGTGTAGTCCTCGAAATCGCATGCATCAAGAAGCAATGCTCTTCCTCCCATGGATTTCTGCTTCATGTCTACTCCATTTTCACCTTTCAGCAGCTGAGAAACCTGCATATGAAAGAGTCGAATGATATAAGGAACTATAAAGCTTGTACGAGACGGTCTCATGATATATTTGCAGAACCCTGCAAAAGTATTATGACTCGTGCAAAAACCGTGTTTCTAGTTAGTACGCGTTTCATGTTGGGGCGCATGTTGGGCATGTGATGGATGCAGGTTGAAGCTGTAAACATGGCACGTTTCATTTCCACGGCGTCATATATTTCTTCTAGTCGAGGATCTGCTACCTCTTTCACTTTGTTCTGCTCAAGAAGTGGCTTTGCCTACAGACAAAAGTACAAATTAATTATCCATAAGGTGCACCGTGCGACTCACGTGTATTTTGAAAAGTACTAACATACCCACATAACTAGACTTTGTCTAGAAGAATCAACTGCACGGCGACCTGTTATCAGCTCCAGCAGAAGCACCCCAAATGCAAACACATCAGTCTTCTCGTTGACCAATCCGTGCATGAAATACTCTGGAGCCATATACCTATTTTCCGCATCAAAACATACATATATAGTATATATATAATCTTGAAATTTTGAATTATAAGAAACAGAAGATTTATAACTTTTAGACTAATACCCAAAAGTGCCTTCAATTGGAGACACAACAAGATGAGCCCATTTTTCCGGGAGCCATTTCGCTAGTCCAAAGTCCGATATCTGAAAACGAGTCTCCGTAAATCAAATAATTAATGATGTCATCTAATATGTCCGATATCTGAAAACGAGTCTCCGTAAATCAAATAATTAATGATGTCATCTAATATGTCCGATATCTGAAAACGAGTCTCCGTAAATCAAATAATTAATGATGTCATCTAATATACGTGAGATATATTAAAGACAATGAAAGCAACCTGGGCTTCATAATCTTCAGAGAGTAGTATGTTCGAAGCTGTAATATCTCTGTGAATTATTCGCCTTTGACAACCGGAATGCAGATACTGCAACCCCTCGGCCACCCCGATCGCCACCTTAAATCGAACCTTCCAATCCAGAGCCTCTGCTGATGTACCTGAAATAATAAATCAGACTTCATTAGACCAGATGTCACAAGTTCTAGCATGCATATATGGCTTATCAAATGTACACAAAAAGGTCCTAAAAAGTTAACTTTTTCAGTTTGATCTCGTAACTCTTTAATTGGCCAGTTTTTGGTCTCAAGGTCGTTGAAATTTGAAGTACGACGTCATTTTGGGGAACATGGGTGTAAAATTGGTCCCTTTCATATTCAACTAAAGGTCCAAAAAACGTACCGCAAAATGATGTCCTGCTTCAAATTGGAGGACTTTGGAACCAAAACCAGACCAATTAAGAAGTAATGTGATAAAATTAACTTTTTGGACGTTTTGCAAAATAGACGAAAGTTATGCGACCAAAATGAATTTTAACCGAAACAAAATAGCTAGGCGAAGACATCACCATGTAGCACAGTGCCGAGGCTTCCATACGGTAGAAACTGGAGAACAAGATGCAACCCCCTATCGGCACTAAAGCCGATCAGTTTAGCAGCATTGGGGTGATCAATGTGGGCGATGATCCCGAGCTCTGCCAAGAAGTCGCCGTTTTTATCCTCGTCGTTCTTCTCCTTCTTCAGTATCTTCTTCACAGCTACAACTGTACCATCTGATAAGCAACCTTTGTACACTTCTGCATGTCCTCCTTTCCCAATCAACTTATCTGATTAAACACATACAACTTAATTAACTATAATCATTTTGTCTCAAATTAAACATGCCCAAGAATGTATTTTTAATTAGAAAAGCCACCAAATATTACAAAATATATTCTAAGTTAGCCTTAAGATCCATGATCATATCTATCTATCAATCATTAAACGATTGATCTATCAAAAAAAAATAGTTTAATTCTTAGCAAATTCAATCATTTCCAGATTTCATAAGTTTAAAAAAAATTGAAGAAGAGATTGGAATTAAAACTATGACCAACTTATATCAGTACCTATTATATTCAACGTAAACGAACAAATACGTACGTTATTTATATTTAAACAAGAACACCTGCCTGCAGTCCTAGAAGAACCATAATAAATGAACTAGTTCAAAACTTTAACACCCAACCAACTCCTAATTAAAGTAAGCATATTACTTAGGTAAAATACAACCTACTATAGTCAAACTTGGTATTCCGTCAAAAAAAAAGAAGAAGTCAAACTTGGTACAGATGATATGTTTGTAGGGCGAAAACACCTAGCCTGATAACTTTTATGGGGCCAATAATTTGCTACCAATAATAAACGACATAAATCAACAAAATTTATGTACCTCAATCTATTGAACTATAGTCTACAAATTATGCAACAAATCACAACAATTTAAAAAAAATTTGAAAAATTGCAAAACCAAAACTTATTTTTGCCACTCGAGAGTAAAATTAATTTTGGTATTATAGGACACGGTACTTCACAATTTTGGTCCCAACATCGCCACTTTTGTCCCAAAACCAATTTTTCATGTAGTATTGGTTTCATCGTTACATTTTTTGTTAAAGTCAGTCGCAGTTTTGGTCCCACAGGATAAGATTTGAGACTAAAAGTGCAGTTGAACTTAACGAATTCCGCGGAACGATAAAAATTGCATGAAATTTTTTTTACGGGACCAAAGTGGTGAGTATTGGAACCAAAATCGTGAGGTATGTGTCCTCTTGTAGGGCCAAAAGTGAATTTTACTCGCACATCGAGGATCAACTTTCGACTTTTACATTGGATCGGCCGAACTTTCAAATTATTGCAAAAAAAGGACCTCAGGCAAATATTTGGTATATGAATTGACAAATATACCCTTATTTTGCCTGCGAATTTATCTTTTTCACAACAATTTAAAAGTTCAGTACGCAAAAGATCGAATTCAGAAAGAAATAAGGAGGATTTACCGGGACTAAAATCATTAGTAGCTTGTCTAAGCTCGTCATAAGAAAAATTCCTCCAAGATGGTTTAGGCATGATGAAATCTCCACCATCAATGCATTCCTCGGAATTACTCTTCCTCCCGATTCTCTTCCTGAAGGCCTTCTTCGTGGTGTTGGCCCCACCGAGCAGGGATATAGTCGACATTTTCCAAACGGAAGGCTTCTTGACTTGCCCAAACAGTTTCTTCCATTGCAAATTCCCCAAATCCCCTGCAATTCCTCTCTCAAAACTGGTGCTTCTCTCGAAGCTGCACAGGCTGCTGTAGTCCGAATCCAACCCGGACACCGGCGCCTCCCACACCCCCCTCGGAGACGATCCGTCGTCGTTTTCCTCCTCGCCGAACAACTCTTGATTGTGTTCGTTCATTCTTGAAAAATCTTCACCTTCTCCGACAGGACATGTCATCAAAGTTAGTTTTAAGCATTTTGCATGGGAATTTTTAGTTTGGCGGATAAAGATTATAGGACAAATTGCGAAAATAGAACTTAGTAGTGTCGTTAATTGCACGAAACTTTGGTTTTTGCAGGGGATCTAGTGAACTTTTAAATTTGTAGGGGTATTTTCGTCAATTAGGCAAGAGTATTTTTCCTTTAATTTGCTTAAGGTTTTTTTTTTTTTTTGGCAACAATTTAAAAGTTTACTAATCTGCATCGTGAAAGTTGAAATTTCGATTCTCAAGATGCAAATGACATACTGCTTCAAATCCCGCCAACTTTGGAATTAAAATTGGACCAACTAAGGTAATAAGGGACTAAATTAAAAAAAAAAAATATTTATTTTTTATATTTTGCTAAAAACTACAAGTTATGTGATCAAAATGGATATAACCAAAACATGATGACAAAGATAAATACTGTTTTACGATTTATCTGATCATATGGAAAAAAAAAAAAGAAAAGAGTATGAGGTTACCTTCCATAGCCATGGTGAATTCTCAAGAAAATCAAAAGGCCTTTAAGAAAAAATGGATTTGCAATAAATTTGAATTTCCAGGAGAGGTCAGAAGCTTATTTCATTCTCCTCTCCTGGCCAACAAGAACAGAAAGAGAGAGAGAGAGAGAGAGAGAGAAAAAGAGAAAGAAAGAGAGTGTGTTTGTTTTTTAGAATGTGTTGGGTAAGGTTGATGATCTTTAGAGAGAGAGAGAGGTGGAGAGAGAGAGGCGGAGAAGTAAAAGGAAACTGAAACTGCTTTTGTGGTGAACCTATATTTATACACCACTAATCTGTGGAGTATTTATTTATGTATTTTTTGAAACTTGTTTAATGTTTAATAATTTTGATTTAGGATATAATGAATTTGGCAAATGTTAGATTATGGAATCTGGACGGCTCGTGATTGAGGGCGCAACTACCGCTTTTAAATTTTGCAGTAACGAACCCAACCGACCCACACAAAATTTCAATTCCGAGGGCATCTTTGTAATCTCATAATTTCTTAAACTAAATTTGAGCAAATAGCTCCTCTAATTGGAAACTTTTCTGAAATATTAATTAAATTTGGGAGGAGATGAAAATTAGCGAATTTTTTGCGAGTAACACATAGTATATGTGTATTGAAAATTAAAGAAATACTATGTGTTATTTGTTATTGAAGTTAACACATACATATATTTACAGTAACACATATTTACTCTTATAATAACACAGATCTTGGAGCGAGTTTTACAGTTTTTTGTCTTTGCACGAATTTAAAAAAAAAAATCATTTGACCAAATTCGATCCGCTCAGAATCCACAATTTTTTACTCTGTGTTTATACGCTTCACCTTGTGATCCACATGTCATGTTTCAAGGATCGTTCCTTGCATTAACATACATGTACTCATAGTAACATGTGTTTGCCCTTATAGTAACACATATCTCGAGTGAGTTTTGTTGTTATATCTTTTCTCAAATTTTTAAGAAATTTTCATTTGATTATATTCGACCCACACATAATTCATGAATTTTTTTTTTTACTTTATGTTAATTATGACCCACGAGTTATATTTTACGAATCCTAAATTCATGAAATATTTCATATAAAAGTTTGCCAATTTAATTTGTTTTACTATCATTTACTTCATACACCCATATTCATTTGAGAAAAAAGAAGGTTTACAAATATTTCTATGCACGGACGTGAAACGAAAATATTAGTCGTTATTATTACATAAAATGTAAAGTAAATGATGCATTCACCTCCACTCATTACATAAATGTATCCAAACAGCAGTAAATGAAAATGTGACTCAAAACCATTATTCAGACAAATCGGTTTGAAGATCACGTTATTTTCTTTAACAGAATTTTCGTATATATTTTATCTTTTCACTTCCCTTTAAATTATTTTAAACAATTTCCCCCAAAATGATCGAAATTATAGCCAAAAGCATCGCTAGCTTTCATTTGAATAGTGTTTTAAAGGCTATTTTCGAGGGAGAGAAACCCTCTTAATTTCTTATGAGTGGGTGTATGACAATTGGCATAATTAAAGAATATTAAAGTCAAATTATTTCACATGATTAATCGTCTAATTAAAACAAAAGTAAAGGCTGCTTAATTGAGTGTGCACAAGTCTATAATATTTTTCCTACAATATACGCTAATTAGATTTAAGCGTCATTATCAAAATAAAGCAATGAGGTTATACTTTGCTTTACAAGCCACCATTTTGATATTGTGTTATGTTACAATTCGATTGCAATTGATTAGATTAAAGTATCTGTTAGATTTTAATGTGATGTAAGATGAGTTAATTATTATGAGATGAATTAAAAAAATCTGATCAATTATACTAACTTTAAAAAAAAAAATCCTAATTGATTCATTTTGGCCTACAAGATGAATATATCAGTATACATTATTATACATCGATCGATCTTATAATAGAACAGGAAATAATATATTCTATATATATGTACAGTATTATTTATTACTATAGACTGAAAAGTGAATCGTGTTACGTCTATCAACTATATATAGGGCGACTTGTCAATAATAATTATATGTATATGTCTCCAATAATGGAACATAAGTTTGATTATAATTCATTCCTCACACCCAACAATTTAAAGGCCTGCATGTGCCATCCTTGTTATATATATACAGTTTTGATATGGAGACCGTGAGTGGTCACCTTATGGAGTCCAATTGATGATTTGACTTTCCACCTCAGCTTATTATCTAATTAATAATCTAAATTAATTTTAAAAAAACACTACACCCTAAAACCTAAATCATGAACTCTAAACCATGACCCATTCGGGCCGGGTGAACCATGAATCACTCGGGTCGGGTTTGGATCCGTAATTTAAATTAAATTATTTAATTAGTGCAAAGTGAAATTTTTTCCAAAATTTAATTTAAATTATTTAAATGAGTAAATTAAATTACGGAGAATTCGACCCGAGTGGTTCATGGTTCACTCTGCCCGAGTGGTTCATGGTTCACCCGGTCCGAATGGGTCATGGTTTAGGGTTCATGATTTAGATTTTAGGTTGTAGGATTTTTTTTTTCAAAATTAATTTAAATTATTTAATTAGGTAATAAGCTGAGGTGGAAAGTCAAATCATCAATTGGGCTCCATAAGGTGACCATTCGTAGTCTCCATATCAAAACTGTATATAGAGACCTAATATTAGGCTCCTTATGGAGCATAATAGCTTATGTGACATTCCAAAACTAAGTCCTAAACCATAAACCGTAAACCCTAAACCATCAACCGTTCGGGCCGGGTGAACCATGAACCACTTGAGCCGGTTTTGAGTCGGGTTCGGATCGGGTAAAAAATCTATTAGGCTCCATATCAAAATCATATATATATATATATGTTATATATACATAAAAGCTTATATAATTATAATTGAGTTTGAATTATTGAATTCAAAACTTCTCACTTAGTTTACCGACTTTCTTTTGTTGTGAATCATTAGATTATTATACGTTTAGTTATCCTATGTTGATAAATAATTGTTATGTAAGTTATTTTGTAAAATAAGGATCTCAACACTCCATCATCATGTCGAAATAGATTCAAAATCTATAAATTTAAATATTTACATGAATACAACCTAAGAATACACGAAGACTTTAATAAAAATAATAGTACTAAGTTGAATTTTGTATAAGATCAGTTCCATTTTAATTTAAGCAAAATTATTACTCTCATATATTTAGATATATGCAGCTTAAATCAATTAAGTGCAGAAGAATATGCCATTATATTGAAATTTTAATTAGCTAAATATTGAGCATAATTAGCTGTCAACGAAAGCAATTTGATTTTTTTAATCAATCGAGCTCAGTCATGCATGAATCATGATGTATTTTCTCGTTATTTATAAAAAGGTGATGACATCAATCTCCAATAGCAAAAAGGTTTATATTTTATGTGATCAAGTATTCTTTCGGCCATTAAGTGATTTTGCTTAACCAATCCAAGGTGATTTCATCAAATATATTCATCCGCAACCTCACCTGCCTTATTTTTATGTGATTCAAGAAATTGAAATATTAATGATAAAAACGAAGACATGTATAAAACACAAATTTTGGTACCTATATTATGAGACTCCTATCCAGTTATATTTTAGACAAAGTATAGGGTGAACCAGTTTCACGGTGAAACTGGTTCAGGAGTGTGACTTATATTACTAAAGAGTGTGACTTTTTATTTTAAAGGGTGTACCTTTTTACTATAAAGAATATTACTCATAAAAATGAAAGGTGTGACTTATATTATAACAGAGAGTATCGTAATGATAACTAAATTGTGTGACTTATATTAAAGAGTATACTTATAAAAAAATATTCAATTTTTAAGGATAAACAAGTTTCACAGTATACCAACTCTATATTTTAAAGAGGATTATAATCTTATGTATGAGACGCAAGAATATCATTCTAAAATAAAAGTAATGATTAGCAATTAACCCTTAACTTTATTAACAAATTGAAGTACTTGTCTAATTGAACACAATTTAGAAGAAGATGAAAAAAAAGGTCAAGAGGCCCAGTTAGGCCAGGCCCAACAATTTTTTTTTGCTTGTTCTCCAGCACAATAGATATCTGACAAATGTTTTCTTGGTTAGGAGTTAGAACGGCCCATCAAGAAATATTTGGATTTAGGCCTAATTAGAGCCCAACAGGTAATATATGTTAATTTAAATATAGCCATTTCACATATCTTGATAAGAATTCATATATATAAAATAAGTGAATATCTATACGAACACATTTGTTTCGTGGTAAAGTGGTGAACTTCGACCTGTTACCAACTAAAAAAATATATTATAATTTTATTTTTAAGTTATCGATTTTCACTTGTATACTTTTGAAGTACAAACTTCATTCTAATTTTGAAGTAGTATATATATCATCATTTTACGATTTGAAATTGATATATAATATATTCTTTATGTAAATAAATTTAAATTGACATATACCATGCTTCTCGAATAAACTCAATTTCACTTTTAAACTTGTATTTATTATAATAATATGTTTTAAGATTGCAAAAGGATCCCAATAAAAGTAAGTACCCAAATTCTCTCGATTTTTAAATATTGACACACATATTGTTATATCGAAATGTGTTCCATTATGGACAAAAATTAGTAAATATGCATTATCTGTCCACTGCTATGTGTTTAAGATAAAGAAAAAATATACTATAAGAAATTGAAAATATTAAAAAATAGAATAACAAAATCTGTGTCGTTATGAATAAATAAACTTATATACTATATGCTCATATAAATTCCACTACCCTATTATAGAAATATTTGGAAATTTTCTTATATTTTGGAGGCCGGGTTCATCGGCTAGTTATTATTAACTATTCACCCACTGTCATGTGTTGAAGATAAGGTTGAAAATTTAAAATACAATTGTGGACAAAAAATTCTATAAACTTTGTTCATGATATGAACCCAAGTTAAACCTGGCCCAAACATTACAAATGGGTCATATATAATTGGCGTCTCTCCCTTTCTTCTCCTCTCACCTCCTCACGCAAAATATGTCTCTTCCTTCACGCGAAGTCGCATCCCCTTCGAGCGCAGGATAACACCGCCGCACCGGAAACACCTCCGCACCCGGACCAGAGGAAACACCACCGCTGCTGCCTAAGAAAATCGTCGCCGTAGTAAAGTCATTTGCTGTTTTAAATACATCAATACGAATATTCAATATATATAAACCACTGAATAACAACTATTACTACTATGTATAAAAAAATTCACTGTAATGCTATTAAATTATCACTGGTACTTAATTTTATTTTATTTTATCACCAATAGACATAAAAACTATCATTGTTATAAAGAAAACACTATTACAGTTACTTAGAAAAACTATCACTGCGAAATTAAGTATCACTGTTATACATATAAACTATCACCCCTATGTATAAAAACACTAATTGAAATGCTGCTAAATTATCATTGTTATGTAAAGTACACATAAAAACTATCAATGTTATTCATGAAGACTATCACTGTCATTGTATGTGAAACTAAATATCATTATTATACACATAAACTATCACTGTTACGTAAAAAAAAAACTAACACTATCGTTGAACAATGGTGCGACGACGCGAGAGTGGGATGGAATGGATTGAGGGAGCAAAGAGAGATGTAATTGTTGAGCAAGATCAATGGTGCGCGGCGCGAGAAGAAATGAAATGGACTGATGGAGCGAAGGGAGACGTGATCGTTGGTGCCGGTAGGTGAAAGTGAGAGCGGATGGAATGGGGGGCGGAAGTTTGTGTCAATCCATCTCTCAAAATGAGTCATATTGAATTAAAATTTATAACGTGAACTTGAGTCACATAAGTATTACTCACAATTGAGATTATAAAAAAAAAACTATTACGAACATGTATGTCGTTAACAATAACATAATTGTGTGACAAAAACTCATATGAGACTGTATTACAATTTAACACAAATCACACTCAACTCTCTCAAAATGTTAAAGCGTCACTGCCCAAACTTATACCTCGTCTCACTGTGAGACCGTCTCATGCAAGTGTGTCTCCAATTGTTTTGTTATACCTATTAGATATTATTATTACACAAAAATACCACTTTTGAAGGAGAGGGCTATTTAAAAAAAAAAAAAAGGACGAGATTTTATGTTGACTAGTTTTAAATATAAACATAAATTAAATAGATACTATCAAAGTTGTTCATCTGGCGTGGGGATTGCAGAAGTCCGAAACTGTAAAAGCCGAGAAGGAAATTGGGAGCTATGGCGTTGTTGGGAGACGACGGACGCGGCTACGAACTGGCGCGGAAGCTGGAGATTCAGGGCGTGTGGCGGTCGTGGCTCGGCGACGCCTCTTACTCCACCTTTGTTCCGTTCCTCTCCTCCCCGGCCGCTTGGGAGGCTTTCATGCGAACCGATGACTCCAACACTAAGCCTCAGATCTATCTCCAACTCCGAGCGCGCGCTCTCCTATTTGATAAGGCCTCCGTCTCTCTCTTCGCCCAATCACCTACCCCTGCAATCTCCAAGCTCAATCCTGATTGTGAGTCCTCTTTCATGATTTTGTGTTACCTGGGATCTAATTTGGAAACAAAGTGGAAAATTTGGTCGAATTAGGTATCCAATTTCACCAGTTAAGGGTTTATGATCCTAAATTGAACCGGTTTAGGGTTCATCTTCTTAATATAGCGGGAGTTGTAAATAGAAGTCTAATGTATTTTCTAGGTTTATGTTTTAATTAAGTGATACTGATTACTTTCTGCAAAATCCTTAATTAAGAACTAATTAATGAAGGGAAGTTTGGGAAAAAGGAAAGTATAAGGGCAGCATTGTTAGATCGTTGAAAAGCTGCCGAGAGAAGATAGATTTTCATGTTCTCTTTCCACAGTTCAATACTTATAATTTTAAAAAATATCTATAGTTTAATTGTCCCGCTGAATGTGTTGTAAAATTTGGTGCAGATTTAGAGTTGCATGGGGATGATGTGTATTTCACTCTAGAAAATGGTGCCCAAGATGGAGATCAACGACAACCGGGCTCAGGCGTTTCAAACTCTACATCATCAAAGGTTTTTCAATTTCTTCTTCAGCTTTGGTGTTATGCCTATTTTTTAGGAGTAGAAAAAAACTAGTTGAAGTTTGTTGACTTCCCTAAATATGCAAGAATGTCCATTTCTCTCAAACCAAAACACTTTGATATTTACGTTAGCATTGTTCTCACTGATTGCTAGTCTCTCACTGAGTGAGTTGTTCCCCCAATTTTACCTGGATAAAGTTATATCAAACCTAATTAACGTTCTTTCACTGGACATTTTGGGAAATCATTCTAATTGATGCAACATGAATCACAAGCCACATAGCTTCTTAAATATGGGTACTCAAGATCAATTGGATTATAATCCCTACAATCTGATCACATGTTACCTCATTTTTTTTTGCATTCAATTTTGTGTTTCATTAGCACATAGAGTAAGTGTCTGACACTTGCTGTGCAGTCCAATCATTATTACCAATTCTCTGTCTACACTCTGGTTTTAATATGTTTCCTCGCTTTTGCATCTGAAGCCAAATCATATTCTTATTTCATGTTTGGTGCAGATAGCTTGTACATATAATGAACTTCCTTCCTACTGATGTTCTATATCCCCTTGAACATTTCTGTAAAGTCATTTTTATCACATGGATATTTAATACATACTTTCTAAATTATATGAATCTGTAGTGTTATCAAAGTGTTAAAATTCTTTTTATCTTTTGTTCTTGTTTTTCCTTTTCTTTTTTTTTTGCTTAATGCTCATCAACTTTTTATGGTACTGTACAGGTGCATTCCAAAGCATCTACTGTTGTTGGATCTAGATTTACTGAATCCGAAGTTGATGTTGTTTCACAAAGGCTTAAGCTGGAAGAATTGCCGGAAACATGGTATAGTCAATTCTTCGATAAATACTGGGGAGGCAAATCTTATAGGTTGATGATTGGGGGTAGAGAACCTGAGTACCGGACGCCTGATCAGATGTCTGACTATCTTAAAGTGCTTGAGCATCACAAAAGAAGGAGAGTAGCTTTTAAGGACAATGTATCAAACTTACGATCAAATTCGTCCATGGTTGGCAGTAATGTGGTTGATGATAAGCTCCTTTTTCCTGAAACAATGTTTACTTTAAATTGTGTTCCTGATAGTGCTGTTCTGCAAGCAAAGAGATTGGAGAACAATCTGACGGTGCAGTTCAATGGGGTTTTGGACAACTTACCTCAGATTATGACCAAGAGCCCGGTCATCAGCCCTATTATGATTGAGCGACTTGGTATCAGGCCCGAGTATCTCAGCATGGAACAAGGACATCAAGCTCAAGGAAAGAATGGTTCTCAAGGGAGCAAGAAACTTCTTAGTCAAGAACAAGCATCACAGATGTCACAGAAGGTGTTAGTACGGTTGCTAAACAATCAGGGTTTTGAATCTTCTTCTGACACCTCGTTAGAAGTTATGGCACAGTTTATGAGTTGTCATATCAGTAAATTAGGGCGCATCTTGAAGCTCCTTACAGATAGTTACAGAAAGCAGTGTTCAGCCACTGAGTTGGTGAAGATGTTTCTTCAAACTAAAGGATATAGGTGAGTGATGTACTCTTTTGTATGCTTGATGTTATGAAATTTTGTTTGCCATTGCTCTTGTGAACATATTAACTCATAGAACCATTTAACGATGGTTGATAATGCATTTTAGATATCTGACATGTATGAGGTGAGGTGAAATTGATCCATCTATGAGAGCATGCATCAGATAAATTAGGACTACTTGAGTGTGAACAGTTGAGTACAGATTTGAATATGTAATAATTAAGCAAGAGTGAGTCAGATATGCATCTACATGTTCAGTTCAAGCCCAATTATCTTATGCTGACACTGGTAGTTCTGCAATGATAGATGTGTCTTGGTCTTTCTCTTTATGATTTTTATGAAAGAAGTATCTGGCTTTTTTAATCAATAATTTGGTAGAATCTAATATTCTGGTGAAATAGGTATGGCTTAACTCTCCAACTATATGCATTCTGTGTTTAAATTTTGCCAAGATGTGGTGATGACACAATCTTCTATGAATGCTTTTATACCTTTTTTGTGGCATTCTAATCCATACCTTGTGGTTTTAAATCATTATCAGTGTTCCAGCCACATATGATTGCTTGAGATCTATTGTCAGTATTTACTTCTATTATCCAAGTTATCCATCCACATGTTTCCCTCTTTATTTTTCAGTAATGTGGGGAGTCTGGCAGAACTTATAAAGGTTAACTCTAAGAACCTTGTTCAGCAAACTCAGCAACAAGTACCGGGCATCCAGGGACAGCTGCAATCACAGCAACAACCTTCTATTCAGCAGTCACAGCAGGTATATATGCATTTTTTCATTTCTTGCTTGAACATTGCCCCTTGTTTTTTTTTTGATCGGGCAAAGTTAGTTGTTAGTATTTAGTACACCAAGCACCCAAATACTCCACGAAATTGCCAATCCACCTTATAACTCCCATAACTCCAATTCGTTCCCAGAGGGAATCGAACCTGGGTCTCCCACTCAAATGAGGAGCCCAGTGGCCAGGTGGGCTAAGCCACATGGTTATTGCCCCTTGTTATTTGTATACATATTTTCCAGATGTGCTCTGTTATTAATGTTTGGTCTCTTCCCCCTGTGGAATTCAAAGCCAACAAGGATCTATCTAGCATACACACCACTGGGGATAGGGACTATTGCCAATGCTAATGCACCAAAATATTATTGATATTAGAATAAAGGCTCGGTTTGTTTGTTTTTTTGCTTCGTTAATTAGATTATAGCAAAACTAACTAGTTGCTTCTCTATTTCATCCTTCAATATTTTGATACTTACAAAATGTACTAATTTACCCTGCTTGCTTTACAGATCTTAAGACAAATGAATCCACAGATGCAGCAGATAAATAACCCCCAGTATTTGGCATATCAGCAGCAGCAGCAGTGGGAAAGGATGAGGAGGAGGCAACAGGCAACCCCCCGACCTGGCATGAATGCGAATATGACTATGAATACAAATATGAATATGAATGTGAATATGAACATGGACAAGGACAGACCTCTGGTGCAAGTGAAAACGGAGAGTCCATCTGATTTCCCAATGGATACAAATGCTTTCACAGCAATGAATTCTAGACAGACCCAGTTGCAACAGTTTAGGCAGCAACAACTAGCCGCAGTGTCATCTTATGGTCAACAAGCCAACAACACCACGTTTCGACCAATGACTAATCTTCAGATTCCACAAATGCACTCACCGTAATTATTCTGGACCTGATTTGATCCTTATATTCATGTCTTTTGGGAGTAACACTTGACTGCACCAGTTGCAGTGTGGAACTGGTGCACAACTAATACAGTTTAATAAAAAACAACTAATACTATTAGTGAAAACTTCTATATTGACCAGCTAATACCTTTTATTAAAATAAGTATTCAAATTCACTTGAGTTGCACGGTGTATAGAAGTATTTGCCGTCTTTTGGGGGATCAAAACACACAATTTGTTGGGGATTAACCATTGATATAATACAACCTGTCTGAATTTTATTGTTTCCTATGCAGGACCATGAGTATGACAACACCAAGGGCCCCACCTGTGAAGGTGGAAGGCTTTCAGGAGCTGATGGGTGGTGATTCTTCCATGAAGCATGATTCTGAGGAAAATAAGCTTCTTTCTCCTCAAAAGTAGCATGTCAATCAATTAGGTACTTCTTTTCCTTATACTCTCAACCGTGTAAAACACATCTTCATTGTATATCATCCAATTTCATCGTGCTTTTACAGTTCGACCAATCTATATTACAGGGTACAAGGCAGGTAATTAATCTATTTAAATGAGCTTGCAAAGAATGCATTACATGTCATTGATAGAAATAGAACCTCCACTCTAGTCTCTAGGACGGCTAGCCTAATTGAGAATTATTCACTCTACTTTTTATCACTTGAGCTGTGTCCATAAAAGTCATCCTCATTTTTACTTTGATAGATGTTAGCTGTAACAGATAATGCACAAAAAATTGTATAAATCGTCTCATAAAATTTGCTCCGGAGTGAAGTAAAAAAATGTACACTGGAGTTGAAAAGTTATATTTATGTTCCAACAACGTTTATTCTCTTCGTGAAGAAGTAACATGTTTGTAGGGATATAGAATAAAATTACTGAATTTATTGAGAGAGTTGTCCACTTGCCTTGCCCCCACACACACCCCATGATTAACATATAGTAATGATTTTGTTTTATTGAAGACTATGGTCCCCAAAATTTTACAATTTTTATCTTTGCATCATCTGTAACTTTGGAAGATTGAAACCTCTTTCAAGGTCCAGACAGTGGATTGTAATATGTGGTGAAGGATACACACTTCATTCAGTATTAATTTGTAGGACCCCCACACATGAATGCCAGTTTTAGCTACTTCCACCACTTGCCTCCTTATTAGCCTCGACTCTAGCATTCACTCCCTTGATCAACCACCAAAAGGACTAGCATTCACTCCCTTGATCAACCACCAAAAGGACGAAACCTAATGCTCGGAAGCTCATCTACCATCTTTAATTGCAGAGTCATGTAATAATTCAGGTATGTTTGGTATGACTTGTGAATGATAATGATAATGGGTATAATTGAGGGTCAATCAAATGAGGTTATTGATTGCATTGTTATTGCTTAGGTAGAAAATCAACAATGAGTATCATTTGAGGAGGGTTGAATGAGGTGAAATTAGTTAATGAAAGTAGAGTAATCAATTACTTACTTCCATTTACTGTTATACCAAAATTGCCAAGTAGGTTAAAATAAAATTGTTGTGCAGTATTAATAAAAATTATTCTTATTTAATTTATTAAAAATGATTCTTATTTTCTCTGTCATTACTTTCAACCAAGCGGACCCTCATAATTTGGACGATTGCTAGCATTTTTCGATGCACGCATGTCGTGTGGGCCTAATTTAAAAAAAAATCAATTATACGTTTGCTGTTGCTTTTCTCGATGCATACATGCTTTGTGGCCTAATTTTTTTAAAAACCATTTACACGTTTGCATATACATGGACTCAATTAACTTGTTGAGTGCATATATAAAAAATAAATATAACAATATATGCAGCACATGTATTTTTTTTTGAAAGGATATATTTATTTTTCTTGATGCTGTAAAGGGTTGAACTATCCTTTATACTCCAATTTGAACAATGGAATCCTAAGAGTACTATTTTTCAGTAATATATACTCCTTTCGTCCCGTGATTACTGCAACACTTACCTTATTTGGACGTCCCAATATTATTGCAATACTCCCATAATGGAAATAACACACAATACTAACACCCTCACAACATTATTTTATTTTTAAATTGCACTCAAATCTCTTTTTATTTCAACTCAAACCCACTAAAAGTGAAGATCTCCACCTATAATCACTCACAATATCTTTTCTTATTACACTTAAACTCATTCTTCATCTTTTTCCTTGGTTTGTGTGTCGTTTTTAGTGTTGCAATTCTCTTGAGATGAATGGAGTTTAATATTTAGACACTGATTATACTCCAATTTGAACAATGGAATCCTAGGAGTAGGAGTACTATTTTTCAGTAACATATATAATATTTAGACACTGATAATTTGAACATTGGAGACTGGTGGATCGTTGGTCCCCTATGGAAAAGGAAATTAATGGCGCATGAAATAAATTATTTTTTAAAATTTGCAACGTGGTTTCCCCTGAACCATGTAGATAAGATTCAAGTATTATATAGATTCAAGTCTCAATAAAGTACGATTTAAGAGTATAACATTAAATCATATAAGTGGTAATTTTGAAAGAAACACCGATATTAAAAGAAACACCGGTTTTTATGTGAAACTTGTTTATACTATAAAATTAATACTAATAAACTTATAAATTGATAAATTGATACCTATAGCATTTAATACTTATCAATTTATAAGTATAATGATATCATTTGATAAATATTATAATATTAATTTATAACTGTATAAATGATTAAATGCATACTACAAATAAATTTTACAGAAAATCTCCAAAGAAAAGTCAATCAAAATAACATGTTTCCTTGTATATATATGGTGCAACAATTCGAGTGTACGGCGGTCAAACTCATAACCCCAGAAGGGCAATTCAAATATCCATCCTAATTAACATCTACAATTGTCTCATAGACGTTGACACCACGTTGGGCTGAAAAATTAACTATGGTCACGCCATGATGCCAAAGAAATCGTGTTCTGCTATTGCAGCTCAACATTTAGAGTATGTTTCAATCAATTGTAAATTTGTTTGATAAAAAAAGGTGCTAAACAACTTATAAAATCTTAAAAGACTTGTTTACAAACTCTTAAAACTGGTTGACAAGCATTTTATTTTAAAAAATGTTATAAAAAAGCTTCCTCTGAGTAGGGATTGACACTTGTGCGAGACGAGACATAATTTGGTATTGTCGTTTTAATACTTTAGAAGGGATGAATGTTAATTTGTGCTAAGTTATAACCCGTATTATACATAAGACCGTCTTATACAGTTTTTGTCCAATATATACAATCCATCCATTCACAAAATTTCTATAAAAGAGCGTATTCGGGCATTAATGTTCATCAATAAGTTATCTCAACTCTAAACATCATCTCTGTTGCATCTAAACATCATCTCTGTTGCATCTCTGTAAATACATAGATAATTTTGTGGATTGCGGCTTGAATTCTAGGCTTATTGCTGAAAAGGAATTAGGGGTAGAAATTCCAAGAAATGAGGAAGACGGGTCATACACGAGAGACTCAGTTGCTGACTCAGTGAAGCGGGTGATGGTAAAAAATAATGGAAAGAAATTCAAAGAAAATGCTAAAGGAATTGCTGCACTTTTTGGCGACAGGGAGTTGCATCGTAAATACATAGATAATTTTGTAGAATACCTTGAAAATCATCCAAACATGTTACCTAATTAAATAAGGCGTGTTTATGTATCGAGTGAATAATTTATAGGGGAAGTCTTGTAGATAATGTCGCGGATTCTGTGATACTTAAATTTCAAAATTATCACAAAAAATTTGTAAAAAATATCAAATTCATGTTTGTGGTAATTAATTAATTAAGGTGTGCCAGTGTTTAAATTATTATGTTTCTTACAATAGTTCTTGTGATTACTTTGTTGATTTGTTAATAATATGGGCATATTAGTATTGTATCATCAAATTAATATGCACACATGACGTGCATATTATCATGACCGTCATTTTATAAATAAAATAATAATATTGCAATATAGAGTACGGCGTCTTCTTGCGAAAGATAGTAAGCACATAATTATAATCTTTTATTATAAATGGTGCAGAAGTTTCAATATTTGAACCACTTTGTTTTAGATCCAGAGTGGGTTTGGTCATTTCATATGCAAATTGCAAATTTAATTAATTCTTTAAGTATATATTGAGACTAAATTTGTACATTTTACTATTTTGGAAAAAGCAATAGAATTAAATTGGATTCTATCCCAAGCATGTTAACTAAATAAGGTGTTTTTAATATGTATTTGATTGAATAATTATTCGAAAGTCTTGCTTGAGATGGTTTTATTAAAAAATATGTAAAAAGTATCATATCATATTTACAGGCTAGAGAATTTTTAGACATTATTTGAACATAATGAGATAATAAAGCCCTCACTGTTTAGTAAGAACAATATATCTATCGCTTAAATTGAACCCAAAACGTCACCGTAGTCCTAATCATTGCTATTTAATAAGGACAATTGATTATATCATTATATGTCACTAAATTGAACCCAAAACATTGTCGTCTTGCGCTAAAACTCATTGTTAGGTAGAGAGGGCAATTATCTATCATCAAATCAAATCCAAAATACTGTTATCTTGCTTATCAGACTTTTCCCCCGCTAAAATGCTCACATTTTTTTTAGTTAAACACTAAATTCTTAATCCTTTAGCCTCATTAATACCCCTCGCTAAATAACGATTTTTTTTTTATATTGAGATATCATCATTTCACATAAAAGACCCTCATGTTCGATCTTTCAAAATTCGATTGCACCTCAAATAATAATTTCTGGGAGCATTTCATCAAACAGATTCTAAGCATAATGTGTCACAAAAACAAGTATTTTTTGATAATTTTAATTCGCGACATCTGTAGCTCCAAAATCAGCTTCATCAGTCCCGCTAGCAACGAAAACTTATGCATTCTGTAAAATGTTAAAAGGAAAGAACAAAAAATCATAATTCTCAAAATGCATACATCTTTCTTCAATTCTAAATTTTTCAAGTCACAAGAAGCTCCGAAGAAAATAATACAAAAATTAAGCTAAATTCCAAAAAGATCTAATTATCAATTCAAAAGTTAAAGCGGAAAAAGAAAAATAGAAAATTCACAATCTGCCCAAGATAAACGAGAAATGAAGCAGTTTGTGGTTCATCAATACATCAATTAAACAAACAAAGCAAATAACCAGAGTTGGAATATATAGTGATGATTGCCTACCACCTGTGTACAATTTTTTTAATTATGTGCATCTTCATTTGTCAAGTTACTTACAAATAAATTGTTTATGAAAAATATAATTTATTGATAAACTTGTTTATAGACAATTTTTTATATTAATTGGTGTACAAGAGCTAGTGTTACTCAGAATTGAAATATGAAATCAAACGTCAATTTACGATTGGTATGCGTTTCATTTTAATATTCTCTGGCCACATGTGCTAAACATTAAACTGAAAATTGTGTCAAATACCCACTTTTAACATTGAAAATTTTATTTTACCCATTTTCGATTATAAATAATTTATTCTACTTATTTTTAATTTTGAGACATAAATACCCCTCACTGGAGGTTGAGCTTCCGGAAGGGTTTGAGGAGAGAGTGAGTGGACGGGGAATGGTTTGAAGATACTGAGTCATGACTCGATTGGTGGGTTCTTGACTCATTGTTATCGAGGGACTTATGTTTGGTCGCGCGTTAATTACTCTTCCGTTCTTGGTGGACCAAGGGTTGAACTTTAGGGTGATTGTCGAGAAGCAACTTGGAGTGGAAATAGCAAGAACTGAGGAAGACGGATCGTACACAATGGACTTGGTTGCCGACTCTGTAAAGGAGGTGATGCTAGGAAAGAAATACAGGGATAACGCTAAAGAAATGGCTAAAGTGTTCGGTGATAGAGATTTGCATGATAGATATATAGACGCGTTTGTCCATTTTATGGAAAATCACCAAGCATCTTGATTGCTTAGTTACTTACTTATTCATGTTTTTTCCATGCTACACGGTTGCATTGAGATATTGCACCACAATGCATTAGTGTGTTATATTGTATTATGATGTTGTATAACCTGTTTTAGTGTGTGTACACACTAATGTAGATGATATAACATGCTAATACAGTGTTAACAATGCTAATAATGTGGCATATAAAAATCCTTATTCATGTTGCAATTGTGCAATGCCTAGTTTTTTCTTTTACTTCCCAATGATATCTTCTTCTTGGTGCTTGCCTTCTCCCCTATTAATTTTTATTACTGTAATAATCTGTGTACTTTTTATTTTCTGCTAAAGTATTTTGCCCCCTACAATTATTCTTCTACTTTGTTTTAGTTTTCTGCATACAACCTCTATTTTGCACGTTTAATTTTTTTTTTCCTTTTATCAAGAAGCTAAAAGTGGAGAAAAAAATAGCTTGAAATACATATTTTGAAAAAAAAATACAAGGAGACAATATAATGAAGTAAAGTACATGGAGCTAAAAATTACCCAAAACAAAACAAAAAATATGTTTAAGTACAATATATTCTTCCTTTAATCAAACATCAAATTGATTAGGTGTCATAATTGCTTGTCTTTTATTTGTTTTGGTGTTTGACTTGCATCATATTCTTGCAATTTGTGACATACTGCAAAAGAGGCTAAGTTTGATTTATGCTAAGAATGTCCGTGTTTTGCTTTTTTTTTTTTTGTAGAAAATTATGGAGAAATAAGTGAATGCAAACCAAAAATATCAACTTTCAAAGTTTGACCAAAGAAGCATTAGGGGTATGTTTGTTTCGGGATTTAGGTGTGCGGGGGAAATCATGACTTCGAAATCCTAAGGATTTGAAAGTCTTGGTGAATAGTAAAAAATATGTATTTATATTGAGATTTTGATAGAGTGAGATTTTACTTTGTGTCAAATCAATGTTTAATAGTGATTTATGTGGTATTATTATATTGTTGAGAAAAGTAGTGATGTGATTGTATTGAATTTTGTGAAAAATAGGGGTGTAGGTGTACTTTATAGGAGAAGATTTTGAAGTCTCTAATTTTAAATCTCAAACTATAATGAGACATGATTTTCAAAGTTTTAAGTCCATCCGTGTGAGTCCCGAAACAAACATACCTTGAGGGTGTCGGGCCGAAATCGAAAAGAACGAAACAAAAAGTTGAAGAAACATGAGGTTTCATGGGAGCTAGAGTGTAGCTCTGAGCAGGGGTTCAACGAACCAAAAAAAAAAAAAAGTTTTTTGATCTCATAATTTTTTTATAATTTATTTCCCGTTTAAAAAATTAACTTCTTAATTTTGGTTTTATAATTATTTCGATTGTTCAATTTTGATTCCATAACTATCTCGATTGTTGAAATTTTGTTTCATAACTATTTCGATTGTTTAATTTTGATTCCATTTTTCTGGTACCTGATTTGTGCATGATCGAAAGCGTCATTTTCTAGCTTTTTGGCAAAGAATTAAAATTGCACAATCGAGCTGGTTATGAGATCAAAATTAAATAGTTAATTTTTTTTTTAAACGAAAAATGAATTACATGGAACATTTTTTTTTTCTCGAGACTCAACACTTCAAATTTGGGAACTAAGCAGCTTGAGTCGAGCTAAAATCGAAGTGTAAAACTAGACCAAAAATAGTCCGAATTTAGAGAAAGAATCCATACATTTAAATTTTCATGGACCCGGAACCTACCCCATCAAGATTTTTATGAACATTTCTCTTTTATTGAGGGGGACCCTCTGCCATCCACTCAACCATAGAAGTTTCTGTGGTATTGAATTTATGCAAAATTTTAGAGTAGCTAGGTGATGTTAAATTAAATATCACATGATGTATATGCTGGACCCAAACCTCATCCCTTGAATTAATATTGGACAGAACTTGTGAATTTCCCTCTTATTAGATTATATATTATATACTGATGAATATCATTAATTTGTAAAACAACAGTGTTAATATTTTATTCAAAAAGAAAGGAGCAGCTGAGTGAAATTATCAACATATATTGAAGGTTTACACTTTTCTCGAGTAAGCTTTTAAATTATAATATGCAAGGCTGTTTGAGAGTGTTCTATATATAGACACGAAAACTTAATCAAGTCATTTTCAATATTTTAAAATTGATTTGATTAGTATGAACGAATCCTTAGCGTTTCGTTGTGAAGATTTTGTTGAGAAAAATATGCATATTAAAGAAATGAGTAAAAGCGACACCTTATTTTTTTCTTCAAAGTTCACATGAATATTAAATATGGGGTGGCCCAAACCCAGTAATCAGTTCAAATCAAAAGGACGATTGAGTACTTGCCTAATTTTTGAGGAAATAAATTACCACAAAAAAGTATTTTGTACGTATATATATAACAGCTAGGTTGGTGCAACCATTTATGTGCAAGTACAATAATAAAACCTACACGGAAACATGTACACTTCAATTTATAATGCACTACTATACTACTATACTGACACATGAGTAGGACGTGGAACATAATTTGCGTAGATATTTGCCACTATATAATAATCAAGGATCTTCATCAAAAATTCATCAATCATTCCCAAATTAAGCTTCCAATATTTCCATGGCGGACAACAAGACCCTCCACATTGCCATGTTTCCATGGCTTGCTTTCGGACACATTCTCCCATTCTTCAACCTCTCAAAACTCATAGCTCAAAAGGGTCACAAAATCTCATTCATTTCCACACCTAGAAACATAGATCGCCTCCCAAAATTGCCTCCTAATTTATCTTCTTCAATCACTCTAGTCAAAATTCCCATGCCAAAACTTCCCGGCCTCCCAGAAAACGCGGAAGCCACCGTGGACATCGGCGATGGACAAATGGACCTTCTTAAGAAAGCATTCAACGGCCTCGAATCCGGGTTGACCCGTTTCTTGGAGGAAACCCGACCCGATTGGATCGTCTACGATTTTGCTCCGTATTGGCTGCCTCTCGTCACGGCCCGGTTAGGGATACCCGGGGCCTTGTTCATCGTTGTCGGCCCGTGGCTACTGGGCTTTTTGGGCCCAATTTCCGATCAGGAATTTGTGGATGATCGGACCAAACTTGAAGACTTTACGGCCCCGCCTAAATGGATCAAGTTCGAGACCAAAGTGGCGTACCGTCGCTTCGAAGCTAAATGGATTCTCGGGTCGGTTCATGAAACCGGATCGGGATATTCGGATGCTTACCGTGTTGCGAATGTTGTAAAGGGGTGCGAAGCGATTCTTTTGAGAGATTGCTACGAATTTGAGCCGCAATTGTTGGGGGCGCTTGAAGAGCTTTTCCCTTGTACCCGAATTATTTCACTAGGGTTTGTGCCGCCTGCGGTGCAGGAACACAGTAATGATGACAATTGTGTTACGATTAGAGACTGGCTTGATGGTCAAGATAAAGAGTCGGTAGTATATGTTGCTCTAGGGAGTGAGGTGATTCCGAGTCAAGATCAGCTCACCGAGTTGGCTCATGGGCTCGAGTTATCAAAAGTCCCTTTCTTTTGGGTTCTTAGAAAGGCGTCCGGGGCAAAAGATTCAAACTCTGTGGAGTTGCCTGAAGGGTTTGAGGAGAGGGTGAAAGGTCGAGGAATAGTGTGGAGGAGTTGGGTGCCTCAGTTGGAGATACTGAGTCATGACTCGGTTGGTGGGTTCTTGACTCATACTGGATGGGGTTCCCTTGTGGAGGGACTAATGTTTGGCCTCCCATTAATATCACTGCCCTTTTTGGTTGAGCAAGGCTTGAATTCAAGGCTCATTGCTGAAAAGGAATTAGGGGTAGAGATTCCAAGAAATGAGGAAGATGGGTCATACACTAGAGACTCGGTTGCTGACTCAGTGAAGATGGTGATGGTCGATAATGATGGAAAGAAATTGAAAGAAAATGCTAAAAGAATTGCTGCAATATTTGGTGACAAAGAATTTCATGAAAATTACATAGACAATTTTATCGATTACCTAAAAAATCATCCTAGCATGTTAACTAAATAAGGTGTGTTTAGTATGTGTCAAGTGAATAAATAACACCAAGTCTCGTGTCTCATTCTTGGTACGTACTATATAAGGTTTTGATTATTAATTTAATTAGACGTGTGTCATTTTGTAGTGTATTATCCAATTACAAAAGGAAAACTTGAGTTTTGTATATATATGTTATAATTCGCATATTAGTGTGCCATGATTAAATTAAATTAATTTGTACAAAAAGGTTGAGACAGATGAAGTGAGTACAAACAAAATATTGTTTGGCACCTATATAATATTTAATTGCAATTGGTGTATTGTCTTTTTCTCTAAAATTGCGATAAAAATGGCAGGAGTGCAGGATGGTCGAGGACCATACACAATAATGTAAAGTTCCTTAGCATCATATTGGTTTGCCAGCCTGACTCACGTTAGTGCAACTTTATATTCTGGTGGTGCAATAATTAAACTTACACGTAAACACCATTCAAATTTATAATCATGTGATGCACTATGTTCCTATGAGTGGGTGCAGCTATTTTTTGCCTTTTCTAATAAAAAAAACTACATTATATATAACCACTAATAACGATCGAATCTTGATCAAGAATTCATCGAGCATTTCCATGGCGGACAACAAGAGCCTCCACATTGCCATGTTTCCATTCTCCCATTCCTCAATGTCTCCAAACTCATAGCTCAAAAGGGTCACAAAATCTCATTCATTTCCACACCTAAAAACATCGATCGCCTCCAAATTTATCTTCTTCGATCACTCTAGTCAAAATTCCTATGCCAAAACTTCCCGGCCTCCCGCAAAACGCGGAAGCCACCGTGGACATCGGCGATGGACAAATGGACCTTCTCAAGAAAGCCTTTGACGGCCTCGAATCCGGGTTGACCCGTTTCTTGGAGGAAACCCGGCTCGATTGGATCATCTACGATTTTGCTCCGTATTGGCTGCCTCTTGTCACGGCCCGCCTTGGGATTCCTGGGGCGCCTTCTTCTTCATAGTCGGTGCTTGGCTATTACCCTATTACGGGCCAATATCCGACCCGGAGTTTATCAGGTCGGATGATCGGGCCAAACTCGAAGACTTTATGGTCCCGCCAAAATGGGTCAAGTTCGAGACCAAAGTGGTGCATCGTCGCCACGAAGCTAAGTGGATTTTTGGGTCGGTTCACAACACCGAGTCAGGGTATTCAGATGCTTATCGGGCCGGAAATGTTATAAGGGGATGTGAAGCAATTATTTTGAGGGATTGCTATGAATTTGAACCGCAATGGTTACGGGTGATTGAAGAGATTCACCCTAAACGAATTATTCCATTAGGGTTTATGCCACCTGCGGTACATGACCACAGTAATGATGAAAGTTGGGTTACGATTAGAAATTGGCTTGATGATCAAGATAAAGAATCGATTTAATTTGTTGCTCTAGGGAGTGAGGTGATTTTGAGTCATGATCAACTCACTGAGTTGGCTTATGGGCTTGAATTATCCCAAGTCCCTTTTTTCTGGGTTCTGAGAAAGGCGTCGGGGGCAACTGATTCAAACTCGGTGGAGCTACCCGAAGGATTTGAGGAGAGGATAAAAGGTCGGGGAATGGTGTGGAGGAGTTGGGCGCCTCAGTTGGAGATACTGAGTCATGATTCGATGGGCGGGTTCTTGACTCATGCCGGGTGGGGTTCCGTCTAATGTTTGGCCTTCCATTAATATCACTGCCCTTTTTGGTGGACCAAGCCTTAAATTCCAGGTAGACATGCCCAAACGGTTCGAACCACGGTTCCGGTTCCAAACCGGCGGTTCCCGGTTCCAAAAAGTTGGAACCGGAACCGAACCGGCAAAATTAGTTTAACGGTTCTAGTTCCGGCGGTTCCGGTTCACGGTTCCGAACCGTTTTTTTTTTTTAATTTTTTTTTATCAAAATACAAATAAAAAAAATAAATTGAAATAAATTTAAAGAAGATGAAGCAAAATCTTATGTTATTAAACATACAAAATTACAAATAACAAACAACTCAAAAAATTTACAACTTACAACTTAAAAGTTACAACTTACAAGTAATTTACAATTTACAATTTAAACAATAAACATGCTAAATTGCTAATGTGGTAAATTACAACTTAATGCTAAACATGCTAAACATACAATTTACAAGTAATTTACAATTTAAACATTAAACAATAATTTAATACATTACAAAAATTACAATTTACAATTTACAACTTAAAAGTTACAACTTACAAGTAACTAAATTGATAATGCTACAAATACAAGTGTACAACTTATAATTACAATTAAAAAAATTACAAATAATGAAAAGAGGATAAAAAAAAAAAGGGCTTTGGCATAATTTTAAATTTAAAACTTAGAAAATTCTAAGTTAGAAACTTAAAATTATGTTGCATACGTATCCGATTAGAATCAAAGCTCACGTAGTTCTCTTACCTTGTTTCTTACCTCAAGACTTAAATCTTAAGAAGATTTAAGCTTCACTTTCGGTTTCGGTTGTGTCGTCGATGACACTATCTTCGTTAGAATCCGCGCTAAGAGCTTCATTTTGTGTTCGATCTTCGGCTTTCACCCAATCATCAAGTAAACATTGGTTTTCCAAGTGCTCAACTGTCAATCTTGAACGCCTTTCATTCAAGATATGTCCACCCAAGCTAAATGCTCGTTCGACGGCTACGGTTGAGACGGGACATGCATATACCTCTTTTGCAATCATACTCAACACCGGATAAGCATCTAATCTCCTCGACCACCACTTTAAAATATCAAAATTTTCTAATTCTCGGTTGATACTCAAAAAGAAGGTGTATTTAGAAAATTTTCAATTTCTAAGAAAACATTTGATTGTGCCGTTGCACTTTGTTGATATCGTTCTTTAGAAAAATTATCTAAACGGGAAAATTTACCATAAAGACCACGACCAAGGGATTGAGTACCACCACGTCCACTAATAGTACTAGTAGCACCACGAACACTAGTAGAATCACTACTAGTAGGACCAAATTGAATTTTATATTCTCTAAAAACATCCATAAGAACTTGTTTAGATTTTTGGACAACCACAATAGGAGAAGGGTGTTATCATCTCGTAATAGGAAATAAAGAATCATAATATATAGAAATTAATTCTTGCACTCCATCTATTCTTACTCTAGGATCAAGTATTTTAGCAATTATAAACACATCGGGAATATATAAAAAATATTTCATCCATTTGACTTTCCTTGAACTAATAGCATTATATAATATTTCATTTGGATCACTACAATCGAGAGTAATTGCAACTCTAACACATTGATCTAAAGCAAGAATAGAAGTAGGATAATCGTCTTGGGATAATTGTGTAGTAGCTTCATTAAAAACTTGCAACATCTCACATAAAGTAACACATGAATCCCATTGACTAGGAAATAAAGTAATACCACATTGTTCTTGTGCAAAAAAAATTACATAATGCATTTCTATACTCATAAGATGCACTTAACATTTTATAAGTTGAGTTCCATCTAGTAGCAACATCAAATGAAAACTTTTTAGGAGTAAGTTTATTAACTACACAAAAACTTTTCCATCTTTTTAAAACTTTTTGATGTCTAACCAAATAACCAAGTGCATGTTTAATAGGAGCAACATGCGTTTTTAAAGAAGATAAACCGTCTTGAACACACAAATTTAAAATATGACAAAAACATCTTACATGAAAAAATCTACCACCAATTGATGGTTGACAAATTGCAATAAGTTCATCTAAACTAGCCAGATTAGCACTTGCATTATCAAATGAAATTGAAAATATTTTTGTAAGAATGTTGTACTTTTGCAAAACCGCATTTAATTTTTAGAGCAATATTAGCGTCAGATGCTCAATATCAAACTCTCTATATGCAATTAAACGTTTTTGAATTGTCCACGTATCATCAATCCAATGACAAGTAATGCCCATATAATTATGCTCTTGAAAATGATCACTCCAAATATCCGAACATATAGAAATTTTTTGAGTTAATCTAGAAAACATGCTAGTCATTTCATCTCTTATTTCTTTAGCCATTTTATCAATTTCACGAGTAATAGAAGACCGTGGATTTTTTTTTTGGTCAAGGATTATAAGTCGTAGTAACCCATTTTTCAAAACGAAGATCATTTGCAAAACGAAAAGGAAGATGTTTAGAACAAATAAGTTTAGCTAATTCTCTTCTAGCAACCTTAACATTATATCTAAATAAATTAGTATGATTACTTACTTCACCACCTTCAGAAGATCCCGTGAATCCACGTAGTTGCGTTTGAGATGTAGTCATTCCCAAGACTTCTTTATGTTTTGCCAACAAGTGTTTTTTAAATGTTCCATATCCACCACCTTTCTCAAAATGATAAACACTAGTGCAATAGTTACAATAAACTTTAAATATATTTACCTCATCGGTTGCCACTTTTTTGAAGTGAATGGTGAATATTTCGGATGCAAGAACTCTACATTTTCTTTCTCCGCCTTGAGGTGGAATGGCCTCCTCCTCCTCCACATTTTCTTCGTTTCCATGACCATGAGGACCATGACCATGAGTACTTTCTTGAGTACCACCACGAGGTTGTTGAAATTCTTCATTTGAAAAAGTGGCATCCGCATAACCGGGACCAAGACTCGCTTCTATTTCCTCCACACTCCATGGGATATTGAATTGTTCAGTAGGAGGAGGAGGAGGAGGTGGAGGAAAATCGGAAGTCATCGGACTCTTTCCTTTTCCTCCTCTAGAAGATGGTGATCCCCCCCTTCTTGACATTTTATTTTATGTAATATAAAATATAAAGTAAAGTAAAGTGTATATAATAATAATATAAACTATATACTATAATGTATAAAATATATCAATATAGATAATATATGAAGTATGAATTATGAACTATAATGAAGCTTATAATTTATAAAGTTAGAACTTAGAACTTAGAACAAGAGAATTAGAGAGATGAAGAAGAATTGATCAATTTGGATCAAGTTGGTGCAAGAAAATGAATACAAATGAGGGGTATTTATAGAGTTTGAGAAAATAAAATAAAATAAAAAAAAACGGTAACTTTCATTTGAATCTCGACCATTGGATCAAAAAACGGTAACATTTGACTCAATCTCAACCATTGATTAAAAAAAAAAATGCAGGAACCGGCGGTTCACGGTTCGGAACCGTGGAACCGGCGGTTCCAACGGTCATATTTTCGGTTCCAACGGTAGGCAGGAACCGGCGGTTCACGGTTCGGAACCGTGGAACCGCCGGTTCCAACGGTCATTTTCGGTTCCAACGGCCGGTTCCGGTTCGGAACCGCGGAACCGCCGGTTCGAACCGTGGAACCGGCGGTTACGGTTTCAGAGGAAACTGAACCGAACCGCCAGAATACACGGTTCGGTTTTTCATGGTTCCGGTTTATCCGATTCCGGTTCGAACCGCCGGTTCCGGTTCCTTTGGGCAACTCTAATTCCAGGCTTATTGCTGAAAAGTAATTAGGGGTTGAAATTTCAAAAAATGTGGAAGACGGGTCGTACATGAGAGACTCGATTGCTGACTCAGTGAAGCGGGTGATGGTCGAAAATGATGGAAAGAAATTCAAAGAAAATGCTAAAGGAATTGCTGCACGTTTTGGTGACAGAGAATTGCATGATAGTCACATAGATAATTTTATCGATTACCTTAAAAACCATCCTAGCATGTTAACTAAATAAGATGCGTTTAGTGTGTGTCAAGTGAATAAATAACACCAAGTCTCGTGTCTCATTCTTGGTGATAATTAATTTAGTCGTGTGTGTCATTTTATGAGAAAAAAGTTTTTTGGTCCAATAATTTTTCTGTAATTCATTTTTTTTCCAAAAAAATTTAACTATTCAATTTTGGTCCTTTAACTATCTGAATTGTTCAATTTTGTTCCCATTTTTATCAAAAAATTTAAAAAATTATCATTTTCAATCATGTGCAAATTACATATCGGTTAAAAATGCGGGTTTTCGAACTCGTATCTGATGTGGACATTGACTGTTAAAAGAAAAGTTAGTTTTCCTAAAAAATTAGAAAGAACAAGAAAATTTCTCCAAGTATGGAAAAAATAAATTTTTAACGTCCACGTCAACTATGAGCTTGGGAAACCCCAATTTTAACTGACATGTGACTTGTGTGTGATGAAAAAAAGATAAAATTTTATGTTTTTCGACGAAAATGGGACCAAGATTGGACAATCGAGATAGTTATGGGACCAAAATTAAAAAGTTAAATTTATTGAGATAAAAAATGGATTACAGAAGAATTATGAGATCAAAAAAAAAAATTCCTCGTCGTTTTATGGTGTATTATCCTTCTTGGAAAAGGAGAACTAGATTTTTGTGTATACTATTCGAAAATTAGTGTGTCATGATCAAATTAATATTTACACAATTAATTACTTGCATTATCATGAAATATATATCTATATCTATATCTATACTTATACTTATACTTACTATATAAAAAGTGGCTTAGGGGTGGGAAACATTTTTGGACTCTTTTCCCCTGCCACTTTTATCTTTATACATTTTAGTCCTTATAATCTATCTATCTATCTATATCTATATCTATATCTATATCTATATCTATATCTATATCTATATCTATATATCTATATCATTTTTATATCTATATTTTTTTATCTTTATACATTTTACTTATAATCTATCTATACTATATAAAAAAGTGGCTTGGAATATATAAAAAACATTTTTTGGGAAACATTTTTTTGGATTTTTTTTTTTCGCTACTTTTTATCTTTATACATTTTAGTCCTTATAATCTATCTATACTATATAAAAAGTGGCTTAGGGGTGGGAATATATAAAAAGTGGCTTAATTTGGAAACTTTTTTTTTTGGACTTTTGCCCTCGCCACTTTTTATCTTTATCATTTTAGTTTTGAACATTTTGGTCCTTATAATGTTCTATCTATTATTCTAATTAAAAAAATTGCAAAACCCATATCGTGCACAAAGTAGGATCTACAAATATATAAAATGGCTTGGCCACTTTTAGCTTTGTAAAAACAATATAGTATTTTGAACTCGATATTCTTACATCTTCTATCTCTATGATTTCATTTTAGTAAACTTTTTAAATCACACTATGCACTATTTTAGTCACTTAAACCCACAAATCCATCTAATTGAATTGATTCTATACTTTTAGTTTTGAACATTTTAAATATATATAATGGCATTCTATATTATTTTATTTCATTAAGAAGAAAAAGTGGCAACAAAGTCCATGAATCTGGGAAACATTTTAATCTTTTGGACATTCTCTATTATTTCATTTTAAAATACAAGAAATGCACACTGTACATTTTAGCAAAATCTTTGATACATCATTTATTTTATAACATTTTTTCAATCAATCATTTGGAATTAATGTCGAATATTTCATTTCAACATTAATGTCGAATATTTCTTTCATTTCTCTATTATTTCATTTCAAGTAAAATACAAGAAATGCACACTGTACATTATTAGCAAAATCTATGAGCCCACATCATGCACTATCCCCTTATAATTTCAGATAATTTCTTTCAATCAATCGCTGGAATTAATGTCGAATATTTCATTACATGCGTAGTACAACAACTTTAATGGTATTATGCTTTTGATTTTTGGAAAATGGTAAATACTTTGGAATTTAGTAATTAAAAAGCATTGTGCAACTGTTATAAATATTATCTATAATAATATGAATTTATGGGATAATGTCAATATCTTATTTTATATAATCAATTTGAAATGTGTGTTTTTTTAAGTATAAGTTTGAGATGTTTAAATTTTACATATTTTGAGAATTAAAATCATAATAAAATAAAATTGTATTTGGTGGGGACAAAGGGCCTTCGAACGTTATGATGTAGCATGAGAGAATTCAATAAAAACACAATATATGAAGAACGAGAATTTTAAACTTGATAAGAGGTTCGATGTACAAATTTAACTTCTATGTTTACTAATAATTAAACGTAACGTGTAAAGCATGTGGTAAAAACTAGTAAAATAAAAATGTCATTATCTAAAAAAAGATTTTTACAAGATCTAAAATCTCTTAATAAGGAAAAAGACAATATCTTGCAACAGAAATACATTTTTAAAACATGTAATTTGTTGTAAATATCAATTATTGTGAACATTACTTTGTGTTAGTATTATTAGTGGGCTTTATGCCACATGAGAGTTTTAGGGCTTTTAGGGCTTCAGCCCAATTATTATATATATCTTCCTCATTTATCGCGATATATATATAATATTTCCCTCTCCTGGATTCTATATTAGTCCTTTTTATTTAAACAAATCGATGTTCTTGCTATTTTCTTTACGTTTATTCTATAAGCAACAAAGTCTTTATTAATTGATTTTAAAATTTGCAACATTTTAATCACTTTAAAATGCATTGGATTTCAGAATTTCACATCGCTCGAATCAGTTTTAGGGTACGCATTGGATTTCAGACTTTCACATCGCTCGAATCAGTTTAAGGTACACTTCCACCGATTTGTTTTGATGATTTATGATTGATTAAATAATGCGATCTAAATAATTTGTAATGATTAATATTTGATGCAATCTTATACTATGAACCCTTGATTTTGATCAATTTTATTTGTTTATGCTGCTTGGAATCATAGTTTAATCTGTTGAATTATACGTATCTCGTACGTTGTGTAAGTTACCGAATGATTCATCATGTAAGTAGCGGGATCGAGACGGTTAATCTGCTTCGTATGTTTCCTAGTCATATGCGCGACCCTGTTTTTATTCATATATTTAATATCCAATTATCCATCACTTTTGTGTTGTATCTATGTGTTCGGCATGTTATTTACACGAAATTTCTTGTTTCAATGATGGCGAGTATGATCTAGGTTATGAGATTTGTGCTCTTGTAGGTTAAAAACATATTTCATCTTTTAGAACTCAAGTTATTATTGGTTGATTAATTTAATATTTTGGGTATTAATTATTAATGAAGAAGATTTTGAAGCAGAATAAAATATTGGGGCTTTGAAAACAAAATCAGATTTTTCTGAAAAATATTATTTTGCGACAATACTATATGCATGATAAATTTGCTCAAGCTTTCTCACTACTTCTACACTATGTGCCCTTAGTATTTCTTAAAATACTACTCCTACACATGACTGACTTAGATCTCTTTTCCATTTCGCAAAGAGGTTAACATGTTTTTGGTACATATCTGATCGGAATAAAGTGAATTGATGTGTCTTACGTCCCAAAATGATAAGGTATTGATTGATGTGTTGAGTTGTTTCTATTAAGCGGATAATTAATTGCTAATACATTAATTTATATAATTGGTGGCATAAGTCTTTTATGCATTGTTATTTTATGGAATAATACTACGTACTTCGGAATAAATGTTGCATTATGGATTCTGTTATTATTTTGTGGGGGAAAGTTTTTTTTGTGTCTAGAATTGTTGTTGTCCCTGTTGGAGGCATGCTTTAAGGTCGACGGAAATATCCTCGTCTATACTATGAGGAAGCATAGATAGTCTGTTCGCCCCTAAACTTTTGTTTGAGTCTGCGCTCAATGCGAGTAGTGTCATTCAGTAGACGTTTAGGAACCCTTACCGTAGGGTTCCACTTTGATAAAGAAGATTAATCCTTTTTAAATTTCAGCAATTAGATCTGCTTGTAACAGTATAGGCTTGAGATTTATTTGCTGTAGAAATTAGGAATTATGTGAAAATTCCTTATTTACCTATTATCACTTATTCTTGTGGCTGGTTTGATTCATTAAAAATTTATTGAATTTGAACTACATTAAAAATTTATATCAAGTTTTTCTTATGGACAATAATAGTAAAATTTATCTTGAAAATCTATCAAGCTTGCTCTTAATTGTAATTATTTCTTGACTTGAACTCTCCACGTTGAGATTCACCCTGCTATACCTGTTTTGAGTGGAAGGGAAATAAATCAAATCAAAAATTCTTTCCACTCTTCCACTAAAATTGATTCCTTATATAATTATGAGCAAAATAGAATCACATCGTACTAGTTTGCCTGAAGCAAATAGGAACATTGAAAATTAAAAATGATGATTCTTTTAATAATTGACTAATTTGCCTGAAGCAAATTTAATCAAATTATGACATGAGCGGTTCAAAATATGATAAGTCGGATTTTGACTAAATTTATTTTACATAGTATGTCAAATAACATAATCCCTTTTGTGGATAATTTATGCAAAAAAATTTATAAAGAAAAATTTATAGTCTGACATTCTCATACCAAAGTTGAATTGTATTTTTTATCTTCTTGAATAGAGTCATGAAGATACTTGTGGATCGATATAATTTGCTCGAAGCAAATTTATTGCCAAATATTATTGAACTTAAAATTTTTGGATTATCCAATAAATCCATTTGAATAAATCCATTTGATGACATTAATGATTATTATGACATTGAGAATTAAAGATTTGATGACATTAATGATTATTATAACATTGAGAATTAAAGTTGAGCATTTAATCTTGTCCACATCGAGAATGGTTTAGTTGAATTACTAATAGATTTTATCAAAATAATTACTAGACTATTATTGAAGAATTCCAACTTAGTTATATCATGTTGGGGCATGAAATTTTACATGGTTGATTATTTAATTCAAATCTAGACCTAAATTCTAAATATCTTGATTATTTCTCTTTAATAACTAAGTGCTTAAGAACTAAATATTTGTGCAAATATTAGAATGTGCAATATTTGTTTTCAATATCACCACCACAATCGTATATCTTCACTTCACGGCCGGTTGGCTAATTGCATTTGATGAAGATCATTTCTCGGCATTAGGGAGATAAGAATTTAAAATTCAATGAATCTAATTTGTGGAATATAAAAAGATCTTCAATCTCCAATATAGTCAATAAATGAAAAATGAAAAGTTCAAATGATAAATTAACTTGCAATAAAAAAGTTATCTCGAAAAATTAATTTATTGATGATAAAAGTGACTAATTTATACTTGTTGTAAATGCACTAAAAAGATATAACTTGCTAATTTAAGGCAATTATATATGTTAATGCCCCTAAATGCCAGAAGCTAATTTTATTATTATAAGACATAAATCCGCGTAATTACTAAAGCTAGCAAATAAAGCTATTTTATGTAAACTAGACCTCAATATATTATAGAAATATATTGGACTCTTGAAGTCTCTTGAAGAGATTCATAAAAATTCTAGTAATGAAGCGCGTGCACAAAATAATAAAATAACTAGAATTGTGGAATGACGGATCAAAATATTATGGGAAATGATGAAGAGATCTCGGTTGATATAAATATAGAAATTATAAATATGGGAGAAATTTACCAATGTTACCATAACTATGTTGGTCATAATATCCATCTCACTATTAAAAAGTCTGAAGATAATATGGATCCCATTAAAAAAAGTCAATAGTAAAGAGGTAATGAGTAAGCGCTTTATTTGGGTAAAATAGGAATTAAAGAGAATTCGACTCGCTAATATTCTTGACTTTATCGTATTACACCATGAAATATTATCCTTGTTGGATATAAATGTGTATTTATATGAAAAAGAAAATGAGAATAATGATGTAATGAGGTACAAAGCGAGGTTAATTTCATGAGTTTTTTGATCGGAACCCGATATAGATTTTAAATATATATTTATTATTTTTTAAATAAATAAATGATGGAAATAAAAGTTCGCTACTTAATATCTCGTGATGAAAAATTAAATTTAGAAATGCGGTTGATACATTGTAAGCATGTTTATATTGATCAATTGATATTAATATTTATATGAAAAATCCCCGATGGATATAAAATTTCATATGAAGAATGATGAATTATTATTATAATGATATTAAAATTACATAAAGGTCATTATATGACATAAAAAAATTGGATGACTTCGATTAAAGGGAGGAATAAATTTCTCATCGGGGAGGAATAAATAAACATTGAACCGAGTTACGTGTTTATGACATAAAGAAATTACTTTGGTGGTGTTTGTATTATCTCGATTTAAAATGATAATCTAAATATTGTTGGAACAAGTAAAATAAACAAAGAAAGCTAATTTAATCTTAGAAATAAAATTTTGAAATAAAACGTTGGTGAAATCAGTAAATATTATCGAGCATTTCCTAAAGCAAAATTAATATTTATATATCAATCCACACTTGGAAAAGGTATTGGAGTGATTTTATCTTAAAGAAGAAAATTTGGACCTAAAGAAGATACATATAACTTTTAGGAAATAAGTTCCTTGAAATCAAGTATCCTTACCGCATTATTATGTTTAAGAAGCGCACGAAAATCCGATATTGAATTTATATTGAATTTGCTTGCAAGAAGTTAGTGCTTCTCCTATAAGGAGGCATTGTAAAACTTTAAAGCATGTGCTCACAGTCCTTATCATCAACGTTATAATATTTTTGATGATTCATGTGATAATGGTATATCTCCTATCATCATTTATGAGGAAAATGTAATTTTTGTTGCCTAATTATATGAATAATAGCAAATGCTAAAAACTTAACAAAGCATTCAAAATTCTTTTATAAAACTCGAAAATTTTTGAAATACATAAGGCTAAAAGAATTTATATTGAATTATTCTGGCAATGAAGATTGAATTTGAAGATGAATTAGTTGTACATTTTTAAAGGAACTTAAGATTCTCTCTTTTGAATTATTCTAATTTTAGCTTTTGAAAGAAGATTTTATATGAATACTCTAAAGGTTTCTCTTTTGAATTATTTTTTTTTTTCCTTAAACAAAAATTTTATTTTTTAAGATGTCTTTGGATTTTGCATCATTGGATAGAAAATTTGACTTCATCTAGAGATTTTCTCTTTGTAAATTTTTAGTTCGTTGGACTTTTTGAACATTATTTTTGTTTTATTGAAAAATTGTTTCGAAAGTAGGCTTTGAATGCCCATGAGTTTTAGTTTTTAAAAGCTCTTTTTGATTATTATTATATATAAATTCCTCATTTTAACTTCACCGGGGTTATATAGATAATCGTGTCGCTCTTTGATGTTCATAATCGATTTATTATAATCTCATTATTTTGATGATTCATGGATAATGGTATATCCTATCATCCATTATGAGGAAAATGCAATTTTTTGTTGCCCATATGAATAATAGGGCTTAAAGGAACTTAACAAAGCATTATCCTAAAAAAATTTTTATCGGCATGAACTCAGAAAAAAAGTATGAAAGCATAATACAAAAAGGCTTGGAAGATTTTTCGGGGAGCGCGTTTGAAGATTGAATTTAGAAGATCATTAGTTGTACATTTTCGTATTTTACTAAGATTCTCTCTTTGAATTATTCTAGCAAAATTTTAGTTAGGCTTGAATCATTAGTTGTACATTTTCGTATTTTACTAAGATTCTCTCTTTGAATTATTCTAGCAAAATTTTAGTTATGAACATCAAATGTCAAGGGGTGTTGTAAATAATCTATTATTGTGGACATTTTATTTTATTATGTGGGCTTTTTTTGCCATATGGGTTTTAGGGAAAAACTCAATTGTTATTATATATATCTTCCTCATTTTAACACCGTGATATATAGAATACTCAGATCATAGTGAAATCCCTCATGGATTGGTCGCTCCCAAATGTAGTCCTTCTGGACGAATTGAGTAAACAAATCGGTGTTCTTGCTATTTTTTTTATGTTTATTCTATATTTTACAACATAATTTACAATGAAATATGCATTTATTTTATTTCAGTACAATAATTTGCATATTACAAAAATTCACTTGAATTACATACTATTTGCGAGTCATACACAAGAAAAAAAAATATTTCGTCCATCCTACAACGACTGACTAATTTCTAATTTGGACTCCAAAAAATCAAAATCAGTGCTGAATCTATCCATAACAAACCCTCACAATATCATCTGTTTTATATACTGTGTTCCACTCTAAGTTCCATATGATAGATTAATGACACGTGTAATGGGCAAAAAAATCCCACAATCACCATTACTCTGGGTCCATGTGTTAAAGATCCAAAAAATGGAATAATCTTGAAATACAAAAAAATGACACAAAATTGAATATTTTGGAAGGGGCGTGTACAATTTGTGCTAAGTTTTACCCCGTCTCATTTCATATGAGTTTTTGTCACAAAAAAATGGAAGATGAACAACACGCCATTACCACTTGCAAATCGCAATAGCAAAATCGCAAACTCATGGCAAATCGAAATCAAATTGAGACTCATACCACTAAACTCAATTGAAAACGCAAATCTATTTCTGAATCGTAGGCCCACAACATCATGTCGAACGACGTCGCGTTTCTCTCTTCTTTTTTTTTTGTTGGTAGAATTGGATGGAAATGAGATTGTTTCGGTGAAATAATGAAACTGGGCAACCGCATGTTCAGATTTGGGTAAATGGGTGGTTTTATTTTGTTAACGGGTTTTATTTGTGTTTTTTAATATTATAATTGGGTAAAAACTAAAAACTCAATTTCCTATTAAATGGATGTAAAAAATATCTTATAAAAAATGAAGGGCATTTTTTATGCTTCATCTGTTCTATTTTCAATAAAAAATTGAAGGGCATGATTCCCAGTCTCTTAAAATTAAATCAACCATTTGTTGAGTTTATCTATTTTAAATGACGAAGCGTCAAGATCAACTCAGTGTGTTGGGTGACGAGCTCGAGTCATCCGAGTCTTGAAATTTGAATATATATGTTGAAACATTATTTGAGACAAAACAAAAGATGTGTTAAAAGTTAAAGGGGAAAAGCATCAACCATAGTGAAAAATAAATATGCATCACAAAAAACTGATGAATTTCAAAGTTTTCAAATCAATTTGCAATTCCCCTCCAACTCTCAAACTTATAGCAACCGGCTTAATTTCAATTTCATGAATTCCGGCCTCTTTTATTGTGATAATGAATTGGTGCAAAAACTAGCTAAATTAAATACCGGAAGTTGTATATGCTGAAGCAAAGATCCCCTTAAATTATATTAGGACAAAACCTGTAAACTTCCCTTTAATTAAATTAATATATACACAGATGAATATCGTTATTTAATTTTTTAAACATTTAATATTTTAATTTTTTATTTGAAAAAGAAAGATGCGGCTCAATTAATGAAGGCAAAGTATAGTGTGAACAAGTTTTACGGTGAAACTGGTTAAGGAGTGTGACTTATATTACTAAAGTGTGCGACTTTTTACTATAAAGAGTATTACTCATAAAAGTGAAGGGTGTGACTTATATTATAGCAAAGAGTGTCGTAGTGATAACTGAAGTGTGTGACTTATAAAGGATGTGACTTGTATTACTAAAGTGTATGTCTGTAAAAAAAAAACCAGTTTCACGATGAACAAGTTTCACAGCATACCAACTCATTAATGAATTATCAGGCCTATTAGGAAAATTAAATTAAAAAAATGATTTCATATCTTTCTACAAGTTCGAAATTTTAGATTAGATTAAATTCTTTCATGGTATCATGATCTTCTCGCTCACACTACGGTTCGATTCTCGCTGAAAGAAACTCCACATTCGATGGACCTCCTCCCAATAACGAAGTAAGAAAATTCAACACACGGAAGAGTATTAAAGAAATTAAATAAAAAAAATTAACTACACACCTCTCTATAAATTCGAACTTTTAGATAAGATGAAATTTATTCAAGCATGGAGTAAGAAAACTCAATTACGAGAGAGAGTATTAAAGAAATTAAATAAAAAAAATTAACTACACACCTCTTTATAAATTTAAACTTTTAGATGAGATGAAATTCATTCAAGTATGTAGTAAGAAAATTCAACCCACGAGAGAGAGTATTAAAGAAATTAAATTAAAAAAATTAACTATAAAATCTCTCTATAAATTCGAACTTTTAGATGAGATGAAATTCATTCAAACATGTTGAAGTTCTGCAATACTTTGATCAAGTATTGGGTTTTCAATAATACGTTAGCTGGTTGTTTCTAGAGTGTTCTATGAAGAGAAATATATACGAAAACATAATCAAGACCAAGCCCTAAGCGGTCTTTTAGGGTATGTTTGTTTTGGGATTTAGGTGTGGGGGGGAAGTCATGACTTCGAAATCCTATGGATTTGAAAGTTTTGATGAATAGTAAAAAATATGTGTTTGTTTTGAGATTTTGATAGAGTGTAATTTTACTTTATGTTAAATCAATGTTTAATAATGATTGATGTAATATTATTATATTGAGTTGAGAGTGAGAAAAGTAGTGATGTGATTGTATTGAATTTTGTGAAAAATAAGGGTGTAAGTGTACTTTATAGGAGAAAATTTTGAAGTCTAATTTTAAATTCCAAACTATAATGAGACGTGGTTTTCAAAGTCCTAAGTCCATTCGGGTGAGTCCCGAAACAAACATACCCTTAAGGTCTAAAATTTGGGTTGAAAAAAGTTTAATTCCTATTAGCCCATAAAGCTCCAGTGTCGGCCCACACTGGACCCCCCATTGTGGGCTGCAATGGGCAAAAATCGGCCTAAAATTTCATGACTGATATTTGTATCTTTCTCTAATACTTCTATTCCTAAAAAAAGGCCCTAAAATCTTTTAAAAACTCAAATAAAAGATCAAGCTAGCTTTCAACTCATCAAAATGCATATGAGTGAAAAAAATATGCAAATAACTCACAATAAATTGCAAATATATATTCAGACTCTAAACAATTTAAATAATGCACTACTCCTATTATCCATTTATCATTTAATAATGTCAAAATGAGAATATTTTACATTTTAAAATTTATTTCAAAGTAGCATAAAATCAAATAGGGTGGGACGGAGTTGGATCCGGGTCCACGTTCAAAAATTCTTGACGGAAGGGTTTCGAAATTGGTCATTGTTACTCCTATATATGGTTGCATGATAATAGTAATAATAACTCCTTGAAAAACGGAATTGCATTTCTCAATGCTCATCTTGGGAGCGTGGTCTTCGTATTCATTGCTCATCGTTCTATCAACCCACATTAATGCTTTTTAAGAACTCGCCAACAAAAAGTTCACCCAAAAAATATAATGAGGTGAAAATTTTATGTAGTGGAGTACTTTATATTGTCATGACAAGAGTATTTTTACCCTGACTAACTGTTAGTCAGTTCCCTTCAGTTGGGGTGGATTGTAAATCGACAAACATGCCTCAATAGTAGATACTTACGAGTTACGAGAGAGTCAAAACAATTTAAATTTAACTCATATTCTTCTCGATCAAAGCTAGTACCAATCCACTTGACTCATCTAAAGTCTAAACAAATAGACAATAAAAAAATTAATAAAAATGTGTATATTAAAACACTGTAGTTTTATAAATAATAGTACATAAATTAAGGTAAAATATATTTTTAGATCCCTAAATTATTATTTTTTGTTTCGAAAGGTTCTTAATTTATTTTTTTTGTTTTAACAAATCTCTGAAATAATAAATTTTATTTCGAAAGGTCCCTAAACTATTTTATTTTGTTTAATGAAGTCCCTAAACTATTGATTTTTGTTTCAAATAGTCACTCTTGATGGAGTTTTCTAAATAATCTAATGGAACCATTAAGTAAAACAATGGTCAATATTGACAATTTTGACAATGATGATGTGCGTATTTACTTAACGGTTCGTTAGATGATTAAAATAAATAGTCAAGAAGGACTGCGTGAAATAAAAATCAATAGTTTAGGGACTTCATTAAATAAAAAAAAGTTTAAGGATCTTTCGAAATAAAAGTTAATAGTTCACGGGCTTCTTAAAACAAAAAATTAGTTCAGGTACCTTTCGAAACAAAAAGTAAAAAATGTATTTTGGCATAAATTAATGAAGAGCATTTATAAGGTGTATTCTCGAGAAAAACTGATAGAGCGTCAGACTCAGTACCTGTGATCATTAAATATCAGGTATGGAACATAATTACTACACAACAAAACAGACTCTATATATACACCAACTACATCAACAAAATTATCATCTCCACTCCACAAATTAAGGTGAAAAAAATGGAAAGAGTTACAAGGAATGGTGTGATAATGTGCATAATGTGCATTGCAGTAGTGGTGAGTTTGACGGCGGCGTCAATGGAAGAGGAGGAGAAGGAGTGCGCGGATCAGATGGCGGAGCTGGCGGCGTGCATCCCATTTGTTAGCGGCGACGCCAAACAACCGACCAAAGAGTGCTGCGACGACGCAAACAAACTGAAAATTGCGAAGCCCAAGTGCTTGTGTGTGCTTATTAAAGAGAGCACTGACCCTAACCTTGGTCTCCCTATTAACACCACTTTGGCTCTTCAAATGCCTGCTGCTTACAAAATTGATGCCAAAATATCTGATTGCCCAAGTAAGCATTCTCAATTATTAATATATGCATTGATACAATGTGATTAAGTAATTTCTACGACGTCCCATTTTTATCTCAATAAACCCATTTTAGAGATTTTAATGGAGTTAATAATTACACAAAAATAACGTCTTATGAGACATGCATACATGTTTGATCAAAAACGGATCTTGAATTTTATTGCAACTGGAACAAATTTCGTTGTGTAAAAATCTCATGTATATTTTTAATCTAAAGTAAGGAAATTCATTTGCATTAAAGATGACAAAAATGGGTGTGAAACCGAGTTCATGGTGCATTCTATTTTTTTAATATTACTATAATCCAATCACTGCTCCTGTTTGAAAAATAATTATTTTTTTAAACAGTGACAAGATTTTGTGATTAATCGTTATAAAGTTCATTTATAAACCAAGTTCACAACAGTGTTACTCATTAAAGATAAAGATAAATAAATTAATAACGGAAAAAAAATTAAAATCCAACAGGGCAATTGCACCGCACCCCCTTATAGACACAACTGGCGTGTTGTTTTTAATAGTATTAGACTATTAATTGTTTTCTCGAAACAATATTAGCTGTTTTCAGTGAACACTATATATTTTTTTGATCTTATACAAGTGTATTTTTTTCTTTCATTTACTAATTAGTGTTACTGATTATCATTGAACATGAGTATTACTTATTTGTATTGAATAATATTAATTGTGTAATTGTTGCACAGAAATGTTACTATAACCATGTGACATCTTTTTATTAAGTATTAATCTACTTTTGGTTGTCAGCATTACTGAATTTGCCAGCAGATTCGGCGGACGCAAAAATATTCAAGATGGAGGGTGCAGATTCCAAAACACCACCTTCTTCTGATACAACATCTTCTTCGGATAGGGATAGTACCAAAACAAGCACCCTAAGTTCCAACAATGCCCCTAAAACCGCTATCAGCTTCATCTTCTTCCTAATAGCCGGATTGGCGCCTATTTCCGTCATTTTTGTTTAATGTTAATTTAGGTGTCATACTAATAGTTTTATCAATAAAATTTGGCCCAGCCTAGTGTCATCATCTAATGCGCCTTTAATGCCGATTTATTTGGGGTTAATTCGCTTTATTTCTTTCGCATCCTCCGCTCCTTCATCAATACTAATAAAACTTAATTATGTAGTAATTAATATCGTGTTTTCTGTATTTTTCTTTACTGATGAAATACTTTCTAGTCCAAATATGTGTTCTACAATAATATTATTGACGTTTATTCCCTAAAAACTCAAATTATGTGTGCTATCCAGATGAATAAGTGTCACTTTAACAATATAATGGGTTTTTTAGCAGTTACATAATAAACTGATTTATATATACAATAATATACTAAATGGAAGGTGAGAATTTGATAAATTTGACATATGGCCGTGCAATTTGCATATTTTTTCAATAATAATAATTATTTTCGCTCAACAAGATTAATTATACATCAGTTAACGGTCGAACTGTGCACAAGGACTGATTTTTGAGCAGTACAAATTTTCTCACATGAAATTTTTACTAATACTTTATTCAACAAAAATTCTAATGGCAATAGCTGCAATTGTTTTTTAATTAAAGAGTAACAAAAATTAACTAAAAGTAGAAACCACTAAAATCTGTCGTAAACAGTTTCTTAGTGTAAAGACATTCCTTCCCTCAATAACACACCACGCAAGGCACCAAATCATCTGCTAACCTAATTTATAAATAAGCATTCCACTAATCCAATTAACCGTCAAATTAATTTATCCCGGAGAAATGTGAATCAACATCCATACACTCCCAATTGCAAAAGCCACCACACGACATCTGTATTTCCCACCGAGCCCCTTCTCCCACGGCCGGCGAACTCCACCTCCGCCGGCCGCTGCCACCACCGCCACTCCTACAATCTCACTCATGCATACATTTACTTAACATCAATTGAAATGGAGGAGGCTCCTTTTCTCTCTCTGAAGACCACCAAATCCGAAGCAAAGCAACAGGTGAACAATCATAGAAACTCCTCCTCCCGCGGTGGCGGCCCCAATAACACCGTCGCCGCCGCGCAGGTGGCGTTCCGCCTGCTATGCCACGTCCACACTGCTGGCGGCGTGATTGGGAACTCCGGCTCCATAATCAAGCAATTGGAAACCCTTACCGGTTCGAAAATACGGTTCGAGGAGCTAATCCCCAACTGTAATGAGCGCGTGGTGAATATCGTCAGCGACGCCGTTTTGGAGAAGAAGATATCTATAGGAGGAGGCGAAGAAGATGGAATGGTGGATGTTTCGGGAGCGCAGGAGGGTTTGATGAGGGTTTTTGAGAGGGTTTTGGAGGTAGAAGGGTTTGCGGGAGATAATGAGAATGAGGATAGTAATGTGCGTCATAACAATGGGGCAATTGCTTGCCGGTTATTGGCTCCGACGGGTCAAATCGGGGCGGTGATGGGTAAAGGAGGGAAGATTGTGGACGGGATCCGGAAAAGCTCCGGGGCCAAGATTCGGGTATTGAAGAAGGAGCAAACTCCAATTTGTGCTGCTCCTGAAGAGGAGCTGATTCAGGTGATAATCATTATTGTCTTGGTAGTTTTAATCATTATGTATGAACTCCAATTGTAGCATTTTGAATGCTGTTGAGTTCTTCACTTACAGCTACTTCAAATGTATTTATTTTGTTTTCCTATTATAGTTGAGCAGTTAATGACATTGGTTGATCTCACTTGGCTGTTTAGGCTGCAGTGAGTTCATTTATGTTTTTAAGCAGTGAGTGAAAATGGGAAAAGGATAAATTCCAAAATTTCCTTTAGAGGAGTAGGGAAACTGTGAGATTGTTCACTTGATCTTGTGTACTTCATAGAGGCTGAAGAGATGGTTCTTGATTTTATTTGCACTAGAGACCAAATCAGGGCTGCTTCTTTTGCATGTGGCATGATCCTGTCTCCCTTTGTCACCTCATTTTTCCTTTTCTGTTTTCCAATTTTGTTTACTTATATGTATATAGATTTTTATTGTAGAGGCAGGCATAATGGAAGCTTTAGTTGAACCTCATATTTCACACATGTGCAATATATGTTGTTTTCTTCTTGTTCTGCTTTTTTGAAAATTGCCTTTCTTCTTAGGCTGCAACGCCAGCTGCATAAGAAAGTGAAATTATAATAAAAAAATAATAGAATGGTGAAACATGAAGTTGAGTGTCTGTCACCTATATGAATTGGGTTTATGGTATGCCAGTTTGGGGTAAGTTTTAATAAGTTTCACTTTTAAACAACTTTGCATCCAAGATATCTCAATTCATTTGCAGATTATGGGAGGAGTTCTGGCTGTAAAGAAAGCACTGCTTGCTGTTTCCTATCGTCTTCAGGATAAAACCCTTGGTGAAGGAGCTCCTGGCCCCATATCTGCCCATGGGGTGCCACATCATTTTCATGCAGATTATAGTACAAAAAATATTCCTATTGATAGTACTGGTGAGCATCGTTCTGGCCATTCTTTGTCAGCAGATGTTGAGAGAATTCTTCACGTAGATGAAAATCAGTCCCAGAAAAAGGTTCTTTTCAGATTTCTATGTTCTAATGCAATAGCTGGTGGCGTGATTGGAAAGGGTGCAAATGTTGTTAAATATCTGGAAAAAGAAACAGGGGCTTCTATAAAATTTTCATCTCCAGTGATTGGGTCAAAGGAACGTGTTGCCATTATCTCTTCGTTGGAGGTCTCTTTTTTTCCATCTATCTCATAATTTAGTCAGTTGTTTCGTCAATAAGTTTATAATGTGATCTTTGCAGAATCCAGATCCATTGTACTCCCCTGCACAAATTGCTATTGTCCGTGTTTTCTCCAGATGCATAGAAGTTGGCCTTGACCAAGGGATGATATCAAGCTTAGGTAATGGGGAGAGTGTATCAGCCAGAGTTCTTGTTGCTTCGGGTCAGGTTAGCTGCATGCTCGATGGTAATGGAAGGTTTGCCTCAGAAATAAGTATTGCATCAGGTGCTGAGATACAATTAATGGGAGCAGATAGTCTTCCAAAGTTTGCTGGAGTTGATGATAATGTGGTCCAGGTCTGAGCTTGAACTTGGATTGAGTTCTGTACAGTGGCCTACTTTTTGGGAAAAAATAAAATTGTGAGAGTTCTATTTGACAGATTTCAGGTGATTATGAGAATGTTAAGAGCGCTCTATTTCAACTTGCTGGAAGACTCTGAGAAAAATTCTTTTCTGGAACGGGACACAGAGAAGCAGGCTGCAAGCGTAGTTCATATTCAGCTACTCCCACCAGCAGTCTGCAATTAGCAGAGTTGTCAAGACTTGCTGATATTGATAAACTGGACCATCTTGGATTTGTACAAAAATCAAACAGCAGAGGAGGTCTCCCAAGACCTGTAGATAGTGATCAAGAGCTGACACCTTTTCCATGTGCATTTAAGCATGAACGGTATGCTGCATTACTGTGTAATTTCATGGTTCAATTCATTGTTGGAGTGGGGTAGTTAACTCAACTATGTTATACTTTCATACTAGTCATTATCTTGTCTTTTAGTGATTTCTGATAATTTATAGTGATCTCTTCATATCATATTTAAAGAAGAACCTCGATGTACTTTCTCGAGTATGCTTAGCATGTTGGGGTTATAGTTGAATATGTGCCTTAATTTCTAGCTTCATATTCTACCTATCATTCACAGAGAGTTGTTTTAATTTTATCCAATGAATTTTGCAGTAATGTTGGAAATGAGGGATCAAAACAAAGTGTGGAGGTTGTGATCGCTAAAGAAGCTTTTGCTTCTGTTTATGGTGAAATGGGAAGCAATCTTGCTCGATTAAAGGAGGTATACTCTATATAACACATTCCATGTTTAAGTGGACTTATTTTTAAATGCTTCACCCAGATTCTCTTAGGATACCTGTAATATGATATTTGAAATTACAGCTGCATACATTCATCTCCACTGTCTCCCTAGTTTGACATAACATACCACATTTTTCTATGAAAATTGATCCTACTTTATGTGAACCGGTTGTTTTTAGCTGATATGATAGCCCTCATTAAATCCATAGAAGATGGAAAAATGTCTCGAGTATTTGACAAAGGCTGCTAAGTCGCAAAAGAGACTGGTTCTAAGTTCAGGCAATAATTCAAATGAAATCTTAGACTCGAAAGGTTTAGTCCCTGAGACTAAGCTCAGTATTCCTGCTAATGTATTATTCGCTTCTGTTACTGGCCTCTTAGACCCTATCTACGCTTGAGTTTGTTTCATATATATAAATGTTGCATGTAAATATGATGAATGACGACCATTTCTGTTGGCCAAAAAATTGTATGCACCAGGTGCCGCGTGCAACTCAAGTGTATTTTTAAATGGTATTAATTGTTTTACTAAAAAACATTAGTTTGTTAGGATTAATTGTTTTCACTGAAAAGTATTATATGTTGTTTACAACTGCACAGTACAACTGATGTACAAGTGTGTTGCCCTTTAAAGTCAGTTTCCTCTCTGTAATTGACTATCGAGTTTGCTTCACCGGTAATTATTCTACAAAAATGTTTTTTGTATTTTGATTTTCTTTTTTGTTAGATATCAGGTGCAACCATTGTACTGAAAGATCCTTTCCCTGGAGAAAGTAGTGGGAAAGTGATTATATCCGGGACCCCTGAGCGTATCCAGATCGCCCAGAGCCTACTTCACGTGTTCATTTCATTTTAATCGAATCTCTTTCTAGATTTACACCTGTCGATTCTCCGTTCTAACCATCATTTCCCTCCTTGGTATATATCAAGTAAGTAGCATGTTTAACAAATGTCCAGGGTTTTGTTGTCTTGTAGATGAATGTAATTAACTTGATGCAATGTAAATCCTCTGCTTTGATGGTTCAGAATATACTTGTGCAATATTCAATTGTAATCACTGGAAACTAAATGTTGGGACGTATTTTGGTCCCATTTTGGTTAGTTGATTTGGAGGGGATCAATGATTTATACACTAATCAAAGTATATACTTGCATTTATTAAATTAGTCAACGATTAATATTTAATACTACCACTAATAATCAAATTTCAACTACTATTTTTTTTTAAGACAAATTTCAACTACTATTGTTAAAAACAAAAAAGATTCTTTTTGTAAACATTTTTTTTTTGTGGGATGCTCTCTCTGTCTCTCTTGAAAGGACAATTTGATGATTGAAGTTAGAACACCAGATTGCTATCAGACAATGCTCCAAAATATTATTTCTGAGAAAGAGGCTATACAACTATGCTTAGAATGCCACAACTAAATCATCAAATCCCATATTGCTGTAAAAATTGCATACAGTCATATCATATGGGCGAGGAAAAAAATATAGACGGGAAAAAATATTACTACACGTATTTAAATCTATTAAAAAATTCATATAACAAATTAATATGAATTTTACTACTAACAAGTAAATGCACGCGCAAATTGAAAGATGTACTGACAAGCTATACAATTAAGATGTTTCACAATATAAATATTTTAGGCCACCTTATATTTATTGTAGTGATATATATATTAATAATAATATTATTTATTTTTATATGGAGATATAAATTCTTAAGACGGGACTACACAAATATATGACTTACTAGCACGTAATCCCGCGAGTTTCGCAGGGTTGCAAATAAAAAAATTACAACATGATATGTATTTTTCTTTATTAACTTATATTAAATAAATTAACCTAATAGTAAAATATAAATAGAAGATATATTATTGTTCATGGCCAATGATGCATGTTTTGCTTATATTTTAAATTTGAATATATAATTTTGGAATATTGTGCATCAATTTAATAATATTATTTCTTAAAATATTTTGGAAAAAAATCATATGTATCAAATCTTGCATAGATATGATTAACTATAACTGTTTAAAAATCCTTCAAACAATTAGACTTTTTTTTAGAGATTTTGCAAAATATATATTTGGCTGAATTAGATATCCTTTTGAACTAAGATAATTAATAAATTTATAGTAATTGTTTAGAAAAAAAATATAGCAAATCTTTTGCATAGAGATTTTATAAAATATATATTTGACTGAAATTAGATATTTTTTTTAATAAAGATAATTAATAGATTTATACTTTTTTTTTTTTTTGGAAAAAATATAAGTTACTAATTTAATTATTGAATGACGAAAAATAGTTGATCTAATTGTATTTTATTATTTTTTTTTAATATGTAGAGTAACGTGTCACTACACTATATGAATAAGTATTCGACGTTGCTCTTAGCACGTTCTTTGCCATAATTCTTTGAACGAAGTTTTTTTTTTTTGTTGAGGTATCTTATGCAAATATATAGAGTTCGCCAAATTCTTGCATATATTGGAAGAATAATAAGTGGAATAGAATTACCAAAAATGAAGTACGATGAAGACATATTGATTAAGAGATCTGCATAAAAGAAAGAAGAATATTTCATTGTAAATCAATAAAATCATGTAACAATTCACAAATTGATATTGCTAATCATATACACAAATTGTCATAAACATTCATAACCAATTGAAAACTTGAATTACTTATCTCAATATTATCTACAATATTAAAAAAAAAAACTAATAATCATATATACAATTGCCATAAATATTCATAACTAATTGAGAACTCAAATTACTCAATTAACAAATTCATCTCAAATTACTTAACTCAATATTTTCTATAATATACAAAATAAAATCTAATTAACAAATTTATTAAATTAGAAGAAGAATCGACATGAACGTGGAAAAAAAGATGTATAAGAAACCAAAAAAAGAAAGCAAAAACCATAAAAAAGCAATGATATTAGTACTACAACGTCGAAATTACCTAATGTTTCCAATTATTCAGTCATCCTTAATCGGCCAAACAATTTATGCTGAACTTCTTCCTTCTTAAAATAAATGTTAAATATTTCAACTTATAAACACATCAAAAATATTATGGGTTATAGTAGAAATACAATCACAACTAATGGAGAAATTATAATATTCAAACCCAAGCAAGTCCTTACCCCCAGATCCTCGTCCGCCATGCCGTCCATAATGGTTGAGCATGTATTGCCATAATGATTCTTTTCTTTTTTTTCTAGCGTTGGCATAAGGATCTTTATAAATAAATATATAATATATGATAAAAATATAAAACGGAACTTAATTAGATAGATTTGCAATATACAGTTAAATAAATAAATATAATATAAGATAAAAATTTAAAACTTAATTTGATTTGATAAATATGCGGACATAAACTGCAGTGATCCTGTGGAGTACAAATTAATTAGTTGTGATTATATATATAAATAAAAGAATTAGCACCAGGTGATTTGAGCTGTTGGAGCCTTCAGAGTATTGTATCCTCGAGAATCTAATCTAATTTTAATATAAATATAAGAGTATCCAATTAGATCTCGAGCTCGAGCTCGAGCTCGTAGAAAAAATTTATCAAATAAAATCGAATGAATATTTTCTAAATCGAAATTTGATACTTATAAAAAAAAATTCGATAGCATATATCTTTGTGTCGCAAAAAAAAAAACGTGGCATATATTTTAATAAATAAATGTTGGGGTTATACTGGAAAGTATGCTTTTACTTTGTATAACCAAACTGAATTTATGTCTTATTTACTGAAATAAATTATTTATCACTGATGCTTTAAATATCATTGAATGTTACATATATTTACTGCATAATTGTTCAATAAATAGTACGTGTTACATTGTAGTTAATTTAGTGATACCAGATCACAGAAGATTAAATTAACAGTTCCTTGTAGCCAAAAGTACACCATTCACGACCTAGATGGAAATAAACAATCCATCGTGAAAGGTTGAAGTGTAAGACTCAGATTGACTTGTCTTGATCAAGAGATTACGCTAGTACATGACTGATGCACTGAATAGGACCTACAGGAGGACAAATTCTTCAGCACTGAACCAGGAAGAATTAGACCTCAGTGGTTCGTTATTTCTTAATCTTCGTCCCTTAAATAGGATCGTGTGTGGTTAGTAATTATTGCTTTGACTTATGACGGGTAGAGAATCAATGAGATTCAATACTTTATATCTTGGACAATATTACTGGTCACATGCGATTGCTAAGATTTAATACGAAGAATCGTGTGCAAGTACGCTTGTTCGATTTGCCCCCTTGGAGGTTCATAAGATTTATCATACCAAATCTTGCAAGTGAAACTAGTTTCCTGTATGGATAATAATATTGAACCGTTCCTTAACCAAAGATAAAATATAATAATCAATGGAAGACTATTTCAGTGGCTTAAATTAATTAATGAGCTAGATAATCTTAAACACAGGAAATAATAACCGGGAGCCATATTAACAGTAATATGAGTTAAGATGGATAGTGCAATATTAATTATGTAGTGGGATTAATTAATATTTATGGGCTTGAATAATATTGTGGCTCAATATTAGATATTCAAAGTCCATTAGAAGATCAAATCTTAATTCTCCTAAAGGCTCCTCAAGTAGCCCAAACATAATGTCCAGTAACTGAAAATGTGTTTAAAATAAAATAAATTATTGTTGCCTAATTTTCCTAAGAGTTTCGAAAATAATAAATAAAAGAGGGAGAAAGATTTTCTTTGAATTTTGTTATGGAATGTAGATAAGTATCCTTGGAATACAAGATCATCTCATTAAATTAAAGAAATCTCCCACTTGTTTATTTATTAAGCATATTTCGAAATTTATGAATAAATAAGGAGAGGAAAGATTTTCTTGATTTACTTGAAAATATATTATGGAAGATATGTATTCTTGGAATACAAGAATATCACATAAATTCAAGAAGATCCAAATCTTGGATTCCTACTCCTTATTTTTTGAAAAATACCATAACAAGAGGAGTTGAGATTTTTGTGGAATATTTAATTATGGAGAAAAGAATATATGGGATATATTCAAGATTTCTTGGAGATCAAGAAAAAGATTTTCCCATCTTTATTTCCACCTAAATTTTCGACCAACCCCTCATTATAAATAGGGGATGAATGTTTCATCCCCAAGTGAACACGGAAATTGGTTTTTCGGAAAAATATCAGCGTCGATAAAATATCAAATATTTTGAAACGTCGACAGATTGTGTATTTTTGAAAAACCTCAATTGTGAGTGTGCAATTCCATGTGTTGGAAAAATTAGAAATCCACAAAGGTGGTGCAACATAATTTTATTTTTCCTTTTGTTAAATTGTTCGCGAGTTCCTTCCAACGGATTGTTGAACAAGGGCAAGGGAATACTTGAGAAGGCTTTTTGGTGTATTCGTGTGAACGAGATCCATCTTCTCAACGGTTGTCACTCCGAGAGGTTAGTTCACATAAACCCGTAGCAATTCCGCATGCGTAGGATTTATGTGAACTGTTTATATGCATGATTTATTGTTGAATTATTATTTGAATTAATATAGGATTAATTCATGCTAGTAATAATTGTTAGAATTAAATTTATATTTAAATATTCATCCTGAATAGATCCGGACAATTAATTCCCCAACAAATGGTATTAGAGCCTCGGTTTCGGGCTCTGAATTTTAAATTGTAATTTAATTCATTTTCATTAAATTTGAAATTGGATAGTAGAATTGCTAGATCTTTTTTGCATATATCCAATTGTCATGGAATTTAATGTGTTTATTTATGCATGCATATAAATTGTGGTTTTTAATTCGACTCGTTCGAATTCGTTTTGCCTCGTGAGAAAATCCACGAGTAGATTAGGATTTGTTTGATTCGTTCAATGTAATAGACTAGTCTAGATCTAGGTTTATTTATTTATCGTAAATAAATTGAAACCGGATCGTGAGCCAAGACGAAGATGATGAATTAAAGACTAATGGATCCCGAATCGGCGCTGGCATGCCGTAAAGCTGGGCAAGGCCGAAGGCCAAGGGATCGCGTCGATCAAGACATGGGCTCGCAAGAAAGACCGCGTGCTCGATGGCGGGCAGACGCGGGGCGGAGGCACGCCAAAGACACGCGATGCAAAGTGAGGTGACGAGGCGGTAGACGCGAGGCGGACGGTGACGGGCGGGCGCATTGAATGCGCTGATGCTCGCCGAGATCCGCCGAGGGCCGCTGAGCGAGACGCGGCACCATCGGCGACGGGCGCCGGGCGCTTGGGCTACAAGAAGACGGACGCTTACTCGACACGGCCGGGAGGCGTTAGGGTAATCACCATGAAGCTGGTCGATGACGCCACTTGACGGGCGAACCTTTCGAGACGAACGGCGAAGGCGAAGAAGATGATTTTCGAGATCAAACATGACAAAATTAACCGTGACAATTGGATATATGTGCCCAATGTGTTTAATTTTGTTTTGATGTTTATGCATTATTTTATGCTTATTTAAATTGTGTTTAAATTTGCGATGCATGAGAAAATGTTTTGAAAAAATCTCACTTTTCGAAAAAATTACTAAGTATGCTTAAACAATTAATTGACAATTTTATTAGGATAATAAAATTGAATTAATTTTGACCTCCATGATTTATTTATTTGTGAATTCTTTTGGAGAAATCCCCCGGGGACGGTCAAAAGATAGCTTTCACATGAATAAATTCCAAATGGATGATTGTGGATTATTACTAGTGGCGCATTTATGACTCCCCACGAGGCTTGTTCAAAGCGAAATAATAATTTCTGTATTTAATCATGGTTATTACTTAGGTATAAAATTGATATGCATATACTTCCCTCAAGTCCCTGTCAATTTTATATTGGTCAAGTGGGGAGCCAACTATTAATTTGGATATTAAAGGTTTGTAGCTTGTTCTTGTTTGTAACTCGCTTGAATGTATTTAAATAATGACCCACCCCACGTGGCTTATTTAAATGCTGTTTTGTGATGTTGGCTGATCCATGTTCATATTTTTTTTGAGATTTTAATATGATGCATGTGATCGAACCTTGTGATATATTTGTGCTTATGCATATAGTTATTTATTTCATTCCAAAGATGTCGTAACCTTTTAATCCTTTCGCTATTATACTTAAAGTCAATAGAATAAGTATGGAAACTATATTGATTGGAAACGAAAAATTATAATTGTCCTAAGCGCACAAAAAAGCACAAGTGGATTCTTGACACACCAAAATCGGATGAGCCAACCGACGAAAATAAAAAAATGCGGGACTCGTCGGATCACCTTCTTGAGATGTCGTTCTTTAAAAATGGTGGAGGGCAAACCCGTAAGGGATTACGTCCTCAAAATTGATGGCCCATCCGAACAAACTTGAGGTTCCGAGTCAGATTATAATCTGGAGACTCGGATGAATTTGGTACTTCTCTGCGCCCAAAAGTTTTTTGAGCATTTTGGCCTCGCTAGCTGATTTGTTGCAAGCTTTGGTCTCGGCAGAAATGTTGATGGGGCACCAAACTCAAGCTTTGAACGGCAAGTGGTCCATCTACATCTTCTAGTCCAAGGGTAGGCAAGAAGAAGAAGAGAACCAAAAGCCATAAGCAATAAAACTCAACTGTTGCCAAGGGCAATGGTAAGATGAGGAATACTTGTGGTGTCAAGGAGAATCTAAAGAGGAAGTGCTTCAACAGCGGTAAGGACAATGGAGGTTTGCCTGTTCCAACCCCAAAAGGGCCGGAAAGAAAGGTAATTCTCACGCACTAGTTGTTGAAACTTGTTTAGCGGCGTATACTTCTCATTCGTGGGTAGTTGATACGGGATCCACTGATCATGTTTGCTTCACGGGTTCAAGCTGACCCGGCAACTTAGTGGGAGTGAGATCCTCATCACACTGGGCGATGCTATTAGAGTGGCAGCTGAAGCAGTGGGAGAAGTGCACCTGTCTTTTGAAGACAAAGTTTTAATTTTAAGAGATGTTCTTTACGTTCCTACTTTTAGAAAGAATTTAATTTCGGTTACTTTTGATAAAGTTGTTACCATTTCTCTTTATGATAAATTTATTTGTCATGGAACGTTATTGAATAATCTCTATACAATTAACTGTGCTCACCACTCGCAAAATGCATCCTATAACACATCAACTGTTTCCGATAAAAGAAAATGTTCATCAGACGTGAACGAGACACTTCTATGGCATCTTAGATTGAGACATATTAATCCAAAAAGGATCCAAAGGTTGGTAGAAGACGGTTCACTGGAGTCTCTCCAAGTTGAACCAATCCCAACCTGCGAATCATGTTTGGAGGGTAAAATGACCAAGAGGGCATTCGGAGCCAATGGTAATAGAGCCAAAGAAGTATTAGAAATCGTTCACACAGACGTATGTGGTCCAATGTCAATCAAAGCAAGAGGAGGTTATGAGTATTTCGTCACTTTTATTGATGACTACTCAATGTACGGCTATATTTTCCTTATGAAGCATAAATCTGAGACCTTTGAGAAATTCAAAGAATTTAAGTCTCAAGCAGAGAATCATAGGGAAAAACGTACCAAGTCTCTACGATCCGATCGTAGAGGCGAGTACCTCAGCAATGAGTTTTTGAACTAATTATCAGATGAAGGGATTGTATCTCAGCTAACTGCACCCGGAACCCCTCAACAAAACGGGGTTGCAGAGCGAAGAAACAGAACTCTTTTAGAAATGGTTAGATCAATGATGAGTTATGCGGATCTACCCAAGTCGTTCTGGGGTCATGCCTTGGAAACAGCGGGTTACATTCTTGGTGCCATCCAAATCGGTTCCCAAAACTCCCAAAGAATTATGGACCGGGCGCAAGCCCAGTTTGAGACACATGAGAATTTGGGGATGTCCGGCCTACGTGTTGGACAAGGAAGCCGGAAAATTGGATCCTCGATCAGAATTAAGGTTGTTTATAGGATACCCCGAGGGAACAAAAGGGTGTATGTTCTATGGTCCCGAAGATCAAAAGGTGGTAATAAGCACCCACTTTAGATTTTTGGAAGAAGACTATATGAACGAAAGAAGACTCAGAAGTGAGATTACCTTAAAATGAGCTAAGGGGGCTAACCTCAGTGCCAACTGTACAAGATGACATATCAAATGTCACACTTACACAACCAGAACCTCGTCGTAGTGGGAGGGTTGTGAGACAGCCCGAGAGATTCAAGGGGATAGGAGAGTCCTCGGACTTGATTCCCGGACAAGACGATTCAGACCCATGGACATATGACGAGGCAATCCAAGACAAGGATGCGGTTTCTTGGCAAACAACAATGAAAGCCGAAATGGGTTCTATGGATCATAACAGAGTGTGGGAGCTAGTCGAACCACTTAATGGGGTCAAACCCATTGGTTGCAAGTGGGTGTACAAGAGAAAAAGAGGACTGGACGGGAAGGTGGAAACCTTCAAGGCAAGGCTTGTGGCGAAAGGTTATACTCAGAAAGAAGGGATCGACTATAAGGAAACTTTTTCGCCTGTAGCAATGCTCAAGTCCATCTGAATTCTCTTGTCGATTGCTGCGCATCTCGACTTTGAAATCTGGCAAATGGATGTCAAGACGGCTTTCCTTAACGGAAGTTTTGATGAAGAAATCTATATGCAACAACCCCAAGACTTCATTGAAAAAGGCCAAGAACACCTAGTTTGTAAGCTCAAGAAGTCCATTTACAGACTCAAACAAGCATCCGGAGATTGGAACCAATGTTTTGATCAAGTAATAAAGTCTTATGGGTTTGATCAAAACGAGTTTGAAAGTTGTGTGTACAAAAAGCGTGTCGGAACTGCATTGGTATTCTTAGTACTATACGTAGACGACATTCTGCTCATCGGGAACGATGTAACGATGTTATCAGATGTAAGGGCATGACTTTCAAAACTATTTGATATGAAGGACTTAGGGGAAGCCGGGCACATCCTTGGGATCAAGATCACTCGTTTTCGCAAGAAAAGGATGATAGGCTTATCGCAAGCTTCATACATAGACACTGTCTTGAAGCGATTCAGCATGCAGGATTCCAAGAAAGGCTTCGTACCTTTCAGACATGGAATCCATCTATCCAACGAAATGTGCCCTAAGACACAAAAGGAGATAGATGACATGAAAGACATTCCTTATGCTTCGACTGTCGGAAGCCTTATGTATGCAATGCTGTGCACGAGATCGGATATCTGCTTTGCCGTTGGCATGATGGCAAGATATCAAAGTAACCCGGGGAAAGAACATTAGACGGCAGTAAAAAACATTCTGAAGTATCTGAAAAGAACTCGAGATAGAATGTTGGTTTATCAGTCAGATAGTTTAATCCCCATCTGCTACACGGACTCGGATTTTCAATCAGACTTAGATTCCAGAAAATCTACCTCCGGTAGTGTGTTTTGCATGGGGGGAGGAGCCATGACATGGTGAAGCGTTAAGCAGAAATGCATCGCCGATTCTACCATGGAAGCCGAATATGTAGCTGCTTGCGAGGCAGCGAAAGAAGCGGTTTGGCTCAAGAACTTCCTAGTGGACTTGGATGTAGTTCCGAATTTGCCCAGCACAATCACTGTTTTTTGTGATAATGCCGGAGCAGTTGCAAATTCAAGGGAACCAAGAGCCCACAAGGCCAACAAACACATTGAAAGGAAATACCATCTTACACGAGAAATCGTTAAGAGAGGAGATATAGAGGTGGCAAAGATCGCGTCAGAAGACAACCTAGCAGATCTATTCACAAAGGGTCTGCCTCAGAATACATTCGAGAGACATGTGGAAGGAATGAGTGTCAAGGCCGTTGCCAATCTGCTTTGAGTATAAGTGGGAGATATTATTAGGTTCGTGTAGGTGACATTAGATGTCACGTATTAGGAACTACACGAGACATGCTGTAGTATACTTAAAAGCAGACTTTGAGTATAAGTGGGAGATTGTTGGGGTTATACTGAAAAGTATGCTTTTACTTTGTATAACCAAACTGAATTTCTGTCTTATTTACTGAAATAAATTATTTATCACTGATACTTTAAATATCATTGAATGTTACATATATTTACTGCATAACTGTTCAATAAATAGTACGTGTTACATTGTAGTTAATTTATGTTGGGATTATACTGGAAAGTATGTTTTTACTTTGTATAATCAGACTAACTGAATTTCGGACTTATTTACTGAAATAAATTGTTTATCACTGATGCTTTAAATATCATCGAATGTTACATATATTTACTGCATAACTGTTCATTAAATAGTACGTGTTACATTGTAGTTAATTTAGTGATACCAAGATCACAGAAGATTAAATTAACAGTTCCTTGTAACTAAAAGTACACCATTCACGACCTAGATGGAAATGAACAATCCATCGTGAAAGGTTGTAGTGTAAGGCTTAGATTGGTTTGTCTTGAACAAGAGATTACACTAGTGCATGACTGATGCATTGAAGAGGACCTACAGGAGGACAAATTCTTCAGAACTGAACTAGGAAGAATTAGACCTCAGTGGTTATTATTCCTTAATCTTTGTCCCTTAAATAGGATTGTGTGTGGTTAGTAACTATTGCTTTGACTTATTACGGGAAGAGAATCAATGAGATTCAATACCCTATATCTTAGACAATATTATTGGTCACATGCGATTGCTAAGATTTAATACGGAGAATCGTGTGCAAGTACACTTGTTCGATTTGCCCCCTTGGGAGGTTCATAAGTTTTATCATACCAAATCTTGCAAGTGGAACTAGTTTCCGGTATGGATAATAATGTTGAATCGTTCATTTACCAAGGATAAAAGATATTAATTAATGGAAAGATATTTCAGTGGCTTGAATTAATTAATGGGCTAGATAATCTTAAACACGGGAAATAATAACCGGGAGCCATATTAACTGTAATATGGGTTAAGATGGATAGTGCAATATTAATTATGTAGTGGGATTAATTAATATTTATGGGCTTGAATAATATTGTGGCTCAATATTGATAATTCAAGGTCCATTGGAAGGTTCAATCTTAATTCTCCTAAAGGCCCCCCCAGTAGCCCAAGATAAAGTCCAATAACTGAAAAAAATGTTTAAAAATAAAATAAATTTGTTGCCTATTTTTCCTTGTTTTTTTTTCGAATCTTATGGATAAAATGGGAGAAAGATTTTATTTGAATCTTGTTATGGAATGAAGATATGTATTCTTGGAATACAAGATTATCTCATTAAATTCAAGAAATCTCCCACTTGGTTATTCATATAGATAATTTCGAAAATTTTGAAATATAAGGGAAAGAAAGATTTTCTTGATTTTCTTGAAAAGATATTATGGAAGATATGTATTTCTTGAAATACAAGTATATCTCATAAATTCAAGAAGATCCAAATCTTGGAATCTTGGACCTAATATTTCGAAAATTTCCATAACATGATGAGGTGGGATTTTTGTGGAATATTTTAATTATGGGGAAAAGAATATAGGAGATATATTCAAGATTCCTTGGAAATCAAGAAAAGATTTTCCCACATTGTTTTTCTTCCCTAAAAATCGTCCACCACCCCATCTATAAATAGGGGATGATTCTTTCATTCCCAGGTACAATTCCATGTGGTGGAAAAATTAGTAAATCCACAAAAGTGGTGCAACAAAGTTTATTTTTTCTTTTGTTAATTGTTCGCGAGTATCCTTCCACCGGATTGTCGAGCAAGGACTAGGGAATACTTGGGAAGGCTTTTTTGTGTGTTTTCATCGACAAGTCCATTGACATTCCAAGAGGTAAGTTCACGTAAACTCGTAGTAATTCCGCATGCGTAGGATTTACGTGAATTGTTTATATGCATGATTTGTTGTTGAATTATTATTTGAATTAATATGGGTTAATTCATGCTAGTAATAATTATCAGAATTAAATTTGTATTTAAATATTCATCCCGAATAGATCCGCAAATAATTTCAACAATCGGCATCGAGCCTCGGTTTGCTCAATTTTAAATTATAATTTAATTCGCTGTCATTAAATTTGAAATTGGATAGTAGAATTGCTAGATCTTTTTTCCAGGTATCCAATTGTCATGGAATTTAATGTGTTTATTTATGCATGCATATAAATTGTGGTTTTTTAATTCGATTCGTTCGGATTTATTTTGCCTCGTGAAAAAATCCACGAGCAGATTAGAATTTGTTTGATTTGATCAATGTAATAGACTAGTCTAGATCTAGGTTTATTTATTTTTTAAATAAATTGTAACCGGATCGGAAAATGGAGGCGAAAATGAAGAATTAAAAGACGGGATCCGGGCGCAGGCGTGGCGTGTCGTCGTTAAACGCGTGGAGGAGGCATCGCTGCTTGACGTGACGCCGGCGGACAAGACGGGCGCGGGCGAGGCCGAGGGGCTGAAAGCGACGCGGATTCGCCGGGCGATGCGCGGATGGGCGGCGATGGGCGATATGACGAGGAAGTGCAGGATGGACGGGCGACAGGTGCAAGGCGGGCGGCGGCGACGATGCTGCCGTAAAGGCGAGGGGGCGCATGAGAGATGGGCGGCGACACGGGGCGTACAAGACCGGCGCGCCACTCCGACAGGGCGTGAGGAAGGGCTGGCGGGCACTCGACCATGAAAGCTGGTCGATGACGGGCTTGACAAGACGTTTTTAAGACGGACAAGTGGGAGCTTTTTCGAGACTTAACGATGAAGGCTATGAAGACAATTTCTCAAGATCAAGACATGACAAAATTAACCATGACAATTGGATAAATGTGCCCAATATGTTTAATTTTTGTCTTGATGTTTATGCATTATTTATGCTTATTTAAATTGTGTTTAAATTTGCGATGCATGAGAAAATGTTTTGAAAAATCTCACTTTCGAAAAAATTACTAAGTATGTTTAAACAATTAATTGACAATTTTATTAGGATAATAAAATTGAATTAATTATTGACCTCCATGATTTATTTATTTGTGAATTCTTTTGGAGAAATTTCCCCCAGGGGACGGTCAAAAGATAGCTTTCACATGAATAAATTCCAAACGGATGATTATGGATTATTACTAGTGGCGACGATGACCCTCCCCACGAGGCTCGTTCAAAGCGAAATAATAATTCTATATTTAATCATGGTTATTACTTAGGTATAAAATTGATATGCATATACTTCCCTCAAGTCCCCGTCTAATTTTATATTGGTCAAGTGGGAGCCAACTATTAATCTGGATATTAAAGGTTTGTAACTGTTCTTGTTTGTAACCTGCTTGAATGTGTTTAAATAATGACCCACCCCACGTGGCTTATTTAAACTGTTTTGTGATGGTGGCTGATGCATGTTCATGTTTTTTTTTGAGATTTTAATATGATGCATGTGATCAAACCTTGTGATATTTTGTGCTTATGCATATAGTTATTTATTTCAGTTCAGCATGTCGTAACCTTTTAATCCACTGTTAATATACTTAAAGTCAATACAATATGTATGGAAACTATATTGATTGGAAATGAAAAATTATAATTGTCCTAACTGCACAAAAGCACAAGTGGATTCTTGACATATCAAAATCAGATGAGCCAACTGACGGGTCAAAAAATGCGGGACCCGTCAGATCACCTTGAGAGAGATGTCATCGCTGAAAATGGTGGAGGACAAACCTGTAAGGGATTAAGTCCTCAGAATTGATGGCCCATATGAACAAACTTGAGGTTCTGAGTGCAGATTATAATCTAGGGACTCAGATGAATTTGGTATTTCACTCTCTGCCCAAAAGTTTCTGAGCATTTTGGTCTCGCTAGCTGATTTGTTGCAAGCTTTGGTCTCGGCAGAGATGTTGATGGGGCACCAAACTCAAGCTTTGACGACAAGTGGTTTGTCTTCATTTTCTAGGCCAAAGGGAGGCAAGAAAAAGAAGAGGACCAAGAGCCATAAGCAATCAAACTCAACTGTTGCCAAAGGTAATGATAAGATGAGGAATGCTTGTGGTGTCAAGGAAAAATCCAAAGAGGAAGTGCTTAAGCTGCGGTGAAAGAGGACAATGGAGGTTTGCCTGTTCCAACCCCAAAAGGGACGGAAAGAAAGGTAATTCTCACGCACTAGTTGTTGAAGCTTGTTTAGCGGCGTATACTTCTCATTCGTGGGTAGTTGATACGAGATCCACTAATCATGTTTGCTTCACGGGTTCAAACTGATCCGGCAACTTAGTGGGAGTGAGATCCTCATCACACTGGGCGATGTTACGAAAGTAGCGGTTATTGCAATGCTACGTAAGTAGCAGATATTGCAATGCTACGTAAGTAACGGTTATTGCAATGCTACGTAAGTAGCAGACATTGCAGTGCTACATGAGTAGTGGTTAAAGCAGTGGGAGAAGTGCACCTGTCTTTTGGAGATAAAGTTTTTTTTAAGAGATTATCTTTATGTTCTCAGTTTTAGAAAGAATTCACTTTCAGTTTCTAAAATTCTATTAAAGGACACTAAGTTTCTTCTAATAATAATGACATCATTTCTTGAAATGATGAGTGTATCTGTTATGGGACATTGGTCGAATAATCTCCATATAATTAACTGTGCACACCACTCACGAAATGCATCCTATAACACATCAATTGTTTCCGGTAAAAGAAAATATTCATCAGACGTGAACGAAACACTTCTATGACATCTAAGATTGGGACATATTAATCCAAAGAGGATCTAAAGTTTGGTGAAAGACGGTTCACTAGAGTCTCTCCAAGTTGAACCGATTCCAACCTGCGAATCATGTTTGGAGGGTAAAATGACCAAGAGGGCATTCGGAGCCAAGGGGAATAGAGCCAAAGAAGTGTTAGAAATCGTTCACACAGACGTATGTGTTGGGATTATACTGGAAAGTATGCTTTTTACTTTTGTATAATCAAAAACTGAATTTCGAACTTATTTACTGAAATAAATTGTTTATCACCGATGCTTTAAATATTATCGAATGTTATATATATTTACTGCATAACTGTTCAATAAGTCGTACCTGTTACATTGTAGTTAATTTAGTGATACCAGATCACAGAAGATTAAATTAACAGTCCCTTGTAACTAAAAGTACGTCATTCATGACCTAGATGGAAATGAACAACCCATCGTGAAAGGTTGAAGTGTAAGGCTCATATTGGCTTGTCTTGACCAAGAGATTACACTAGTGCATGACTGATGCACTGAATAGGACCTACATGAGGACAAATTCTTCAGAACTGAACAAGGAAGAATTAGACCTAAGTGGTTCGTTATTTCTTAATCTTCGTTCCTTAAATAGGATCACGTGTGATTGGTAACTATTGCTTTGACTTATCATGGGTAGAGAATCAACGAGATTCAATACTTTTTATCTTGGGCAATATTATTAGTCACATGTGATTGCTAAGATTTAATACGAAGAATCGTGTGCAAGTACGCTTGTTTGATTTGCCCCCTTGGGAGGTTCATAAGCTTTATCATACCAAATCTTGCAAGTGGAATTAGTTTCCGGTATGGATAATAATGTTGAACCGTTCCTTGACCAAGGATAAAAGATATTAATTAATGGAAAGTTATTTCAGTGGCTTGAATTAATTAATGGGCTAGATAATCTTAAACACGGGAAATAATAACCGGGAGCCATATTGACTGTAATATGGGTTAAGATGGATAGTGCAATATTAATTATGTAGTGGGATTAATTAATATTTATGGGCTTGAATAATATTGTGGCTCAATATTAGATATTCAAGGTCCATTAGAAGGTCCAATCTTAATTCTCCTAAAGGCCCCCTAGGTAGCCCAACATATAGTCCAATAACTGAAAAAGGTGATTAAAATAAAATAAATATTGTTGCTTATTTTTCCAAGTGTTTTTCGAAAATTATGGATAAGTTGGGAGAAAGATTTTCTTTGAATTTTGTTATGGAATGAAGATATGTATTCTTGGAATACAAGATTATCTCATTAAATTCAAGAAATCTCCCACTTGGTTATTCATAAGAGATTTTTCGAAAAATTAGAAATATAATGGGCAAGAAAGATTTTCTTGATTTTCTTGAAAAGATATTATGGAAGATATGTATTTCTTGAAATACAAGAATATCTCATAAATTCAAGAAGATCCAAATCTTGGAATCTTGGACCTCATATTTTTCGAAAATACCATAATATAGGTGAGGTGGGATTTTTGTGGAATATTATAATTATGGGAAAAAGAATATAAGAGATATATTCAAGATTTCTTGGAGATCAAGAAAAGTTTTTCCCACATTGTTTTTCTACCAAAAATTTCGACCATCACCTAGCTATAAATAGGGGATGACTCTTTCATTCCCAAGTACAATTCCATGTGCTGGAAAAATTAGTAATTCCACAAAGGTGGTGCAACATAATTTATTTTCCTTTTGTTAATTGTTCACAAGGGTCCTTCCACCGGATAGTCGAACAAGGACTAAGGGAATACTTGGGAATTTCTTTTGGTTAGTCTAATCAGCCAGATCACTGTCATCCCAAGAGGTACGTTCACGTAAACTCGTAGAATTCCGCATGCGTAGGATTTACGTGAATTAATTATATGCATGATATGTTGTTGGATTATTATTTGAATTAATATAGGATTAATTCATGTTAGTAATAATTATAAGAATTAAATTTGTATTTAAATATTCACCCCGAATAGATCTGTGCAACTTATTCCCCAACAACTTATACGAGTTATCGTTAAGAGAGGAGATATAGATGTGGCAAAGATAGCGTCTGATGACAACCTAGCAGATCCATTCACAAAGAGTCTGCCTCTGAATACATTCGAGAGACATGTGGAAGGAATGGGTGTCAAGACCGTTGTCAATCTGCTTTGAGTATAAGTGGGAGAAATTATTAGGTTCGTGTAGGTGACATTAGATGTCACGGACTACACGAGACATGTTGTAGTATACTTAAAAGCAGACTTTGAGTATAAGTGGGAGATTGTTGGGATTATACTGGAAAGTATGTTTTTTACTTTGTATAATCAAAACTGAATTTCAGACTTATTTACTGAAATAAATTGTTTATCACTGATGCTTTAAATATTATCGAATGTTACATATATTTACTGCATAACTGTTCAATAAGTCATATGTGTTACATTGTAGTTAATTTAGTGATACCAGATCACAGAAGATTAAATTAACAGTCCCTTGTAACTAAAAGTACGTCATTCATGACCTAGATGGAAATGAACAACCCATCGTGAAAGGTTGAAGTGTAAGGCTCATATTGGCTTGTCTTGACCAAGAGATTACACTAGTGCATGACTGATGCACTGAATAGGACCTACATGAGGACAAATTCTTCAGAACTGAACAAGGAAGAATTAGACCTAAGTGGTTCGTTATTTCTTAATCTTCGTTCCTTAAATAGGATCACGTGTGATTGGTAACTATTGCTTTGACTTATCATGGGTAGAGAATCAACGAGATTCAATACTTTTTATCTTGGGCAATATTATTAGTCACATGTGATTGCTAAGATTTAATACGAAGAATCGTGTGCAAGTACGCTTGTTTGATTTGCCCCCTTGGGAGGTTCATAAGCTTTATCATACCAAATCTTGCAAGTGGAATTAGTTTCCGGTATGGATAATAATGTTGAACCGTTCCTTGACCAAGGATAAAAGATATTAATTAATGGAAAGCTATTTCAGTGGCTTGAATTAATTAATGGGCTAGATAATCTTAAACATGGGAAATAATAACCGGGAGCCATATTGACTGTAATATGGGTTAAGATGGATAGTGCAATATTAATTATGTAGTGGGATTAATTAATATTTATGGGCTTGAATAATATTGTGGCTCAATATTAGATATTCAAGGTCCATTAGAAGGTCCAATCTTAATTCTCCTAAAGGCCCCCTAGGTAGCCCAACATATAGTCCAATAACTGAAAAAGGTGATTAAAATAAAATAAATATTGTTGCTTATTTTTCCAAGTGTTTTTCGAAAATTATGGATAAGTTGGGAGAAAGATTTTCTTTGAATTTTGTTATGGAATGAAGATATGTATTCTTGGAATACAAGATTATCTCATTAAATTCAAGAAATCTCCCACTTGGTTATTCATAAGAGATTTTTCGAAAAATTAGAAATATAATGGGCAAGAAAGATTTTCTTGATTTTCTTGAAAAGATATTATGGAAGATATGTATTTCTTGAAATACAAGAATATCTCATAAATTCAAGAAGATCCAAATCTTGGATTCTTGATCCCTCATATTTTCGAAAATATCCATAAAATAGAGTAGGTGGGATTTTTGTGGAATATTATAATTATGGGAAAAAGAATATAAGAGATATATTCAAGATTTCTTGGAGATCAAGAAAAGTTTTTCCCACATTGTTTTTCTACCAAAAATTTCGACCATCACCTAGCTATAAATAGGGGATGACTCTTTCATTCCCAAGTACAATTCCATGTGCTGGAAAAATTAGTAATTCCACAAAGGTGGTGCAACATAATTTATTTTCCTTTTGTTAATTGTTCACAAGGGTCCTTCCACCGGATAGTCGAACAAGGACTAAGGGAATACTTGGGAATTTCTTTTGGTTAGTCTAATCAGCCAGATCACTGTCATCCCAAGAGGTACGTTCACGTAAACTCGTAGAATTCCGCATGCGTAGGATTTACGTGAATTAATTATATGCATGATATGTTGTTGGATTATTATTTGAATTAATATAGGATTAATTCATGTTAGTAATAATTATAAGAATTAAATTTGTATTTAAATATTCACCCCGAATAGATCTGTGCAACTTATTCCCCAACACTATACGTAGATGACATTCTGATAATCGGGAACGATGTAAAGGTGTTATCAGACGTAAGGGCATGGCTTTCAAAACAGTTTGATATGAAGGACTTAGGGGAAGCCGCACACATCCTCGGGATCAAGATCACTCGAGATCGCAAGAAAATGATGATAGGCTTATCGCAAGCTTCATACATAGACACTGTCTTGAACGTTTCAGCATGCAAGATTCCAAGAAAGGCTTCGTACCTTTCAGACATGGAATCCATCTATCAAAGAAAATGTCCCCTAAGACGCAAAAGGAGATAGATGACATGAAAGGCATTCCTTATGCTTCGGCTGTTGGAAGCCTTATGTATGCAATGCTGTGTACGAGACCGGATATCTGCTTTGCCGTAGGCATGGTGGCAAGATATCAAAGTAACCAGGGGAAAGAGCATTGGACGGCAGTTAAAAACATTCTGAAGTATCTGAAAAGAACTCGGGATAGAATGTTGGTTTATCAGTCAGATAGTCCAATCCCCATCGGCTACACGGACTCGGATTTCCAATTAGACATAGACTCCAGAAAATCTACCTCCGGTAGTGTGTTTTACATAGGGGGAGGAGCCGTGACATGGAGAAGCGTCAAGCAGAAATGCGTCGCAGATTCTACCATGGAAGCCGAATATGTAGTTGCTTGCGAGGCAGCGAAAGAAGCGGTTTGGCTCAAGAACTTCCTAGTGGACTTAGATGTGGTTCCGAATTTGCCCAGCAGAATCACTATTTATTGTGACAATGTCGGAGCAGTTGCAAATTCAAGGGAACCAAGAGCCCACAAAGCCAGCAAACACACTGAAAGGAAATACCATTTTATACGAGATATCGTTAAGAGAGGAGATATAGATGTGGCAAAGATAGCGTCTGAGGACAACCTAGCAGATCCATTCACAAAGAGTCTGCCTCTGAATACATTCGAGAGACATGTGGAAGGAATGGGTGTCAAGACCGTTGCCAATCTGCTTTGAGTATAAATTGGAGAAATTATTAGGTCGTGTAGGTGACATTAGATGTCACGGACTACACGAGACATGTTGTAGTATACTTAAAAGCAGACTTTGAGTATAAGTGGGAGATTGTTGGGATTATACTGGAAAGTATGCTTTTTACTTTGTATAATCAAAACTGAATTTCGGACTTATTTACTGAAATAAATTATTTATCACTGATGCTTTAAATATTATCGAATGTTACATATATTTACTGCATAACTGTTCAATAAGTCATACGTGTTACATTGTAGTTAATTTAGTGATACCAGATCACAGAAGATTAAATTAACAGTCCCTTGTAACTAAAAGTACGCCATTCACGACCTAGATGGAAATGAACAACCCATCGTGAAAGGTTGAAGTGTAAGGCTCATATTGGCTTGTCTTGACCAAGAGATTACACTAGTGCATGACTGATGCACTGAATAGGACCTACAGGAGGACAAATTCTTCAGAACTGAACAAGGAAGAATTAGACCTCAGTGGTTCGTTATTTCTTAATCTTCGTTCCTTAAATAGGATCACGTGTGATTGGTAACTATTGCTTTGACTTATCATAGGTAGAGAATCAACGAGATTCAATACTTTTTATCTTGGGCAATATTATTAGTCATATGTGATTGCTAAGATTTAATACGAAGAATCGTGTGCAAGTACGCTTGTTTGATTTGCCCCCTTGGGAGGTTCATAAGCTTTATCATACCAAATCTTGCAAGTGGAATTAGTTTCTGGTATGGATAATAATGTTGAACCGTTCCTTGACCAAGGATAAAAGATATTAATTAATGGAAAGTTATTTCAGTGGCTTGAATTAATTAATGGGCTAGATAATCTTAAACACGGGAAATAATAACCGGGAGCCATATTGACTGTAATATGGGTTAAGATGGATAGTGCAATATTAATTATGTAGTGGGACTAATTAATATTTATGGGCTTGAATAATATTGTGGCTCAATATTAGATATTCAAGGTCCATTAGAAGGTCCAATCTTAATTCTCCTAAAGGCCCCCTAGGTAGCCCAACATATAGTCCAATAACTGAAAAAGATGATTAAAATAAAATAACTATTGTTGCTTATTTTTCCAAGTGTTTTTCGAAAATTATGGATAAGTTGGGAGAAAGATTTTCTTTGAATTTTGTTATGGAATGAAGATATGTATTCTTGGAATACAAGATTATCTCATTAAATTCAAGAAATCTCCCACTTGGTTATTCATAAGAGATTTTTCGAAAAATTAGAAATATAATGGGCAAGAAAGATTTTCTTGATTTTCTTGAAAAGATATTATGGAAGATATGTATTTCTTGAAATACAAGAATATCTCATAAATTCAAGAAGATTCAAATCTTGGAATCTTGGGCCTCATATTTTTTGAAAATACCATAATATAGGTGAGGTGGGATTTTTGTGGAATATTATAATTATGGGAAAAAAGAATATAAGAGATATATTCAAGATTTCTTGGAGATCAAGAAAAGTTTTTCCCACATTATTTTTCTACCAAAAATTTCGACCATCACCTATCTATAAAAGGGGATGACTCTTTCATTCCCAAGTACAATTCCATGTGCTGGAAAAATTAGTAAATCCACAAAGGTGGTGCAACATAATTTATTTTCCTTTTGTTAATTGTTCACAAGGGTCCTTCCACCGGATAGTCGAACAAGGACTAAGGGAATACTTGGGAAGTTCTTTTGGTTAGTCTAATCAGCCAGATCACTGTCATCCCAAGAGGTACGTTCACGTAAACTCGTAGAATTCCGCATGCGTAGGATTTACGTGAATTAATTATATGCATGATATGTTGTTGGATTATTATTTGAATTAATATAGGATTAATTCATGCTAGTAATAATTATAAGAATTAAATTTGTATTTAAATATTCACCCCGAATAGATCTGTGCAACTTATTCCCCAACAGTATGTGGTCCAATGTCAACCATGTCAAGAGGAGGTTACGAGTATTTCGTCACTTTTATTGATAACTACTCGAGGTACGGTTATATTTTCCTTATGAAGCATAAATCTGAGACCTTTGAGAAATTCAAAGAATTTAAGGCTCAAGCAGAGAATCATAGGGAAAAACGTATCAAGTCTCTACGATCCGATCGTGGAGGCGAGTACCTCAGTGATGAGTTTTTGAACTACTTGTCAGATGAAGGGATTGCATCCCAGCTTACTGCACCCGGAACCCCTCAACAAAATGGGGTTGCAGAGCGAAGAAAAAGAACTCTTTTGGAAATGGTTAGATCATTGATGTGTTATGCGGATCTTCCCACGTCGTTCTGGGGTCATGCTTTGGAAACATCGGCTTACATTCTGAACTTGGTGCCATCCAAATCAGTTCCCAAAACTCCCAAAGAATTGTGGACCAGGCGCAAGCCTAGTTTGAGACACATGAGAATTTGGGGGTGTCCGGCCTACGTGTTAGACAAGGAAGCTGGGAAATTGGATCCTCGATCAGAATTAAGGCTGTTTATAGGATACCCCTAGGGAACAAAAGGGTGTATGTTCTATGGTCCCAAAGATCAAAAAGTTGGTAATAAGCACCCACTTTAGATTTTTGGAGGAAGACTATATGAACGAAAGAAGACCCAGAAGTGAGATTACCTTAAGTGAGCTAAGGGGGCTAACCTCGTTGCCAATTGTACAAGATGATATACCAAACGACACACTTTCACAACCGGAACTCGTCGTAATGGGAGGGTTGTGAGACACCCGAGAGATTCATGGGGATAGGAGAGTCCTCGGACTTGATTCCCGGACAAGATGAATCAGACCCATGGACATATGATGAGGCAATCCAAGATAAGGATGCGGTTTCTTGGCAAAAGGCAATGAAAGCAGAAATGGGGTCTATGGATCATAACAGAGTGTGGGAGCTAGTCGAACCACTTAATGGGGTCAAACTCATTGGTTGCAAGTGGGTATACAAGAGAAAGAGGGGACCGGAAGGGAAGGTGGAAACCTTCAAGGCAAGGCTTGTGGCGAAAGGTTATACTCAGAAGAAGGGATAGACTATGAGGAAACCTTTTCACCTGTAGCAATGCTCAAGTCCATCCGGATTCTCTTGTCGATGGCTGCGCATCTCGATTTTGAAATCTGTCAAATGGATGTCAAGACAGCTTTCCTTAACGGAAGTCTTGATGAGGAAATCTATATGTAACAACCCCAAGGCTTCATTGAAAAGAGCCAAGAACACCTAGTTTGTAAGCTCATAAAATCCATTTACGGACTCAAACAGGCATCCAGAGCTTGGAACCAATGTTTTGATCATGTTATAAAGTCTTACGGGTTTGATTAAAACGAGTTCGAAAGTTGTGTGTACAAAAAGCGTGTTGGAACTGGGTATTCTTAGTACTATACGTAGATGGCATTCTGCTCATCGGGAACGATGTAAAGGTGTTATCAGATGTAAGGGCATGACTTTCAAAACAGTTTGATATGAAGGACTTAGGGGAAGCCGGGCACATCCTTGGGATCAAGATCACTCGAGATCGCAAGAAAAGTATGATAGGCTTATCGCAAGCTTCATATATAGACACTGTCTTGAAACGATTCAGCATGCAGGATTCCAAGAAAGGCTCCGTACCTTTCAGGCATGGAATCCATCTATCCAACGAAATGTGCCCTAAGACACAAAAGGAGATAGATGACATGAAAGACATTCCTTATGCTTCGGCTGTCGGAAGCCTTATGTATTCAATGTTGTGTACGAGACCGGATATCTGCTTTGCTGTTGGCATGGTGGCAAGATATCAGAGTAACCCGGGGAAGGAACATTGGACGGCAGTTAAAAACATTCTGAAGTATCTGAAAAGAACTCGAGATAGAATGTTGGTTTATCAGTCAGATAGTCTAATCCCCATCGGCTACACGGACTCGGATTTCCAATCAGACTTAGATTCTAAAAAATCTACCTCCGGTAGTGTGTTTTGCATGGGGGGAGGAGCCATGACATGGAGAAGCGTTAAGCAGAAATGCATCGCAGATTCTACCATGGAAGCCGAATATGTAGTTGCTTGCGAGGCAGCGAAAGAAGCGGTTTGGCTCAAGAACTTCCTAGTGGACTTGGATGTAGTTCCGAATTTGCCCAGCACAATCACTGTTTATTGTGACAATGCCGGAGCAGTTGCAAATTCAAGGGAACCAAGAGCCCACAAGGCCAGCAAACACATTGAAAGGAAATACCATCTTATACGAGAAATCGTTAAGAGAGGAGATATAGAGGTGACAAAGATCACGTCGGAAGACAATATTATTGGTCACATGCGATTGCTAAGATTTAATACCCTATATCTTGGGCAATATTATTGGTCACATGCGATTGCTAAGATTTAATACGGAGAATCGTGTGCAAGTACGCTTGTTCGATTTGCCCCCTTGGGAGCTTCATAAGTTTTATCATACCAAATCTTGCAAGTGGAACTAGTTTCCGGTATGGATAATAATGTTGAACCGTTCCTTTACCAAGGATAAAAGATATTAATTAATGGAAAGCTATTTCAGTGGCTTGAATTAATTAATGGACTAGATAATCTTAAACACGGGAAATAATAACCGGGAGTCATATTAACTGTAATATGAGTTAAGATGGACAGTGCAATATTAATTATGTAGTGGGATTAATTAATATTTATGGGCTTGAATAATATTGTGGCTCAATATTGATAATTCAAGGTCCATTGGAAGGTTCAATCTTAATTCTCCTAAAGGCCCCCCTAGTAGCCCAAGATAAAGTCCAATAACTGAAAAATGTGTTTAAAAATAAAATAAATTTGTTGCCAATTTTTCCTTGTTTTTTTTTCGAAAATTATGGATAAAATGGGAGAAAGATTTTCTTTGAATCTTGTTATGGAATGAAGATATGTATTCTTGGAATACAAGATTATCTCATTAAATTCAAGAAATCTCCCACTTGGTTATTCATATAGATAATTTCGAAAATTTTGAAATATAAGGGAAAGAAAGATTTTCTTGATTTTCTTGAAAAGATATTATGGAAGATATGTATTTCTTGAAATACAAGTATATCTCATAAATTCAAGAAGATCCAAATCTTGGAATCTTGTACCTAATATTTCGAAAATTTCCATAACATGATGATGTGGGATTTTTGTGGAATATTTTAATTATGGGAAAAAGAATATATGAGATATATTCAAGATTCCTTGGAAATCAAGAAAAGATTTTCCCACATTGTTTTTCTTCCCTAAAAATCGTTCACCACCCCATCTATAAATAGGGGATGATTCTTTCATTCCCAGATACAATTCCATGTGGTGGAAAAATTAGTAAATCCACAAAAGTGGTGCAACAAAGTTTATTTTTCCTTTTGTTAATTGTTCGCGAGTATCCTTCCACCGGATTATCGAGCAAGGACTAGGGAATACTTGGGAAAGCTTTTTGGTGTGTTTTCATCGACAAGTCCATTGTCATTCCAAGAGGTAAGTTCACGTAAACTCGTAGTAATTCTGCATGCGTAGGATTTACGTGAATTGTTTATATGCATGATTTGTTGTTGAATTATTATTTGAATTAATATGGGTTAATTCATGCTAGTAATAATTATCAGAATTAAATTTGTATTTAAATATTCATCCCGGATAGATCCGGGCAAATAATCCCCCAACAATTTAGTGATACCAGATCACAGAAGATTAAATTAACAGTTCCTTGTAACCAAAAGTATACCATTCACGACCTAGATGGAAATGAACAATCCATCGTGAAAGATTGAAGTGTAAGGCTCAGATTGACTTGTCTTGACCAAGAGATTACACTAGTGCATGATCGATGCAATTGAATAGGACCTCTGGGGAGGACAAATTCTTCAAAACCTTTGAACGGGAAGAATTAGACCTCAGTGGTTCGTTATTTCTTAATCTTCGTCCCTTAAATAGGATCATGTGTGGTTAGTAATTATTGCTTTAACTTATGACGGGTAGAGAATCAATGAGATTCAATACTTTATATCTTGGGCAATATTACTGGTCACATGCGATTGCTAAGATTTAATACGAAGAATCGTGTGCAAGTACGCTTGTTCGGTTTGCCCCCTTGGGAGGTTCATAAGATTTATCATACCAAATTTTGCAAGTGGAACTAGTTTCCGGTATGGATAATAATGTTGAACAGTTCCTTAACCAAAGATAAAAGATATTAATTAATAGAAAGCTATTTCAGTGGCTTAAATTAATTAATGGGCTAGATAATCTTAAACACGAGAAATAATAACTGGGAGCCTTATAAACAGTAATATGGGTTAAGATGGATGGTGCAATATTAAATATGTAGTGGGATTAATTAATATTTATGGGCTTGAATAATATTGTGGCTCAATATTAGATATTCAAAGTCCATTAGAAGGTCCAATCTTAATTCTCCTAAAGGCCCCTCAAGTAGCCCAAACATAATGTCCAGTAACTGAAAAAGGTGTTTAAAATAAAATAAATTATTGTTGCCTAATTTTCCTAAAAGTTTCGAAAATAATAAATAAAAGAGGGAGAAAGATTTTCTTTGAATTTTGTTATGGAATGTAGATAAGTATTCTTGGAATACAAGATTATCTCATTAAATTCAAGAAATCTCCCACTTGATTATTTATTAAGCATATTTCGAAATTTATGAATAAATAAGGAGAGGAAAGATTTTCTTGATTTTCTTGAAAATATATTATGGAAGATATGTATTCTTGGAATACAAGAATATCTCATAAATTCAAGAAGATCCAAATCTTAGATTCCTACTCCTTATTTTTCAAAAAATACCATAACAAGAGGAATTGGGATTTTTGTGGAATATTTAATTATGAAGAAAAAAATATATGAGATATATTCAAGATTTCTTGGAGATCAAGAAAAAGATTTTCCCATCTTTATTTCCACCTAAAATTTCGACCAACCCCTCATTATAAATAGGGGATGAATGTTTCATCCCCAAGTGAACATTTAAAATTGGTTTTTCGAAAATATATCGTCGATAAAATATCAAATATTTTGAAACGTCGACAGATTGTGTATTTTTGAAAAACCTCAATTGTGAGTGTGCAATTCCATGTGTTGGAAAAATTAGAAATCCACAAAGGTGGTGCAACATAATTTTATTTTTCCTTTTGTTAAATTGTTCGCGAGTTCCTTCCACCGGATTGTTGAACAAGGGCAAGGGAATACTTGAGAAGACTTTTTGGTGTGTTCGTGTAAACGAGATCCATCTTCTCAACGGTTGTCACTCCGAGAGGTTAGTTTACATAAACCCGTAGCAATTTCACATGCGTAGGATTTATGTGAACTGTTTATATGCATGATTTGTTGTTGAATTATTATTTGAATTACTATAGGATTAATTCATGCTAGTAATAATTGCTAGAATTAAATTTGTATTTAAATATTCATCACGAATAGATCCGGACAATTAATTCCCCAACAATAAATAAATAAATATGATAAGATCAAAAATTTAATTTAAACAACTTTTAATGAGAATACACGATTTTAAAACGAAATAATCTGGTGAAATTGAGATTTGCACAGACTGACGTGGTTTCGCCACATAGGCTGAATTAGATTTACCAATATATAGTATTAAGATTATAATGTAATTTTTTATTACTATAAAAAGGTTATTTCTATATAAAGTATTTGTATTGTGGGTTGTTACCGTATGATCCTATATTTTGATGGTGAAACCTCCACTTTATTAACATACTGTTTCTCTGCAGTTTGAGAGCTTCAATCGACCGTCGCACAAATAATGTTAGATATTAAACATAAATTAATAGAAATTTTATATCTCAAAACATTTTTGGTTAGTTCGTTGATTTGGAGGGATCAATGATGTATACATAATACATTAATCAAAGTGCAACTAGTTATTAATTTATATTTACTTGCATTTAATAAATTAGTCAACCACTAATCTAATACCACCAGTAATCAAATGCACAATGGGAAGTGTGCATCAAATGTATTGCAGAAGATACATGCTTAAAATCAGTTGAACATGGAGTATAATTTTATTATGTACCACTAAAAATCAAATTTCAACAAATAATTTTTATTTTTTTTTGACAAGACAAATAATTATAAATCATGCCTTCTACATCAGATTCTTTTTATAGCATCTTTTTTTTGGTGGGATTCCCTCTCTGTCTTTCTTGAAAGAACAAAAGGATAATGAACTTGGAACATCATATCTTCTGAACAGATTGCTAATAAACAATGCTCCAAAATCTTATTCCATAAATGGTATTAACAATGAAACAGGCTATAATACAACTACGCTTAAAATGCCATAATTCAATCATCAAATCCCATTTCATGATCCTATATTTTTTGTGTTGAAACTTGCACTTTATCAGTACACTATTTCATTGCAGTTTAAGAGCTTCCATCGGCCTTCCCACGAGCGATAAAACCGTCGCACAAATATGCCTCGACGACAGACCTGCCGCTTCAATCTGATCATCCGGTGCACCATGGTCTATGTATCTATCTGGTAGCACCATCGACCTCAACTGCATTTTTAACACAACATTAACAAACCGAAAAACTGAAAAATCTCATCAAGAAAATGTAGGATACCTTAAGGGATCCATCCAAAAGACCATTCAAGCTGAGAAAATGAGAAACATGTGATCCAAACCCGCCAATCGAACCTTCCTCCACAGTGATCAAGATCTCGTGTTCTTTAGCAACTCTTCTGATCAAATCAGCATCCAACGGCTTGCAGAATCTTGCATCAACCACAGTCGTTGATACGTTGTAATGTTTCAGATTCTCTGCAGCTCTGAGGCATTGCTGGACCATTGCACCGTACCCTACAATCGCCACCCTACTCCCTTCCATCAGCACTCTCCCCTTTCCAATCTGTTCAATTCAAATAAAATCAAGAAACGAACGTTGAACACGCTTAGCAAATGTCATTAAACGCGAAGAATGTGTGCTTACTTCAATCGGTATTCCTTTGTAGTTATGTGGAAGGACTGCCCCTACCCCGTTTCCTCTAGGAAAACGGAAGCAACTAGGCCTGTCGTCTATAGCTGCGGCCGTTGCAACCATGTGCATTAGCTCTGCCTCGTCTGATGGAGCCATGACGACCATGTTAGGCAAACAGGCCATGTACGTGACATCAAATGCTCCACAGTGAGTGGGCCCGTCGGCCCCCACTAAACCAGCCCGATCCATGGCGAACCGTACAGGTAGCTTTTGAAGATCAACGTCGTGAACCACCTTAATTCACGTGCACTCACAACCGTTAGATCATCTGATCAAGAAGTAACAATTCGGCATTGCACAGTGTATGACTAAAAAATTCAACCAAGCCGTTTTTCTATATTTCTCGCGAATCATATGGTCGAAAAGTATTAGTTCATGTGAAATAAAGTATCAGCACGTATGCTGAAAAGCATTAGTTGTATGTTGAAAAAGTGGTAATACTCTTTAGCCTACGAACTAATACTTTTGTTCATAAGAACTATTACTTCTCATTACACGGTGAAACTATTGAATAGAAGTATTTGCCCTGATCAAGAAACATGTCTGATGAAAAATGCGATCATTCTCTCACCTGATCGTAGCCTCGTTGCAGGAAGGACGAATAGATAGCACAGAACGGCTTGAGACCCTCGGTTGCTAAACCAGCAGCGAACGTCACAGCATGCTGCTCAGCAATCCCGACATCAAAACAACGATCTGGGAATCGATTCTGAAAATAATTTAGACCCGTCCCACCCCCCATTGCAGCATGGATAGCCACAATTTTGGTATCTGCTTCAGCTTCTTTGATTAGTGATTCTGCAAAATACTGAGTGTAGGAAAGTGTAGGCGATTTCGACTTCTTTTGCTTTCCTGTAGTAGGATCAAACTTCACAACACCTGAGGAATCAAAACAACTCAGTTTTTTTCTAAAACAAAATCAAGATTTAGTATCATCTTCATTTATGATCTAACCATGCATTCTATCAGCAGCTGCTTCAGCTGGGGGGTATCCTTTTCCCTTTTCTGTCACAATATGAATTAGAACAGGCCCTGGTGCAGGCATGCTCTTAACTTTCTCAAAAATCGTAACCAAATCGTCGATATTATGCCCATCAACCGGTCCAATGTAGTACAATCCGAGCTCTTCGAAGAAGGTAGAACCGGAAGCACTAAGCATCCCTCTTGCGTACTCGTCAACCTTAGCTGCAACTTCATGTGCTTGTGGTCCAATTTGCTTCGTAAGACTCTATCATAAGTTCAAGAAAATTGATTAAAAACTCTTTCTTGCATTCAACTCTTCTATTAATGAAAGATTCCTTAGTGACTTACTTTTGCAGCTTCCCTTAGCTGTCTGAATTTGGGGCTTGCTTGAAGCTTGGTCAAGGCGCTGCTGAGGGCTCCGACGGGGGTTGCTGGCCCATCGAGCGTTGCTGTGGGCAACGACACCTGTTTGTTGTCGTTTAATACGACAATGAGGTTGGAATCAAGAAAGCCCGCGTTGTTCATCGCCTCGTATGCTTGTCCAGCTGTCATTGCTCCGTCTCCGATAATGGACACAACATTGTTGTCCTTCCCTAACAGATCCCTCCCCACAGCCATACCTAATCCATTGATTTCAATTTGAGTAAGTCAAGTAATACTGTTCATTGAAAGTAACTAATACTTTTCAGTGACAATGACTAATACTTTTCAGTGAAAACAGCTAATACCGTTTAAAAAAGGCAAGTGAATTGCACGTCGCACCTAGTGCATACACGACTTTGTCTTTCAATTTATGTCCGGATTCAATCAAATCTCTACAATAATTAGAGAAAATGCAAAAAATACATACCAAGTCCAGCAGAAATGCTTGTGGAGCTATGGCCTACTCCGAAAGCATCGTATTCACTCTCGTCCCGTTTAGGAAAACCGGCTAATCCTGAAGTTTTCCGAATCGTGTGCATTTTAGACCTTCGTCCAGTGAGAATCTTGTGCCCATAAGCCTGCAGAAACATCAGATCAATTTGATGAATTCCGCAAAAGAATCAACACGATTTTACACGAAAAAAAGTAAATCACCTGATGGCCAACATCCCACACAATCCTGTCATCAGGTGTATTGAAAACATGATGAAGAGCAACAGTCAATTCCACAACTCCTAAACTCGAACTCAGATGCCCCCCGGTTTTCGCCACAGTGTGTACAATCTCCGCTCTAAGTTCTGTCGCCAACTGCTCCAGATCCTGAACACAACACAAACAAGAAGAAGAAAAATCAATAAATCTCTCTATTTTTTCCTCTGTTTTTCAACTGTCATTGATCAATCATGTTACCCTTTTAGTAAGGTTCTTCATGTGAATCGGGTAGTTAATGGTATCCAGCAATGGCGTAGCTGGTTTTCCCCCGGAAAAATCGATCTTCCACCCGTCTTTCTCTCTCCTAATCTCCATCCCTCCTTCTGAACCACCTTCTGATGATGCCTTAACACACAGCTACAACATTTTCACACATTTATCAATTATAAGGAACCATGAAAATCAAGAATTTGATGAAGCGGGAAAAACGAAAAACACGGTACGAACGAACCGGCTTTCTTGGTGCATGATTGAGCTTATGAGGAAGATAAGGGAATGAGAGTTGATTGAGTCTGGTGAAAACTGCAGGAAGAGCCATTGTTGATCAGACAGGAGATCGATGAGCAACAAGGGATGTAAATTGGACAAAATTTATAATTAGTAACCAAGGCGGCATTCACCAATTAAATAAATGGGATTTAATTATATTATATATCATATGTGTGTCATGATTTTTTATTTTTTTTTGTCTTTATACTATGCATGGATACACGGTTTAACTAGTTACTATAGTTATTCTTTTGTCATTTTTGTTATTTTAAAAGGAGGATCTCGTTTGCCGATTCACCGGAGTGTAATTGTGATTAAGGCTATTTCAGTCGAGAAATTATGCGAATTAGCCAAACACTGAATAACAAAAAGATCAACTAAATATAAAGGGTAAGAAAGATCAATATTCATTAATAGTTATTAGATCTAAATCTAGTACTATCTCCGGCCCAACTCTATCCTCACAATTACTGTTTTTTTCGCATTTTAACGAGCTGAGTTTTTTATTAGTATTTAAAATTATAAAGTAATTTTTAAGGAGATATAATAAAAGAGCTATAGATTTATTATATATTTTCTTAAAAGTCACTTTATCATTTCAAATATTAATAAATAATTCGTTTGTTAAAACACGAGAAAAAAAATAATGTGAAGATAAAGTTGAGACGGAGGGAGTAATAAAAATTATGTGAACTTATATTACAGTCAAACAAAATTCTCCAACCCCACCCCATGATTGGAACTCATAAATTATCGGCATATGTTCTATACTCTAACCGTTTTAGTTATTCCACTTTGTCAATCCGAGCTAATTTGAATGATTATTATTATCTAATCATTTCCTGAATCGATTTGATTTGTTTATAATTAATTAATGAATCTATGGAAAAAGAAAAACAGTGAGAGAGAAGATTATCGTTTATAAGACTTGGCAGGGCAGCTGTACCGTCATATGCTTAATCTTTGTCGTTATAATAGAGGAATAATTTGATTTTTTTTTCAATTCAGTTCCACTTAGATTCCATGTTTTTGTATATGCAAATATATTATACTTATTTGTGAATAATTAAAAGGAAACAGTCTTAGGTAGAAATTTTGGTCTTGGAATATGATTCTGGGCTTTTTGGTTTCTTTCTACTATTGTCTACTGACTAGACTTGTAATTAATTACGAGAGATATTTTTATAACGAAGAAAAAAAATAGTTACAGTCTTTTCAGCCACATTTTTAAACATTTTCTTTTATATCCATAGATAGTATTCAAATTACCCTAAGGGTATGTTTGTTTCGGGAGTTAGGTGTGTGGGGGAAGTCATGACTTCGAAATCCTATGGATTTAAAAATTTTGATAAATAGTAAAAGTATGTGTTTATTTTGAAATTTTGGTAGGGTGAGATTTTTACTTTATGTCAAATCAATATGAAATGATGATTAATGTGGTATTATTATATTATATTGGGTGAGAGAAAAGTAGGAGAGAAAATAAGTGGGTGAAAGAAAAGTGTTGATATGATTGTATTGAATTTTATGAAAAATAGGTATATAGATATATTTTATAGGAGTGAATTTAAAAGCTGGATATGGAAATCTCAAACTAGTATGTGACTTGGATCGCAAAATCCTAAGTTCATCCGGGTGAGTCCCGAAATAAACATACCCTAATGAATCGCTGTTGGATTTCACTTTTCCTACTTTTCTAAAATTTTAACACATGGACCCAGAAAATGGTGGTTCGTTAAATATTTTTTATTATTACACGTGTCATTTATCTATATTATGAAATATAAAATGAAATACCAATTATGGAAGAGACACACTTGTATGAGACGGTATCACGATGAGACGGAGTATAAATTAGACATTAATATTTTAATACTTTGAGAGATATGAATGTGATTTGTGTTAAGTTGTATCTTGTCTCATATGAATTTTTATCATTATAAAATAGGTGATCTCATTCCAACATTGAAGAAGGCATTACAGTCCACAAACAAGAATTTGGGTAAGAAGACATTTCAGAGTTATGGCAATAAGAAAGTGACTTCCTTTTATTTTGTTAAAACTTAAATCTGGATGTTTTCTTTAATTAAAGTTGAAATTAAATATTTTCTTATAAAAGTATAAAGAAACTTGACTTCAATTACATTCAGTCTATATATATTATCATCAGGCTTTTTATTAAATAAAATAAATGTCTTATTCTATTTTAAAACACTCCAAATCACCAAGAAAGTGAAAATTTTAAAATTATTATAATTACATTTCATTAAAATGCTCGCAATTGCTCGAAATCAAATAAAAAAAATCTCCTTTTAATTTGGTACTGTATTTCATTTCGTGTTATTCTCATCAAAATAAAATAGGTAATCTTGATTATCTATAGTATGAACTTATATTTGCTTGCAAGTTATTCACAGTACTAAAGTGGGTATGCATCCAAGCGCACCGTTTATTTGTAGGATATTTTAAAATCATATAACTTGTTATACTGAACGAAGTAATTTGTTTATATTGAATCTACAACTATTTTTATGGAAAAATAGTTGCACGGTTTAATGTAAACAAGGTACATCTTTCAGTATAACAAGTTGCATAGTTGTAAAATGTATTATAAGTACACGGTGCACCTAGATGCATACAACACTTATCATAAATACTATCATAAATAAACTCATGATATAAAGTATCCATCCAAAATGTATAAAACAATTCCCCAGTAATATAAGATAAAAAATGCATATTTAAACTTGAGAACATCATCTCAAGAAAAATGAAATTGGTCCTTTAATTGAACATGCATCCCGATTCTTGTTTGTGATAGATTTGAATTTAATGTCACTTCTGAAACAGTATGAATTAGTGGAATGAAAAGACTCGACTTCAAGCTCATCTTGGAAAAGAAATTCCCATTTACGCTCACACAATTCTTCATTTTTATTATTTTTAATTACAGATTTCTACATATTTGTACACAGCACCATATAAGGGCCTTTAAAATAAAAAAAAGGGGGGGTTGTTTTCTCGAATTTTAATCGAACCACGCAATAATCTTATAGATTTATTTTGTTAGTATTTTCTTATTTATTTATTGAGTTTGAGTTATTATATTTGTTGAATGGAACTTGACTAAACCTTTAAATCTTTAATCAGTAATTCAGTGGATTAATTAGCGGTAGATGTTAAGTGACTCAAGTTCCACATGACTTTTGCTTCTTTAGTTATTATATATATAAATTCCACTATTTTTTATTTTATTTTATTTTTAGAAAAACTATACCATAAATGTCGGCCAAATTAGCACGATTAGACATGGTGGTAATTGCTTGATTAACACATTTTATTGATTCAGCAAGAAATATGGTCGCGTTACATGAAAGAGAAGGGAAGATTTTTACTGGGCCCCAGCTATATATAAAAATAGGAAGACCACTTCTAAGTTCTAATTAACACAGAAAAATAATAATCTTATTCAACAAAATTTTATACAATGCATGGAAGTGGTCAAGTTTTGACAAGAGGAATCAAATGGAGGGACGAAGGTGTTACAAACTTTGATTCTCTTCACTTGAAATTAAATACAACATAAATCTTTTTACAAAAAAAATTACAACATAAATAATTGTTACAAAAGACATTTAAAATATTAAATAGTACTACTGTGTGATCTTAAATTCATTGTATCGACTATAAACGAGACTTTTAACACAATTAACATGTTACTTATGTCACCTTCTAAAGGGGTGTATATGCTGTTTCCATGAAAAAGAAATGGGTGTATGCTATAATATATACCAACACGTGAGAAATTTGTATTCGACCTCATTTATGTAATAGACAGATAATAGATCAAATATCAAACTCTTTTCCCCATTTTTTTTATATATTGAAATAAAATTGTAATTGAAATTCCAGCAATATATAATGTTGACAACTGTATATACATACTACCAGTGAATACATTGAATAATCTACACATTCTTTATATATTAGAAAACCATTTCAATCTGATTAACTCCGATATTCCTAATCTGCTAATCACTATAAAATATATACTATCATGAAATTAAATGTGAAAATTAATCGTTACTCAGTTTCATGATAATTTAATCGGGTGGACTTTTTTTCACAAAAATAGATTGCAAATAAAATGTTATTCCTAATGCTGAGTGTATATATATATATATATATATATATATATATATATATATGTGGATTGGCGATTTCATGGAGTTATGGGAGTTATAAGGTGGGTTGACGATTTCATGAAGCATTTGGGTGCTTGGTGTACTAATTATTAACATAGTTGGTATACTGTGAAACTTATTCACCGTGAAATTGATTTTTTTTTTTTTACAGATATACACTTTAGTAATGTAAGTCACACCATTTAGTAATATAAGTCACACACTTCAGTTATTACTACGACACTCTTTGCTATAATATAAGTCACACCCTTCATTTTTATGAGTAATACTCTTTATAGTAAAAAGTCACACACTTTATAATAAAAAATCACACACTTTAATAATATAAGTCACACTCCTTAACCAATTTTACCGTAAAATTTGTTCACACTCTACTTTGCCCTACTAATAACTAATTTTGCCCAATAATATATATATATATGTGTGTGGGGGGGCCAAATGCAGAATGCTATGATTGATATACTTTTTAAACTATGATGCATGGTCATTCTAAACCAATAAAAATGGGTAATTTGCGCGAAAGCCGATGATTTGAAAAATTGATGTCAAATTTATTGTGCTTTAATAATTTTGTGATAGTCTTTTGTGATTTTATAAATATAGCACGAAATTCTCTTGTGATTTTTTAATATAGCGTGAAACTTTCATTTTTATTGAGATAATAAAAAATGTATTACACGCTTAGTTTTTAGTGTTATTTTTTTTCACTTTTTTTGTTAAAAAATAATAAAATTACCCTCCATTAACTATAAAGATGATTTTGGTGTCACAACTACATATTTTCACTTATTGTGCATCATTAGATCGTAGATTCAGAGTCATTCCATATACCACGTGCATAGAATAAAAATATATGACTTCACATTTCTCAAATTTTACAATTTTACGATTCATTGGTCGCACTACTACACATTTGAGAGCCAGACAACAATTTGATTTTGGACAACCTTTTTTTTCAAAACACTCTCCAAGTAACAACTTGGAGAGCGGTTTTAAAAAAAAAAAAAAAAACATAGATAGTCGGTTTGAAAACCATTTGTCATTGCCTAAACTTTTGGACAACGGTTTTAACCGTTGTCTAATACATATTTATATATATATATATATATATATATATATATATATATATATATATATATATGAACCGAGACCTAGCTCAGACTTCATTTCTTTCTCTCCAATTTCTTCTCCCCCCAAAATCGCCGCAAAAACCGAAGACCAAATCGCCATTAAATCGGTTTTCCTTCAACTAAATCGTCATTGTAAATTGTTGTTGACTAGCCGCTGGTTGTTGCTTCTCCCTCTCCCCCAAATCGTGGCGCCCTCCCTCCCTCTCCCACCGCCCCATCCTCGCTCCTCCCGCCCCCCCCCCCTCCCCGCCGCTTATCCTCCTCTCCTCCGCCCCCTCGCCTCCATAACACTTAGTTGGTACAGTGGATTGTGCAATCTTTAATTTTACTTTTTTTCAAGCTTTAGCTTTATTCATATTGCATATTCCGTATTGAACATTATAAATATGATTATACAGTTGAATTGAACATTAATATATGAGTAAGTCAATATAACGTGTGTTAAAAAAAATCAAATGAATAGGTCTTCCATGAAATATTTTATAGGCAATTAATATCTACTGAAATATTTATAGGCCTCAACTCAAGTCGTATTTCCATTGAATTTTTCAAGCTTTAGCTTTATTCATATTATATATGTTGCTCTTGTTGTTTTTTGAACTGAACTAATTTTGTTGTTTATAACACTTAGTTAATTTTGTTTATATTATATATGTTGCTCTTGTTTTTTAAATTTAAATATTATATTTTGCTCCATAACACTTAGTTGCTCTTGTTGTTTATATTACTGGTCTACTTCAGAAGACAATGTCATTCAAGCCTAGCTAATACACATGTGTTCATAGTATAAGAGTATGCTATCAACTGAAATTTTAATTTATAAGTAGATGATGCAGATGTAACTTATAAGTAGATGTATCATGTATCTTTGTGATAGATAGTTCTTATCATGTATGAAACATCCGGTTGTGAATATTGTTTGTTTTTTTGTTTATTAAATGTTGTTTCTTCGCTTTTTACGAGGATCATGTCTCGCTTTGCCATATCCCGGAGATGATGGAGATTACGATGGAGATCATGGCGATATGATGACTTGAGAGAGTGTGACATCGATGCTCCCACCACCACTAGCGACTCAGGGGAGAAACCTTTTCGGGTATATAGTTACAATGTCATCTATTAAGAGAGCTCAGAGCAAGGGGAAAACACTTCAAGTAATTTTATTACAATTGAGCAGTTTGAAATCGATAAATATATTGATTGATCGTTGAACCTAATTAAATACTATGTTATTGCGATTTATCGTTCAATGAGTTTGGACAGCAATAGGAAAAGAGAGTGAGTCGTTGTCCTTCTACATTGAGCCATTGTCAGAGCGTGATCCCTATCGCGGCCGCTACCAACGATCGACACGCGTAACCCAAACCGACTCCTTTGAAGGAAAGATTATGGGGACGAGCTTACGGTATGTTAATTATATATTTATTGAAAGTTGTAGTATGACCCTTAAATTTACTAAATTGTTATGTTATATGCTTATAGACTACCTTCGAGAGGTCTTGACCTCACAAAGAAGAAGCAAATATTGTCTCAATTTGGAGTAATGGCCAAGAATTTCTTGGGACTTGGTTGAGAAGTAACACACGAGATCCGAACCGGTCTTTACTCGGCTAGTCCGTCCTCCTCGCGATCAGAATAACCTATGGTGGCTCCATCTTTGGGAGGAGTTTGTGAGCAGAGCAATGGAGGATGATGATTTCGGTGTAAAATTGATCAATGTCATTTCCTCAATTTCTAATGCCCTAAGTTTTTTCAAAGGTGTTTATCATATTTCTATTATCTTTGTAGGATCGAAGCAAAAAAAAATCGCATTCAAGCCAAGTCGATAGAGGCGCGATATCGTGGATCCAACAAAGGTTATGCACTAATAAGAGAAAATATGGTGAGATCAAAATCCTAACTTTTAATTTTTTTTTTTATATATTTCTTTTAATATATCTAATAAAGGGACACGTTCATCACTATCGTAGAAAGAGGAAAGAAGAAAAATTTGGAGAGAATGAGCCTATTGTTACCCGTTTCGACTTATTTCAGACTACCAGAAAGGGTCGAGACGGGAATATTCAATATCCCAATGCACAACGCATCATCGAAGAAGTGGTAATCTATCCATTAATTTATCTTTCAATTACAAACTATTATTTATAAACAAATAATTAAATAATAATCTTTTGTTTTTGTGATTCAGAGCATCTATCTCGCACCATGACGCCTTTGACGACATTCGCATGATCGGCCCCGATGATCTGTTTGGGACGGGCTATGGGTCGCCAGAGCATCCCGACCGCCTTGCAGAGTGTCGGATATGGCGTGATTTAAGACATCTTTAGCAATGGCACCGGTCTTCAAGCCATGAATATGATGGGTATACTAACGGAACATGTTGCCAAGTTGACTAAAGATGTGGAACGTTTGAGGTCTGAGAAAAGATCGAGCCACGGAATGTCGCCGAGTGGGAGCAAGTTGTGAACATAGTGTCATTAATGCTATGTTTTCAAACTAACCCTAGGGGACGACTTTTTATTGAGGCACTTCAAAATGTCTCACTGTGTATCGATATGCATGTCTCACATTTGTTTTAATTAAAGACTAGTGTATCAAAATTTTCTAACTAAATATCTTATTCGAGCGATACCAACAACCTTTCACACCAGATCCGGAGGATCCCGACGGTTGGTGGCCCACAAAGCTCGTTGACTGCCTCCCATGGAATGATTCATGGTCATCACATCACCCCGGTTTCGTGAGGGTCACACCGACGATGTACCCGTGAATCGGAGAGGAGGATTCAGCGGTGCCAAAACCAATCGATGAAGCCGTCACAGTCGGAACAGATGGTCGGGCACTTCATCGAATGGCCGAGCAACTTGGTCTCTAGCACCATGAGGGTAAAATATTTGTTATTAAAGTTCATTATCTTATTTGTGGTTCTAAATAATATTGTAAATTAATTGTAGAATCTGCCGACCCCACATGAGGCTAAATCGAGGGACTCCAACGCTTCTAAGACTTGGTTATCCCATGACTGGAGACTTAGATCACGATGATCATTTACAGTCTAGGGTGCACAGGATGGTATCGTCTAATGCTTTCGATATCGTCACAGTTCCCATGCTTGTTCACTTTCATCAGAATACTTTATAAGAATTCGTCAGTGAGGAACATGTGTGCGAAGTCTTGAATGACGAGTGGTTGAGTGCAACCACCATAGCCCTTTACCTCATGTATGTGTTTACTAATTCTCAATATTCACTTTCTGTATAGTTTAATTTTCTTTTTAAATATTAATTAGCATATATATGTTGGTTAAAGATATTTGGGTGAGCTATATCTCTCCAGAGATAACCGAGCAAGTGGAATGTACTCCTTCGTCTCCCCCCAAGTGTCTTGCATAATGGGTGATAGGGTACAGACCATGGATGGGATTGTTAATCACATGCTGAATCTAACTGGGAGCGATCATCTCATTTTTTGGCCAACAAATGTGGGGTGAGTGAAACATTCATGTTTATAATATTTGCACATATATATGCTAAATTTGCAGTTAATTTTAATACTCTCAATATAATATAGGAACCATTGGGTCTTTGGGTCGCCATACACACATGAATACATTAAGTGTGTATTTTATGGACCCAGCTCGTGATGTAGTTTATTCTAATCGCCCTGATCTCGTTTCATATATGGAAGCGTAAGTTCATTTTTAATATTCTATACAATGATTTGTTTTACTTTTAAAGTTATGCATATTTAATCTATTTTTATTTTTTAATTATAATAATAATAGTGTGATGACGATGTATTCGAGTCGCCTTCGAAAGTCGAGGCTCAAGATCCGTGTTAAATAAAGTGAACCTGGATTAACATTAAGGTAAATTTAATTTAGTAAATTATCAAACTAATTAATAGAAAGAAATCATAATTGTAATGTCGTTATTATATTGTTAATCAACGGTGTTCCGAGGCAACGAGATAATGACCATTGTGGACATTTTGTTTGTTGCTTTATAGAAGATATAATCCGCGCTTCTATAACGAACATTTCTCCCAATGTAAGTCAATTATTGATTTATTTAAATTATTATTGATTGAATAAAAATTCATACTATATTGAATGATTCGTTGTTTGCAGTTTGTCTATGAACGTGAGCTCAAGTCTTACTCTAAGAAAAGGATCGAGAAATGGAAAAACGATTGAATGGGGTACCTTTTACAATCGTTTCTTATATTCATACGATCAATATTGAGAGAATGTTGTTTGAAAATATCGGTAGCATGTAATTAAATTATATATTTGTGATGATATATATTTCATATTTTTGGTGTATTGGACGTATGTTTATGATTGTATGTTTATATATTTCGATGTTTTGGTATATATATGTGGTTTATGGTTTTATTATAGGATTTTTGGTTTGTGTTATATGGTATTGGAAGTATATATAAGTTTTATTATATAGTATTGGACGATATATAAGTTTTATTATATGGTATTGGACGTATATAGTTTTATTATAGGATTTTTAAAATGTAAATTAATAATTAAAAAAGATATTGGACAACGGTTTCAAATCATTGTCTATGTAAAATAAAAAACGAATAAAAAAAAATATATCATCTTGGACAATGTTTCTAAAAAGCTTTTGGACAATTTATCAACCGTTGTCCAATATAAAACTTCAAAAAGCGGTTAAAAAAAAATTTGTCAAAAATTTTTTTTGGACAAATCGATTTTTTATCGGTTGTAAAGTTTCGGACGGTGATCTTGGAGAAAGCGGTTATATTTCTCCGCCGCTATTTTTCACAAATTTGTCCAAACAATAAAATATGTATTAGTGTCGAGTCTTAATTACACGTGCCTTGCCTCACGACTTAAGTGCTGTATGCTTTTTACGTAATTTGCATTCTTATATAATTAGCCCTCGTGTGATTTACGTCTTATATATCCTACCTATATATATACAACAATAGTGTCTCATCATTTCATTTTCTACCACATTTTTATGCCAATTTTATTTTCTCAGAATTTTTACCAATTTTGTCAGCAGAACATGCAAATGTCCCTGTCAGAAATTCTAATAAATTATTCCCACGTTTTGTACCATTTTTTTTAAATATAATCTTGGATATTATTTTCCGTTACAAGTGGCTGAACTATGGGTTTTAATTTTTGGCAGAATAAAAGAATGAATTGATTATAATAATAATACGCGTGGTGCTCGTGAGATGGTAACGTAAAGTAGTAACGAAATAATGGGCATGCGAATTTACGTGTTTGTATCTGCTTCAATTTTTATGAAATTATTTAGAGATATGATAAAATAATATATACAGGAAATAATATTCAGAAGAAAAATGAAATTACTATATTTAGTGACAAATACTTCGTAATCGGAATAAAGTTGGGAATCTAATTTTGGTACAACACAGGTGACATGAGTATCTAAAATTTGGACACAATTGAGGATATTTGTTCTTTCGAATTATTGCTGATATTGAGATTATCTCATGAGTGTCTTTCGTCTGAATTTAACATCAATTTTACACAGTTTAATTCTACATTGATAAGGTCTTTTTTTTTCCGGTTGATTAATCTAACTTTTCAATTGAATATTGGCCGTCTAATAAGTTCACATAGGTAACACTTAGAAGGAAAAAAAAGACAATATAGGCCAAATAGTATTTGGGGAGGATGGATAGATAAAAATATAATTGAATACTCATTTCCGGCTTCCATGTTAAGTTTGATGTAGATCTAAAAAAACACATTTGGAAAAATTTGTTCACCGTAAAATTAGTTTTATATTTATAGATTTGATATTTCAGTCATTACTATTAATACTTTTCAATAATTATTATTAATACTCAATTTTAATGTAATCAATTCTCTTCCGTGTGACGAGTAATACTCTCTTTATAGTAATAAGTCATATTTTTCAATTAGCGATTAGTATCATTTAATAATATAAATCATACCTCTTAATTACTTATACAATTTTTTTATGTGAAACTTATTAATCGTATATTTCCTTTGGGGAGGAGAATTCCAACGATCAAGTTCAGGGATGGAGCTAGAGGGGACTCCGGGAGGCGATCGCCCCCTTGGGATTAAATTTTTTGTATTATATATGTCGAAAATTTTATATTTATGTTTTAAAATCGTTAAATTTTATCATTTCGTTCCGTTTGAATTTTAAAATTTCGCCTCCTTTATCCAATGAAAAATTTCGCCTCCCTTGAAACGACATCCTGGATCCGTCCATGGTCAAGTTAGTGGTGTTGAATTTCATAGATCATGAATAAAGGAATGAGCTGGATATAGAATATAGTCGTATGATAAAATGATTTAATCTTGCCCGTTATTAAGGTTTCGGACATATTTATAATGTAGCGAGATATATATAAAGATGTTAGATGCGATTTATCAGATAAATACATCGATAATGAGTCTCTAGTTCTGGCCCGACCCCAACTACACATGCTGATATATTTTTGGTTTAACTGTGAAAATGAAATCATGATATTTTCACCCTTTAGTTAATTTTATCACGAACTTATAATATCTATATATAATTGGATATGCTATTTTTTAAATCGTTTTAATTCTATCGTATGATTATTTTCAGACGTTCTACTGACAATGACATTGTATAAAATTGCAAAAAAAATTTAAAAGATGGATTTAATCGAAACAATAACAAAAAAATTATTTATTTAGAATTATCTTCAAAGAATTCTGACTGTCACGTTAGCAGTATAAGTTGTTGGAAAATGATCTTGTAATAAAACTATAACAATTTAAAAAGATGTGTATCAAATTGCCAAAAAATAAAAGTTTGTGATAGAATTAGAAAAACATGAATATACGTTTTCGCAAAATTATCAACTTCTTTCAAATAGTGATTGCATATTTATAATGGACGTCTATTTTGTTGGTAAATTGGGTAGGGATCTTGATTTCTATATTTGGTTTTGATATAAACACATAACAAAAAAATAAAAGATCTGTAATAAAATAACGTGATTTACATCCAGTATTATATTTCGAATTAGATGCATACAACTCTAGTTTGGTTTTTTGGTCTACCTTTTGAAATTCATAAATGAGGTGTTGCTGCATTTCTTTCGTTCATGGAAAATAATTTAACCATCAACGCATATATACCTTTCTCCCAAATCTCATAAATATCTAGCTGCATTTTACGTTACACCCAATCAGAAATAACATGTTATAATAGAATTCAAACACGCAGGAGATTCGTTCTGGAATCTTATTATAGTCCCACTCAAATGTCATGAAATTTAATTTGCATTAATATTAATATTACAGAGTAATCAAACCAAATCATCCGTGAATTATTCAAATCAAGATTTGAAAGAGAACCATTTGAGCTCGGCTCGAAAACAAACTGTACAAACTAACACTAAGATTCGACTCGTGTCAATTCTATTACATCCTTTAATTAAAATCAAACTTGTGCAAATAAAAGTACAATGACTAAATTTTTGTACAGGAAAGCACAGGACAAAATTTAACACGCATTGGTTTAAGGGAATTGATGTTTACAAACAGATGTATAGCAACTCAGTTAATAAATTTTTAAAAAAAAAGGCAAGTATAGAGATCCAAAAACATATCCTATTTTAATAACGAAGAAAAGTTATTAGTAGCATCGAAATACTACTGTATTGAGGAAACCCAAAAAAGATAAGAGCAGAAAATTAAAATAGTATATCTAAAATATACAAGGAAATCATGTGGCATAAAAAATGCTCACACAGTAACAACATATACTAACCAAAACACCAGATATGTTCATCTTGCACTACTATATAACCTAAATCCTTGACACAAATAGAAAAAAACTCACATTACACGAAAAACGTAACAGTACTTCTACCTTCTATCTCCAGATCCAACATTTAAACCAGTGACAAAAAAATGAATAAACAAATGCCAACATGAAGTAGTAATGTACAAGTTTTCGTATACACAGACAGGCAAGGAACAAGAACAGCTGGCTGTGTGTTGTAACTAGTGTCTAAAGTGAATTAGAAGTTAGTACTTGATCACATGATGACGCAACCAGAGTTCATACATTACCATATGGAAAGCATCGTGACTGACCGGAGGAGAGTTCCAGTGGAAATGCTTTTGGGCCTGACGACAAATCAACATAAATAAGTAATACTCGGGAGAAAATAAATCTTACTACGTATGGAAACACTATTAAAGGGGTGTTTGTAAACTCAATTGAATAGTGCAGAATCACTTTTTTTTTAGAAGCTGGTAGACTAGATTTTTTTGAAAGAAAGAATAAAGTGATTTTGGCTTTGGAACCTTGTTTGAGAACACCACCTAAGACTTGAACATAAAGCTCCAATGATACAGTACACAGTATAGGGTAATTTGTACCTTGACCAAATTGTTATGCAATGTGACAAATTCTTCTTGAGTTATTTTCTTCAGGATTTGCTTCAGCTGATAGACATCCTTCTCCTTTAACACTACCGCAAACTTATGCCAATTTAATACGTCGTTGAAAGGCAAGTCATAGTAATTAGAGAGTATTACTGCACCAAAATCATCCAAATTAGTCAAGTAATGGAGGAAACTGAATACTTGTATAGCATATTTTTATTACTATATTCACCTAGAGCATCACTTAACAGCAGAATATCACGTGATAAAACAATTTGTAATAATTAATTACTACCAGGGCAGAGAGGGGAGTAGTTCTCACCAGGTATGCATCCATAATGTATAGAGTCTGCTATACGAGCACTATTGACCTGAGAACCACCAGGGCAAATGCAAAATTTTGTTCTGTAAAACCTCTTTTGATACTCAAGATGTCCTGTAGCCCTGTTAATTCTGTTATTTGAAATATCAAGTTCAGTATCATTTTCCCATACACGAGCCAGTATGACCCTAATCTTAGAATTTCTATGCCCCGCCCAGAAGCCAAGTGTTGTCCTGCAATAATTAAGTATCAGAAAATGAGGTGAGAGGAGGATGATCAGATTAAATATGAATGGGCATTATCGGAGTAACACTGTATTTTAGAATTCCAGGAAGGTAGTTGGGATGGAATTGAATCATGGAATTATACACCAATGAGATTAATGGAACAAAGTATTGAATCTCTAGTGCAAGAGAAACAGTAAAATTGTACAGTTGTTTAAATTTTAGGTTCTCAGTGGTTTAGATTCCAAATGAAACTAATCCTGAGTAAAAAATAGGAATTCCTTGCAGGCCCAAATTTTTTCTGTGATTTATATATATATTTAGGAGCAGTTAATTATATCTAGATCCCTTCCGTACTCTGATATTGAAAGTGCTGGCTGTATAGAATAACAAGCAAAATCTCCAACTGTGATCATAATCACTCCCCAAGGAGAAAATATATAACATCTTCGCGAAGTGTCTTTTACCCACAAAGAAATTTCAGCAAGAAGTTGACAAGTTGAGCCCATTTGTTTACCTGATGGGTTTCGAACAGAAAAGGCTCTCCTCATTGATGACCAATAGGGATAACCAAATTGTTCTTTCTTATTATTATTTTAATTTTAATGGGAATTGCAAGAGGGGTCGATGCATTTACAGTTAGAAGCAGAAGGGTAAAAATACTTCAGACGTCAAATTGCTGATGATTTTAGCACAATTACGAATTTAAAGAAAAAGCAGGTCAGAAAGATAACTAAACGAGAAAAGAAACAAGAATCAGGAGCTTCAAATGTTGGAAATTAATTACCTATTTTCTATATCATTTCCTCCGGCTGGGAGAGCGAATGGCTGAAGAATTTGGGGAAGTGCAACATCTTTGTGTGGTATAAACCCAACATCATAGCTGGGAGAGCAAACAACACGAATCGAGTTTTTTACAAGATGTGGAAGTCCTTCAGTAGCCCTCACACCAACATCGTGACAAGTAACAAAGAAATGATCTGCACCTAAAGTTCTATTCCAATACGGATACTTGGCCATCAAGCTCTCCACATAGTTCTGGACAATTATGGTCATGTTCTCATACGATATACCCTGCATGTAGTTTAAGAACTCATATATTAGTAATCAAGACCTCAAATTTGGGTGGAGATGAAACATTAGTACCACATTGCTCACAGAGATTGCTACTTGAATCAAGAAATATGGAAAATTTTCCAAAGAAACAATGCCTAATAACTTGACCATATGCAACGGTTTTGGCAGAATCACAGACTAGAGGTAGTATAGTATTTTCAGTTGTTAGTTCAGCATCTGCAGATGGTAACAGAACTGGTAATTGTCTTACTGTGTCAGGAGGCAATTAATATGAAAAAGTGGAGAACAAGTCAGTGAAGGTGAACACAGTATTACTTAGAGGATTAAGCAACTCTGATGATGACACGTTTAGGAGTTCATATAATTGGAGAATAAATTATACAGCAGTATAGCACCAGGGTTGAGAATTGAGGAAATGCAAAATTTGGAATATCAGTTTTAGTATTGAGATAACTCAAAATGGTTCACAGGCAACTACGGATAAACAAGATAGGCATTCAGTATATAACATGCCATTGTTGAATGTGATACATGTATCCCAATATCACACTCAGATAACAAGATCAATAGGCATGCTGAGGAATATAGTATCATGAAATTAGTCTTCTTTCTGTTGCAAGGGAAAAGAAAGAAAGATGAGAAGACTGAAGGAACAAGAAATAGAGGACAAGATAAGATAAATGATAGGTACTGAATAAGAACTCAATCAACAGCCCCGTAGTTGTGTCATGAAATAAACATAGACCAAAAAATTAGCAAAGCCACAGCTTTTACGTGAACTATTATATTTGTTAAAGGGCAGTCTTCTGAATACATAAGATTCATGGATAGAGCACACCAGAAAAAAAGGGCCAATGATTAGGCAAACACAACTTGTTTAGGTGCAGAATGCCGGTGCATACCGCAAAAATCCATGGAAATGAACCATTTTCTAATTATATCAATAATTTCCAAAAATGACACCAAAAGAGATCACTAAGGACGTCATATTATGCAGATATTGACAAACAAGAAGTCTCCCAAGAAACACAAGAGGGTAGAAAACCAAAATTTAAAGCACCATTACAGTTGGAATTCAACATTTTCAAGCAGCCAAATGATCCGCTTTGTAGCAATAAACGCAGCATCTTTAAAAGGAAGTATTTAATGAGCTCAAGTAGTAATTGCCTCCCGAAAACAGGTGATCTAAGCGCTCAAAACCCTTACTACATTCCATTCCATAAAACATAGTGCACAATGCCCATAAAGGATCAAACGCAACCATATTTTCCATGAAATTCACAAACGCTGGCATACCTTTCCTCGCATCTTATGGCAAGAGATCGGAATGAAGAACAAATCCGCCTGATCTGGATCATCCGTCACGAAATTACTCTCCTTAAGATTCTGAAAAAAGTATCCTTCACTAGAGTATTTACCCGTCAGCTTCCGCGGCGTCTGGTAATAGGTTTTCGGATCGCCATCCGAGTACACGTACACCTTAAATCTCTTCAACATCTCCGCATAATTCAACCTAAACACCTTAGGAAAATGGTAAACACCGCCGTCGTCTCCATCATCACTCTCCTCTCTATCCCGTTCCACAACCTCAGCTTTCTCCACATTATCCACATCGGCATCGTCAAACACCTAATTGGAATTCAACAAAATTAAACACAAAATTAGCTAATTCAAACAGATGCATAAACAAATAGACAGAGAGAGAAAGGATTGTACCTCAGGCAGGAAGGATTGTACGGCGCGGGCAGTTGGGGAAGTAGTGGGGGAGGACTGGAGAGAAGGGGAGTGCAGGGATTTGAGGGAGATGAAAGTGAAGGAAAAGAGTGTTACGACGGCGAGAGTGAGGACAGAGCCTCGGAGAGAGCAGACAGCGGCGAACGGTGGCTGCGGGAGTTTTACCGCCGACATTACCGTGGTGGCTTCCGGCGAGCCTTTTAGTAGCGTCGATTTAGTTTCGGATGCTAATAGTGGATGCTTCAGCGAGTGTTCGGCGTTGTCCGTGCTAACGTGTGTGAACGCCAGATCGGAATTCAACATTGGCAAAAAACTTTATGATATCCTATTTTGATTTATTGTTATGTAAAACAATTTTACTATACCATTGATTTACAATTTTCATTTTATGGGAAGTAGTACTAGTAGTAGTATCTCGACTATTCAGTTTGATCATATATGTCCACGTAGTCTTATCTAACGCACCACATATGCAAGTTATCTATCATTATTTAATTAATTTTTGATAAAGTCTATGATACAAATTTGTATACGTATAAATCCCAATTGAGACACAATTTTACTTTACCCAACTCATTATTGACCCGCTTTGATCTTTTTTTGACCCGCTGGCCCTTTCTAAATTAATTGATTGATATCTATACAAATTTATACAATGGACTTAATTTTTTTAATTAATTCAATATTCTCATTTATATATATTTCATACTTTACTCAATTTCAATAATTATATTAAAGAAAAATTACCCGACCTGAACTCAACCCGACCCGAACCCAAACCCGACCCGAGTGATTCATGGTTCACCTGGCCCAAATAGTTCATGATTTAGGGTTCATCGTTTAAGGTTTAGGTTTATATAATTAAATTTTTTTACGCAACCTGGCCGAACCCGACCCAAGTGGTTTGTGATTCACCCAGCCCGAATGGTTCATGGTTTATGGTTCATAGTTTAGGGTTCAAGTTTATATAATTAATGAGAAGATTGAAATAATTAAAGAAATTAATTAAATGATGGTGGGACCTTGCATATATACGACGCTACATACATGCGGTGGCAAGATATAAGCCATATTTCAATTTACAAGATATGATCAAATCCGTCTCTACTATATATAAAGACAAATTTTTAGGCCAAATCATCTTATTTCAAAATCTCCTCTAATCTCAATAACTTTAATTTTAAATTTAATATCAACCGTACATCTAAGATATTGTACTCCGATATAACAATTTTTAAAAAGATATCATACTTTATATCTTACAAATATCTTTTATTTTTCTTTTAATATATTACAAATACGTGTACATAATATAAGTTTGTACAGTTACTATAACACCACAAAGTCCTATATTAATTATTATTATTATTATTATTATTATTATTATTATTATTATATATATAAGTATAATTTTGGTTATGATTTTGAAAATATTCTAGATTTTTAAACTAAAACTAGTTCACCTAAATAGCACAGAGAAGTAGTAAAACAACTTATAATATAATGTGTGTTTAAAGAGTTACTCCTGACACGTTTTTGTTTGCAATTATACATGTTTACGTTGATTTCATGTCACCTTATATTAGAAATACACGATTTGTTACTTGAGTGTTGGAATGAACTTGAAAATGATTAATGATAGAACTTATTATAATATTGATATTGTTCACGTTATATTTTAGAAGAATATGACATCTGGATTCTCTCTTGTTTCTGTTATTACTCCTGAAAGGAAAAACTGGAAACTGAAAGTTAAGATTGCGAGGTCATGGATTGTTCTGTCTAAATACTCCAAAAAAGATAAATTGTTTCTTGAGTTAATTTATATCAACATAATTGATTGTGAGTAAAATATAATGATAACTCGAGTAATTAAGTGATTGTTGGACGATGAAGATAAAAAAAAATTGTGTCCATAAACGTATTTAATCTACATTTTCGTACAACATGTTAAAACACTCTGAGCACAGGTTTGGTGGACGGAGGGAGTATTTACCCATGCTATATTCAAAACAGGGAACTAAAATACAAGCAACTATTTGATAGTATTTGATTAAAAAATACGAGAAGCTGGTAAAGGAGGGTGTCAGTTACATGAAATCAAATTTTGACATTGGACTAAACAATGGAAAAGTATAATCGATAGTCCACCCTTACAAATTGTATTTCAACTTCAAAACTGATGTTGAAAGATGTTCTTACGTCAAAGTGAAAAAATTGAAGTTTGAATATCCATACATTAATATTCTGCTAATTCAATGATATCATATTCATAGGAATCAATTTATAATTATTTTATTTAAGTATTTCTAATTAAAAAGAATATTTACAGATATCATTGCTTTCGTCGTGAGTATTTATAATGTGGAGATTGAGGACGAAAGAATGGTTAAAAAAGTTGACGTAGAGATTGGGGGCGAAAGGTATTTGCATTAATTATTTCAATTATGTATAAGCTTGTCAATATATCCTAATTTGCTAATATAAATTTTCAATGGCAATTATATTCATGTAGTCGCACAAGGATTACTTGCACATTATGGAGGGTTATATTACGAACCATTGGTGAGTTACAATAATAAGCACCCAAATGAGGCGATAATTATTGTTTTAGAATACGCAAAAATTAAACCACATTATAAATGTATTTTTTTTCAATTACCAATTACATATTTTTAAAAAGAGATTTTTCATATTTTGCTTATATTAATATTAGTTGTTTCTCTATATAAGAAAAAATGTCTCCAGACTTGAAATCATCCTTATTAAGATTCCTGCCCCAATAACTGCACGTAAGACCCCACCCATTAGATCATCTGCTTATGATGAGTTCGACGAGGATGTTGAGATTAAATGTTGTGGACATTGATGAGATAAAAATGGTATTTGCTAAATTTTTCTTAAGATGAAAGATCATCTACAATTTACAAAAAATACACACAAGAAAAATAATAATTTAAAATTTTTATATTTGTTTCAAGGAATTTTACTGCGTTGTAATAGCGACCTGCCACAGCATATATCATTCATACAATTTGTTTTATCACGTATGCTAAAAGTGTACCAAAAACGTTTCCCTTGAAAATGGGCAGTGGACTTGCGAGAATTGTAAATCCAATCCAAATTCAGTTAATACCACATAATATTTTAATAAATTGCAAATTATAATCTTATTTTTTCTTAAATATATTTTGGTATTATAACAATGTACTTCAATATAATACTTCTTTTAGGTTCAAGATCACAATGCATGTTGTTGACTAAACTGGATCAACATCTTTGATTCTATTCGACCGCGACGTGTTCAAATTGATTGAAAAAACCATTTTGGATATTCTCAATGATATGGACGAGGTAATTATACATTATTAAAATTTTATAATTTCTCTAACAAATTCAATAAAACAACATATCCATGATCTTTTAATTATAAAAAAATAATATAACTTTATTTCCATGCATCTTATTTCACTATGTAGAAAGGATTAGGTGATGATGAGTTCCCATCAGAGCCAGAAGAGTTGGTTGACATAAAATTCATATTTCGATTCCATATTTCGCAATTGAATTTGGACAACAATTACGAGGTATATATTGTTATGAAGTTATCTACTAATGAAAATTTGATCAGAAAAATAGAGGAGAAAAATCGTTCATTCTAGGTATTTAGTATTATTATTAATTTATTAATTATTTATTTTAAATCTTTTGGTAAAATTTCGATAAAATCGATATTTTTGGGTACGGTAAATGCGATATACCAGTATTTTCGATATTTCCTCCACCCCTATACACAACAAATATCAACTAATGTAAACAAAATTATTTTTTATTTCTAATAAGAAAAAAACATACACAAATTGTATAAAATACACCTAAACCCATTATATCATATAATAAAAATAATTCAATAATCGTACTATGATATATTCCAAATCGCGTAGCACGCGGGTCTAAATACTAGTCTTTTAATAAAGAGTAGCAATAAAATGTAATTTTAGAATCATGCAATTTATTATACTAAAAGATGTAATTTATTTATAATGAACTGCGCAATAATTTTTTCATATTAATAATTGCAGAGTCTAATATAAATAAGTTGCATATTTTAGTATAACAAGATGTATAATTTTAAAAAATTATTTTTCCTGGGATTATTTTTCTACCTTTTAACCAGGTGGCTTAGCCCACTTGACTACTGTACTCCTCATTTGAGTGGGAGACCTATGTTCGATTCCCTCTGGGAACAAATTAGAGTTATGGGAGTTATAAGGTGGATTGACGATTTCGTGGAGTATTTGCTTGGTGTACTAACTACTAACAACTAACTTTATCCGATCAAAAAAAAAAGATATATAATTTTAAAATGTAATATGAGTGCAAGGGGTGCATATAAGACTTTATCTTTAATAAAATAACATCTTGTTTAAATTTTAATATAAGTGTGACTTATTTATAGTATAACTTTCTAATCTCATTATTCATTTCTCTCTTTTAATTTATACCATTCAATTTTTTAAGGTTATTTCTTGAGTTTTTTCACAATCTACTTCCTTCACGCATTCTTTTCACATATACATTATATAAAATACATACTCTATAATATATAATTTTGAATAAGAAATTAATAAAAATACTCATATAATATTCAAAAATAAAATTTACAACTACTATTGAATTGATCAAGTTAGTTAAATGTTTAAAATATTTAATTTAAAATTAATAATATAACAATTTATTTCAATTTCGGGTAGCACAGGGTTACATAAGTGTTACTTTAACTTTAAACTAAATAACTTAAATCTCCAAATGAGGAAGTGCTCCAAATCATGTTCTTTTTTTCTTTTCTAGATTACCTGCTACTTATAACTTTTAAATAAAAAACATTCTCTAATCCCCAGCTGCATATGTTGTCCCTACAAAATAAAATAATTGTAAAACGGAAGGATATATTAATTAGTAAGCATTCAAGCAGGTTTACAGTTGTGATGCTGCTGTAGCATATACATGAAAATTCCACCAGCTACTGAAACATTCAAAGACTCAAATTCTCCTGCCATCGGAATCGTCACAAGCTCACAAGCGCTCCGACTATATTCAGAAAGCCCGGCGCCTTCACTGCCTAAAACCAAACACAGAGGCGAATCTGCTACAGAGTCTGCAAAATCTTTAGAAAGCCCGATAACTGGATTCTGGCCATTGCTAGGATGGCCAGCTAACATTTTCATTTGAAATTCTAGTCTCAAAGCTCGTACATGTGTCCAGTTACCAGAAACTATTGGAATCTGAAAGCAGGCCCCTCGACAAGCTCTAAGTGCTTTGTCGTTGAATGGATCACAACAACCAGGAAGTAGAAACACTCCGTCCTGTTGAATCAATGGTGATGGAGTGAAGCCGATTTGAGAATGAAGATGTTCTATCTTTGATTCTCTGATAAATCATAATCTGAGGGGCTGTTTGGTTTAGTATTCTTCAATGAGAATGGTGATGGTAATGAGAATGAGAATAAAAGATGATCAACTCACCTTTATCATACTTCGTGTGGTTATAGGACTCAAAATAAGTCAATCATTACCTTATTTTGATTAACTGTTTCCCGACTATAATCATTTATCCTCGATCATTTCATTATTTCTCAATCAACAATCATTTTGTCACCACTTATTCCGAGATTAGAGCAAAGTACTGATAATATAATCATCATTGTAATTCATTATTTCATGATTCTTATTACCATTCTCATTGAAGAATTTAACCAAGCGCCCCCTGAATTGTGACTAATAAAGTTCGACAACAAAATAAAACAGAAACGAACACAGAAAGTGTGAACTTGAGAGCAACTTTTCTTGAAAGAGTCTCTCTTACCCATCTAAATGCCGTAGCAGATCTAACAAGCGTGCCTAGGTTGCCAGGATCCTGCCATAAAAAAACTACACCAGTTCAGACGAGTCATGTTGAAATGTTGAGCGTCCCTAACTACCATCACGTTTATGTCTAATCAAATATGGATGTAATACTATCATCAAAATTATCCAAGCAATCCTAAGTCAAAAAAGTGGTTTGTAGTTAGTTTTCTTGGCTACTTAATTCATCCTCTAAAGACGATGCATACATAATGGTGGATAACTGGATATCGGGATAATTTAGTACTTATACCTGCAGAAAATGAAGCATACCTGGATTCCATCAAGAACAAGAAGTCGATGTGGGAATGAAAACAATGTATGACAGTCTTCATCGCCGCTCACAATCTGAAATGTTGAAGGAATTTTCACCAAGGCAATGACTTCAACACAATCAACAGACTGCACACCAGAAATCTTTCTTATCACCTCCGAATTTACTTGAACAACACGAATGGCTTCATCGTCTATTTCTTCAGGAATACAACAGTTGTCGAGCACAAACAAACACTGAACTATAGGCCTCTCTGACACCCCCTTGTGAAAGCTATATATTTCCCTGCAAAAGGCTATATGACTCAATGTTTTTGTCAATGTTAAACAAAAGAATCTAGTATTTGTAATGCCTTCTCATGCCATAATGAAAGGTTACAAACTAATACTTTCCTAAACGATCGCAGCAAACTTAGTAAAAATGTTAGCATGTCTACAATTGATTCTTTTATTTAACCTTTATAACAAAATTAAGTAAAAATAATCCTTGTTATTCAACAACTAAATGGTGTGATGGCCCAGATTATTTTGAAATAACGCTCGCCAGTTATCTCATCAGCATTGACTATACTTATGCAGCTCTCTGCAAGTGCCAAATCAGTTTTTATAAGCTGCCAAATCAAGAAAACCCAATAAACCAACATTATATAGTCAATTTTGAGTACATAATTGTATCAGCATTTTCTACACTAAGTATACCGTGCAAAGCTGCACATCTTAAGCTTTTAAGTTAGCAAACTTTTCATTACCAATTTCTATCATTTTTTTTCCTCTGGCATTTCTTATCAGTGAAAGCATGCCGTAGCAATTCCGGGTAAAGATTATCCTATAATCTTGAGCAACAATACCTAACGGACTCCACCAAGTTACTAGCTTAGTGAACCCCATTGATTAATTTGGTTCAAATAATCAGAAAATAGGAATTGCAGTTAATGAACCTATCATTTCCAACTTTTGCCTTGAAAAGATTCAATATCAAAGCAAATACAACTCGATCCCACATAATCCACTAACATAAACAATAGATAACAGAAATCTCTCAACAACTAACTTTGAAAAGAAGATGACCAAAGGAGAAATTCCAATAAACCTTAAACACAAGTACAAAAAGAAGCTACCTCATTGGAGTAGTGCCAACAACAAGAACAGAGCCATGAAAATGGCGATAAGAGGGGCTCTGGCGAAGCTTGACACAGTGTTTGACAAATGGGTTTGACGTGCTCGTAATGCCTTTCACATTTGGAGGTAAAGAAATCACTTTCTTCGGCGCAATTTCATCGTAACGGCTCCGACATGCTTTGTGGGTTCTAGTCCTTGGCTGGAAAGATGGAGACTTTGACTGCGAATTTGGTGAATTAGTGAGAGAAACAGAAATTGAAATGAAGAATTTGTTCACACATTGCATTCTTCAATTCTACTCTCGTTTCGAGTAATCTAAAAAATTCCAATTTTTCGGTTTTCTTCTTTTGGGTATTTTTGCAACGGAACCCAAAACCCGGAGATAATTTCCTTTTCGCATTGAACCCCATATGTTTATTACAAAAAACCTAATTTTATTATTACTAAACCAAAAATATTATTCAATCTCATTATATTAAATACAGCCGTATATTTTCACTTTTGTTCAATAAAAAATGGTTTCTTTCAGTAAATCTAAAATTTACAAAAAGCTGAATTATTTCCCAAAATCTTAATTATTTTGCTATAATATTTAGTTTTTTTTAATCATATTGACTAAAAAAACCTACACAAAAATTTGGAAAATATTTATAAATTTACCAAAAAATCTAAAGGTATTTAAATAAATAAAAATTATCCCAAAAAATAATTTAATCCTAAAATAGGCAATTAGAAATTATTATTTCTCAAAACCACCCTCACCCTAGTCAATCTCCACCTATACACACCAATTGGGATTTGGATCCCCTCCAGTAAATAGAGGGTCCAGTTGAATCTGAACCCTCCATTTTACACACACGTATCCGTGCGGGTGTATGTGAACTGGAGGGTCCAGATTCAATTAGACCTTCCAATTAACTGGAGAGGATCCTCTCCCAACCAATTGACAAGTATTTGAGATGGAAGAGATACAGTTTCTGTGCAAGTAGTATTACTTGTTACAGAAGGTAGAGAATTCTTACTGATTAAATTAAACAAAGCTGATAATTACTAATTTGGATTTTAAATTGAATACCTGTTGTTTAAAACCCAAAATGTTGCACCTAAAAACGAAATCGAGTTGGGAACAATTGCCCATCATGATGAAATTAATTCTCTTCTTACCGGTGACAACCGGTACTCCGGGTTCTGTTATGTAAAGCCTCGAGACCAAGAGAAGTAGGAAATTAAAGAGTTAAAAAGTGCTTGCTTTCTCGACAGTCGTCTTGGTATTGGATCCGCTCTTCTATGAACATGAATTCGATTCTATTCATTTTCTTTATTCTTAATAGAACCCCCCACCCGAAACATTTTTAAGACCCCCACTCAAAAAGCTCTTGATTTCTTAGATAAAGCAGCGTCCAGTTGCTGTCTGATAAATTCTTGAGCATAAGGTCAACATTCAGCTAAGATTTCCTAACAAATGAATCATCACCAACTACTACAAGGTTTCATACTCCATCAACAAGTTAAATCTACGAGAGAGATAAAGAGATGCTAGGCTAAATATCTTGAGGAGTTGAAGGGACAATTATCCTCTCAGATGAAGCCCCGTCGTTCCCATGAACTTCTGCTGATGCTGAGATCGGAGGGCCATTATCGCAGAAAGACACCAAATCCACATTCTCGTTCCTTGGAGACATTTGAGGTCTTTCAGCTGTAGGTACAGTAGAAGCTACTACATCAATCATGTCGGAATCTAGAGGTATGATTACCCTATCACTGAACGGGTCTTGGTTCGCTGCGCCCTGATCGGATGTGGAGGGTAACACGATGGGTTCTATGGACGTAGGCCCAGGAATTGGGGAATCCTCTTCGGCTGATGGTGGAAAGGACAAAACGTTATCAGAAGGTAATCCAGAGACATCAGATGAAGAAGGCATAGCAGCTTGACTGCTCATTTGGGTTTCTAATGCGGGTGGATGATTCGGTGGGACTCCTCTTCTAGGCAATTCTTTCCATTGCTGGACAACTGTTTTTAACTGAGTAAAGAAATGTACATCTTTCCTGCCAAAAAAAAAAAAAAAAAAGACGAGAGGATGACAATAGGATGGTATTTATTATGACAAAAAAAAAATTATTGACCCTACCCAACAAACTCTAAATGGATCATATATACAATTTTTTGTTAGATCCATTTTGTAACTGGGTCAAAAATGGAATACAGTTCCACGCGAATCAAGTTCACACAAGTAAGAAGAAAAAAGGAAGAAGAGGCATACCACAGAAATTAAGATCTCCGGCTATATTAGATGCATTGTGCGTTGAAAGAGGTGATGAAAGTGGAACAGGAACATTTATCCCAACCTAGAAGAGTTTGGATACGGACAGACGATATGCTCAAAAGATCATAAAGAAGCTTAATAAGGCTATGTGCAAACAACATGAGAGTTTTTCCCTTTACCAGGCTTGTTTCGACTTCATTCTGAAACTTCTTAGCAGCAGCATACGAGGAAGTAAATATGGATGCCTCATTTCTAAGCCTAAATAAAAAGTTGAAACGGAAGATAATTATTTCCAAACTAAAGCATTTCATCATACTGTTACCAATTAATGTTTATGTTGAACTTTGCAAGTTTTCTAACTTCCACAAGTCAAAAAATTAGAAGGTAGACAAAAAACAAAAACAAAGTTTTTTCAAGGTGTACCAATATAAATATATTTCAACATCTTGAGAATCTTGTTCATAGCAACGGTAAGACATAACTCATAAAAAACAAATTCCAATATGCTTACTTTCTGCTATTAACAATTGCTATGGCTTCTTCAAGATTTTCAGCCTGTGAATTGTATAAAAAAAACAGAACTATCAATGGTTCCTTCATATGAAAATGAAACTTTGTTACATAAGTAAGAAAGAAGCAGAGTCTTTAGAAAGAGTAAAACCTGCATGCATAGGAGAACTGGTCCTGCCACGTGTTCCTGCTAAGGGACAAGAACAGTGACAACTTTATGAATTAATTTCCTCAACGTAATTTACTGAGCGTATTTAATCTTTATATATAGCTGTGTCCACAAAGCAAAATAGGGGTTCAAGAATACCTTGTAGCAATCCATAGTGGTTGTAATATCACATAAAATAGTAGGACCCACAAAGTTCCCTTGTTCGTACCGTGGAACCTTCAGTATATTCAGATCATTAGAGAAACAATTGTAACACATTTTAAGAGATATTTTTACTCATGATTTTATCAATTAATACACACATGCAAAACATAGGTATCTTCAAAAAGAGGATGGGAATGGGAACATACCACAATGTGTCTCCCACCAAGAGCCCAGTCTAGCACCATTAGATATCCCACTTTGAACTAATCTGCATAGACTGTCCTTTGCCTGAAAGAAACATATGTAGTAAAGCTCAAATGCAGCAATTTCTAATTAGAAGAAAATGTTGTTTATTCAGCGATTTAATTCTAATGAACTCAACATGATATGAAATTGCACAGGAAAGAGGACAAAATTCTATACACCGCAACCACAGCAATAGGAATTGTGTAATGTAGAGTCAAGTTTCATCCCTTCTATTAAAAGAACATTTCTTTATCATTCAAATACCAGATTAACAGCAGTTTTGGAACATTGAAAAAATACATACTATCTATGAATGTAAAATATAGAAACAAGTGAGTAAATTATTCAAAAACACTTTCAAAACCAAGTATCACTACATTGACATAGAAATAAACTGTTTTAATGTCATGCTCCTAATAATCATACCCCATTGAGAGAAAAGTCAAACCTCTTTACTGATAACTGCCCCAATGTCGGCTCCAGGCGCTGTTCCAGCATTAACTTTCAACTCTTTAGCACGCTCCACAATCTCTTTTTCCCTGAAAGAAAATGAAATTCATCACTTGTGCAACCATGTATCAAATGTATTTCAAGTTTATTTAAAAAAGAGAAAAGGTGACGCAGTTCAAAATATTCTTTAGATCTTCATCATCAACGGTGAGAAAAGTCAATTCCATAACTTTTTCTTTTTCCTTGATTTCTCGTTCTCCACCATTTTCGATTGCTTGATATTACCATAGTTTTTGCACTGATTTTCCTTTAGCTACCATGTCTTTGGTATCTAGTCACTTAAGTGCCTTCCAGGACTTATTTTAGACATATTATGATTAATATATTGCAGTATCCATAATCAGCTTCTAGAAAAAGCACTCCTGCCTAAAAATCTCGGGACTATATATTCCTTCCATTTTTAATACCACAGATATAAGGAGATAATATACATAGTTGTAAGTCGAATATTACAGCATCTATTAAAAGTACAAGTTTCTTAGAAAGTTTAAACAAATATAAAGAATCAAATGTACAGCCCACAAAGAATCAGCGAATAAGTGACCAAAACAAAAAATCAAACCATTGGGTTGAGTCTCCGACAAAAACAGCTACATTAGGGGCCATGATCCTCTGTTTTCCAGCAGCACCAAAGGCAGATGCAAGAACAGCATCCAATGCAGCATCAACACTTGCATCGGGCATGATAACAATGTGATTTTTCACTTGTATGCTAGACTGGATATAAAGCATAAAGAGAAAAGAAATGTGTGAGGGCAAAATTATAATAATCAGAGAAATTAATAGAGAGAAGGAATATACTCACTTGAATGCGTTTACCTCTAGCAGCTGCCCTGGCATATATATCCAATCCAACCTTGAATTTAAACAGAAAACACATCAGCTAATATTTCTGAAGCATATTACAAAGTTATATTTAAGAAGAGAATGAGAAACAACAGGTATTGGAAGTAAGGTCGGTTAATCATTCAACCATTTAGATAATGTGACATTCTGTGTTATATATAGACAAAGATGAAGATTTAAGGACATAAATAAGTGATCTATCTTATACTTGGAGGACACCGAAACCTAAGAAACATATGCATAATGCAAATTAAAAGGTGCTTCCATATCTAAGGTTTTAATATCTGGCAGCTGCAGTTGAATATTTAGTAAGTACGGTATAAAAGCGAGAACATCTTACAGTATTTGAGCTGGTGAGTAATAAGGCATTTATATCGTCATCGTCACATATATATTTGGCAATTTCCTGTGCAAAAAACTCCATTCAAGTTAGATCTTGAACAATAAACATATTAGTGAGGGTGTTGAGGAACTACTCTTTGATTAAAAGAAACTGGACAGAGGTAAAGAAAAATGGATAAATGTACAAGGTTCAAAACTTCTAAAAGATTCAATGTTTGATGACGCAAAAGTACATCTCCTTGTTGGACAAATATGCTTACATGATTGCCATGAATAATGTTAAGAACACCATCAGGTAGACCAGTTTCTGCTGCCAACGCCGCGATCATCACAGAAACCCCTGAGAGAACACAGTTGCTATATAAGGTCAACCTAAATCCTTAGAGAGCCACTGCCTAGTCTGAACCTTTTTGTTTTTCCCCTTTCCTGAGGGTATGTCTGATTGGGAAATCAATGAATTTTGAAATCTGGATTTCACAATCCTGAGAAATAGTAATGGTGTGTGTTTGTTTTGAGATTTAAGTAGGGTAGGATTTAAATTTATGTAAAATTGATGTGTAAGAGTGTAAAAATTTTAAAATTGAGAAAAAAAATGAGAAAATTGATAACTAAAAGAAGAGTGGAATAAAAAATCATATTTGCATGGGTCATTGGGGAAAGTGTGATGGACATAAAATGTCATGTGTAGTATTTATAAGTATCTATAGGGAAAAATGAATTAGTTTTTTCTTTTAAATAAAAAAAGGGATTCTAAAATCCCCAAGTTACGTAGAAGCAGATTTAGTTCTAAAATCCCAAATCCGGTTCTGTAATCCCAAATCAAACATACAATAAATGTTGTCTGCAGGGCAAGGAAATTATGACTGTCACAAGGGATTTATTGAAGAAGAAGATCACCTGGATTCTTCTCAGATGGCTTCAAAATAAATGTATTTCCACATGTAATTGCAATAGGAAACATCTGCATGTTCCATAAACATCTATTCAGAAGTTCAGTTGTAAATCTTGAATGACTAATGAAAGAGCAAAAAAATCCTTGTAAGCAGACTACTTAAGAGGGCTTCCTAGTTAAGCCTAGATTACTTGAGCAAAAAATAAAATCAATCTGAACTTTAAGGTTGCAACTATGGAGAATTACACTTCAATCCTACCTAAAAGTAACAGTCAGATGATTCAATGATATGTGGATTTGAAATGTAACCAAAAATGTGTAATAAGCAAATGTCAAATACTTAAATTGATATGCTTAATCCAGAAGAATATAAAAGCAATATCCACAAGGCAGAGAATGAGCTTAGACATACCCATAGGGGAATCGCAGGAGAGAGGTCCGATAAACAGATCCCAGCACAAACACCAAGAGGTTCTCTAGTGCAAAACATATCAACTCCAGTAGCAGCATCAGTGACATAATTTCCCTTTAGTAGAGTCATCATACCACATGCACGTTCAACAAACTCTACAAACAAAATCAAAACACCAAAAATTTTAAACTAGAAGTTACTCGAAGTAAATGAAAGCAGAAAAGTGGATAAAATAGAAAGGGCAATGATAAGATGCACATACCTAAACCATATAGTACTTCGGCCTTTGCACTATTCAAGGTCATGCCTTGCTCCGCAACAATGTTCATGGATATCTTGTCCTGTAATTATATTCCTTCAAATATATGTGAAAATGTTGTTAGAATGCGTAATCAAAAACAGAAAATCGTGCATACATACTATATCCCTCCGAATGAGTTCTTGCAACTTGAACATAATGCGCTGACGATTGGACAATGGTGTGTTCTTCTATGCTGGAAAAGCTTGTTTAGCTGCGAAAACTGCATCTAAAAATTCTGTGTACGTTGTCATGGGAACTTGGGAACAAACCTCTTGGGTAGCCTAAATAGTTTTCCATTCAGCCATTAATTACATATAACCATTACAAAATTATGTACACATAACAGTTTTAACTTACAGGATTGATGACATCAATAACTTCACATGCTTGTGACTCCAAAAATTCCCCGCTGATGTAATTAGTTACCTTGAGCTATCAGTGGATTTGAAAAAAAAAAGCAAAGAAAAAAATGAAGGGGGTATTAAACGTAAGGGAAAGCAATGTCAAATGTATAGATGACATTAAAAGCCAATTAGGCTATTAAAACTTAGAGTACCCTTTATTGGGTATTTTCTAAATACACAAATGATAATTCAAACCAAATAGATTATTAAACTTACTGAGAAAAAAGATGTTGATGTTTCTGTTTCTGTGGATGCACTTAACACGGCAGCTAGATTGGGTCTCCATGATTTAAAACTTCTCTCTGCATAGAACAATACCAGAAACAATCAATAATACAGCATGAAAGGTACCCTTTTTCGTAACAATCAGACATTGCTACAGACTCGAAAGCAAAGAGGAGCAACACTTCTCCCATAAAAGAAAAGTGAATTTATCTTCATATCTACTAAAAAAGAAGCCAGTAAAAGCATGGCAAGTTAAAAATAAATTACGACACATGAAAGATGCACAATGAGTCGATGGAGTTGAATCCCTTTGCACGGGAGCAAGCAAAGAAGACGTGTCTGGAAGTCATACATAAAGATTTAGAGGTTAAGAGGCTTAGTGAAGATCTACTTAAAGAGAGAGGCTGGAGAAGATTAATTTGTGGACGCGGTCCAACGGCCTACCCCAATTATTTGGTGTTTGTTTGAAAGATGCACAATGAGTGATAATTGAACCTAGTTATAATGTGCACAGCCCAGCTAAAAGGACAAAACAGACAAACTTAGCTGCATCAGGAAAAAAACAATCGAAAAACCTATTCCAACTGAGATAATACCTGATAATCCTTGACGAAGTTTAGCTTTGACATTGTAAAGATGTCTGAGTGTTGATTGAAGATAGGGATTCTTTTCCTTGAGAGCCTTAAGCATATCATGTGGACTAACTCCAGCTTCCGACATCACCTTGATCTGTTCCACCTCTTCCTCATTGAAACGACGGCTAAATCGATGTTCAGCTATGTCTTTAAGTGGTTCATGGTTGTGCTCGCCGTTTTTAATCATGAGCACCCATTCATCATCATCTCTTTTCCCAATAGCTTCAAAAGGGCAATTTATGAGGCGAGAATTCGCTTTCCTTTTGCGCTTTGGTTCCTCATTACTGCGCCTAGTTCGACAAGTACCACCTCTATCACACCCAAGTATCACTCTACTATCCTTCTTGGACTTTCGAATCGTTACCACATACCCTTGACTGACACCAAAATCACGAACATAATTGATAAGTTCTTCACGATTCTGAAATATTCCCGGTGAGGGTGGAAGCATCGAGTTTTGTGCATTTATCTCCGACGAAGAAGGTAGCTCCATTGCTACAGGTTAAATCAGTTTCTGGTACAAGAATGTAAAGCAGTTATCGCTAAAGCCCATTTCACAAAACACCAGGAACAATTACAAAAAATACACATACCAACTGAACTTAAACAGGTGAAGGGGTTTCCGTTTCAGAAAGGAGAAAGGAAAAAGAACGAACCTTTTGGTTATATTTTCTCAGGAAAAACAACAATGAAAGCGGAACAACATCCAACAGAAGGTGACGATCGCGGCTTATTGCTGACAATTTGAGGAACGTGTTTGGATTTTGGAATATATATTGGAGGTGTAAATTATCCGCATTCCAATTGATGGGAGTAAACTCTGGGAGGGACAGACCTAAAATTGAATTCAACTGTTTCCAAGAAAATCAGATGATATTATTTGGGCCGGAAATAGGTTTGGCCATGGCCTTTTGATTTATTTAAAAAGCGATTTGGCCCAATCTATTTTGCAAAGTTTATTTATTAAATGGGCTTGCCCAATATATTATAGTGGGCTGGTGAATAGGTTAAGTGGGCTCGGTTAGTGGGTTAAATGGGCTGGTTTAAATTCTGGGTGAGTTTAGGGAGTTAATTGAGTTGGTTAATATAGTGACAATGGATGTAAATAAGAGATATTTTTAAGCGAATGATATCATTTGTTCCATCTTCAGTGTTTTACTCTATGTTTCATATTGTGGATATATGACAAGTGAAAATTAAAATATTATGCAATGGTCCGCCATAATCATGGGTTCATGTGTTAAAGATCCAAAAAATAAAATATATTTGGAACATGAGAAAATGACACAGAAAAATATAACTGATTTTTAAGGGTGTATTTTGTGAGAGGATTATTGTTTTTTTGTCATTTATAGTATGAAAAACAAAATAAGGATATCTATTTTTGAATTTCGAGCGATCTAAAATAGGATGGATGGAGTAACAATTTTATATTATAATTAATTTAGACTTTCATAAACAAATTTATAAATAAAAAATCTGCATTGATGTACATAGTTAATTATATTTTTAGTTGTATTTAGATTAAGATTTGATGATTTGATTTGGATTTTAATTTTTCAAATTGCTTCGTTAATAAAACGTTATATACATGAACTTTTAGCTTCTGGGATTTTTAATATCGCACCGATATAAAAGCGACATTTACTTAATGGTAAAAGCTAATTGCTACTTGATCCTTACATTTTGGTCAATTGCAGTTATCACCCACTAAATGACTTTCCTTTCAAGTCCGCTGACCCAAGAAAAGGTTGCAACGGCCATATAATTTGAACAGCCAGAGAGGCTATTCAAAGTTCAAACGCCAAAACGCTCACAAACACAAGCGCCCATTTCTTTCAGAGAAAATACCCATTTTCTTTTCCAGTTTTTTTCAATTGAGCAGAAACTGAAGCTTGTCCCAAAAAAAATTCACACATGGAGATTTATGAGGTGAATTCACTCGAGGAGGAGCGAGGAGTTTCGGATCCCTGCGTTTCTTCTAGTGGTTTCGATTGTGAAAACTCGAATAAATCCAACCAAGAAACCGAGGTTTTGGCTATGGAAGAAGATGAAATTGAGGAGTCCTTGATGGTTTGGGATTCTGGTGCAAGATTAGTTCAAAATGGATTTGCGGATTGTTGTTCTACAGGTAGTCGTTTTAAACAATTTATTAACAAGTATGAGAATTCAAAATTAGGGTTTTGAAGTTCTGGGTATGAAGAAGTTTAGTGATTTAGTCCGTTGAGTGATTTTTATCTTTTATAATCATTTATAGTATCCGTACTCATCTTTTACCCTAATTTTGTAAGAAGGCTTTCATCTTCAGTTCTTTTGAGATTATTGAAAAATGTCATGTCGGTATAAAAGGGTTTGGCAACTGTGTGTATGTTGTTCTCTAATTAATGATAATTCTTTGTTGAATTAGAGGATATTGTGCTTTTCATCAATGCTGGGGTCGTTATGGCAAAGGAATCAGATTCCGGCATAAAATTTCTGGCAGACAACTTCTTTGATGGTGGCCAGACATTTGAAACAGAGGAGTTCATCACTCAGGGTGGAGACTTTTCATTCGTTTATCAGTCAGCACGATCGGGAAATTTCTGCTACCGCATTGAGAACCTTCTGCCTGGGAATTATTTGATTGATCTCCATTTTGCTGAAATTATAAACATTAATGGCCCCAAAGGACTGCGAGTGTTTAATGTTTTTATGCAAGATGAGAAGGCAAGTGAAGTTACAAGCTTTTATTGTTCAATAATGAGCATACCTGAAGTATTCATGCTTGTATTTAACAATTAGATGCATCCTCAATGCAGATTCTGTCCGATTTTGATATCTTCTCAATAGTTGGTTCCAACAAACCTTTGCAATTGGTTGGTGCTAAAGTTGCTGTTAAGGATGATGGAATTCTTGTGTTAAGGTTTGAAGGAATACTTGGAAGCCCAGTAGTTAGTGGAATATGTGTTAGGACAGCACCTAAATCTTCAGGTTTTTACTTCTCACAGCTAAATGTGTTTTGAGTTTTATGGAAAGCAACATATTAATATTTAGATGGTCTTCTATTGGTAGCAGTCACTCAGGTGCCACGTGAATGCTTTGTATGTAAAAGCTGTTCTAATCCTTCTGTTGAGGTATGATATATGTAATTATGTGTTTGCATTAACATCAAGGTCCCGCGTCTAGTGTGGTACTCTGTCTGCTACTTACGGTTATCATTGTTTGGAGATTGCAGAAAAAAGTTTTACGAACAAAAATGATAACCAAGTATGAGAAAGATATACAAGATTTGAAAGATATGTTGAAGCAGAAGACTGATGAATGTTATCAGTCTTGGATGTCCTGGAGTGCCACCAACGAACAGCTGGAAAAGGTTCGGATGGATCTTGACAACAAGACATTTCGAACATATTCTCTTGGTACGATTGTCTTTTGAGGTTTTAAATTGTTCTTCTGACATGCCTTTTTGCAGGATTGACTCTTTAGTGTCTAATCCATTTTCTTTTTCTGCATTATGTTTAAAAGATTGGGTTACATTATTGGATTTTCTGCAGACCAAACTCTAGAGAAGCAAACCGACAAGCTCAGCGAAATCTCAAGCAAGTACGAGCGTGATCAAAAGTCCTGGAAAATGGTAATCGATAGTTTAGAGCAGAAAGTTAAGGTAAAATATCACTTCCTTAATGAAACATTAAGGAACGATTGGTTTCCTGTATCCAGAGTTCAGTTTCTTGTAATGCATAAAGCGAGCAAAAATTATATTCTACAGGTGATGAAGAGGGAGCATGCACAGCTTTCTCGTGAAGCACATGAATGCACTGACTCCATTCCTGATTTGAACCAGATGGTTTTTGCAGTTCAGTCACTTGGTAAGTTTCAGTCAATAGATTGAATAATCTTATATAAGTGGTGGATAATGTGTAACACACACACATATATATCCACTGTGCAGTTGAACAGTGTGAAGATCTGAAAGTGAAGTACAATGAGGAGCAAATGAAGAGGCGGAAGCTCCATAATGAATTGCAGGAGACCAAAGGTTAATTTTTGATCCTTTGATCTTGTATTTTATATCTTTTAAGTTTTCTGGTGAACACTTCTCTGTATCTTATCAAGATTTTACCTTTGGATATCAGGAAATATCAGGGTGTTCTGCCGTTGCCGTCCCTTAAGCAAGTCAGAGGTCATATCTCGCTGTTCATCAGTTGTAGACTTCGATTCAGCCAAGGATGGAGAACTTGGTATCTTAAACAATGGCTCCACGAGAAAAACATTTAAGTTTGATCGAGTTTATTCACCCCAAGATGATCAAGGTGCCTATAGTTTTTGGAGGAACATACAGTCTATCACCATATATTATATCCACTGTTTTCTAATTCTTACTTTTTTTCTGAACAGTTGATGTTTTTGCCGATGCTGCACCCATGGTGGTTTCAGTATTAGATGGATACAATGTGTGTATATTTGCTTATGGGCAGACAGGGACAGGCAAGACTTTTACAATGGAGGGTACAGAGGAAAATCGGGGAGTCAACTATAGGACTTTGGAAAAATTGTTTAAGATTGCTAGTGAAAGGACTGAAACTAACACGTACAACATTTCAGTTAGTGTACTTGAAGTTTACAATGAACAGATAAGGGATTTGCTGGCCATAGAAACATCGAAGAAGTAAATTTTTGTTTCTCATCATCTCTGTACTTATGTTGAAATAGTTGGGGATTTAACTGTTGAATAATTATAGGTTGGAGATCAAGCAAGCTTCTGAAGGCTCTCATCATATTCCTGGGATTGTGGAAGCCAATGTAGAGAATACACAACAAGTCTGGAATGTTCTACAAGCAGGAAGCAATGCTCGAGCTGTTGGATCAAATAATGTGAATGAGCACAGCAGTCGCTCCCACTGGTAATGCCTTTTGCAAGCTTTTATTAATGCACAACTAATACTGTTAAGTGAAAATAACTAATACTGACCAACAAAATTATTTGCCTTTATTTATTTATTTTGTCTGTGTAATCTATATGGCCTCATTCTCTTCCCGCTCTTCTCAGCATGCTCAGTATAATGGTAAAAAGCAAAAATTTAATCACTGGAGAATGCAGAAGAAGCAAACTTTGGCTCGTTGATTTGGCGGGAAGTGAGAGGCTTGGAAAGACTGATGTGCAAGGTGACCGCCTCAAAGAAGCTCAGAACATCAATCGGTCACTTTCAGCTCTTGGAGATGTGATATCTGCCCTAGCAAATAAAAGCAGCCATATACCATACAGGAACTCAAAACTAACCCATATACTGCAGGATTCATTAGGTAATTCCCTGATTGTTTTTTGTTAGCTACATTTTGGGTGGATTTATTTTCTCATATAATTATGTCTTCTAATTTTTGTAGGTGGTGATTCGAAGACATTGATGTTTGTACAAATCAGTCCCTCGGATCAAGACGTAAGTGAGACTCTGAGCTCACTAAATTTTGCAACCCGAGTTAGAGGGGTTGAGTTGGGTCCTGCTAGAAAGCAAGTAGATACTGGTGAGCTCCAGAAGGTGAAAACAATGGTATGTCTGGTTTTTAGCTTCTACTCAATATATTACAATAATTCCCTTTTGCAGGCATACATGGAACTCACTCAATATTCATTTTATTCTTGGCGTAGCTTGAGAAAGCTAGGCAGGAGTGTAGGTTAAAAGACGAATCTCTGAAAAAGATTGAAGAGAGTTTGCACAACCTAGAAAGCAAGGCCAAAGGAAAGGAGCAGGTTTATAAAAGCCATTTGGATAAAATAAAAGAGCTAGAGGGCCAACTAGAGTCGAAGACATCACTGCAATTGCAATCTGAGAAACAAGTTTCTCATCTTTCTGAGAGGTTAAAAGGGAAGGAAGAATCTTGTTCCAGACTTCAACTGAAGGTACAATTAGACTTTTTATGTGTATATGTGCCTTGTGAATTTTTCATCTAATCATCGATTGATCTTTTCATGTTATCTAAAGGTGATGGACTTAGAGAACAAGCTAAAACAGCAAGAAGAAACTCAGTCCACAGCATACCAAAAGAAGGTAATTACAATCAATTCTTACAGCTACTTTTCATGGTTGTTTCCTGGTTATGCAACAGTTATCGCGCAAATGTAAAATTTTCAATTTCCTAATTTGTAATTTTGTAGCTGAATGAGAAGAGTTATTAATGTCAACTCTGTAAATGCAGATTAATGATCTTGAAAGCAAATTGAGAGAGCAAGTGCAACAAAGTGAATCTAGTTCTCTAATCCTTAGGGAAAAGGTTGGTCCAATACTTTATTACTTCATTTTGAATTTTGATTTGTCAATGTCATACTGGTTTTAACACGCATAACCAATATAACAAATATTTAGGTCAAAGAGCTCGAATCCAAGTTGGCAGAATTGGAAGAAAACCAAGAGAACTCCCTTGGTCAAAAGGTAAATTGTCTATTGTATATTTTATTTATATTTTCCTTATCAACTCACAGATTTTGTATGTTGCGTGTCTTTTTTTAATCAACGGTCGAGGGTCAAAAGTGATAATACTATCATACTCTTGTGTTGATTTCAGATCAAAGAACTGAAAGAGCAAGAATCTGAACCTACTAATTCATCAAGACCACCCCCCACCCCAACGGAGGGCAAGCAATCAATGAGAGAAGATATGACAAACAACTCTGAACATCGTATTTTAAGAAGTTTGAATCCAGTAAACTGTAGAGGCAGTCAGGGCTCTGTTTCGGTCAAAGAAAACGAGCCTCCTCAAAGGAAGAGATTGTCTAGAAGTGGTGATGTAGAGAACAACAGTGTGGTTCCAACTTCTTCAGTGAATGGTAGGCGCTCTGATCCACCTAAACCTGCTCCTGGCATTTCTAGAACAACTAAACCAACCGTCCCGGGACAGAGGGTCATGGCTCGTGCAAAAACGAGCCGGGACCCAGTCCAGGGAGTCAAAGAGAGGGATAGCAAGAAGAGGATGTGGACAAGATAGTGAACTAATGCAACTATTGCCTTTGTTGTAGACAAAGTCCTGGTGCTGCTTATGCAGTTTTCTGTTGTCATGCTGTTATTGTAATGCATGTAGTATTTGTTTCTCATGAATGGTCTCTAGGTGAAACCAGCGTTGTGTAGATCTATTTGCCCAATTTATTGTTGGGCTCTTTGGCAATTTGTGTTTGTGTGTCTTTTCTTTTGTAGAATGTTTGAATTTGAAAATTTTCAATACATAACGAAAACATATGTTTTTGTTATGAGATCGTGTGAGGTATGATTTTTATTGTAAATGTCCTTCTTCCCATGTGTATCCAAAAGGCTCTGGTGTGCTTCACTGAAATACTGGAATATGCAATGACCCAAGTTGACAGGATACGGATAATTGCGAAGAGAAACAACATTTTTAGATAGAGAAAATGTTGGCCTAAATTTGATTTTTTTTATCAATATAATACTATCTCATTTATAATTTTATTTTATTAATGAAAAGGGAAAAAATCTATTCCACTCCTCTGTCATTTTTCATGTTCCAAGTATAAGTTAATTTCACTATTTGAAGATTGCGAATTACAACCAATTTTCAGTTCGAATAACCTAATTCGCGACCGGCGGTGACGGCCATGCTGTGGTTTGAGGTGGCGGATTTATCAAGTTTATAATAATGAGTAGCAAAATGGAACAAGCCCATAATCATACGACAAGAAAACAATACAATAAACAAAGTCTTCTTCATAAACAGTAGATTTACAGTGTGTTAATTGCATTATTAACCAATAATTACACAGAGAAGAACAAACAAGAAATTAGTGAATAAAATTGCAAATTTCCTGCTTTATCACCTGCCCTTGTTCCTCAACAAATCCCTGAACTCATCATCAGTAGTTTTCAGCATCAGTGGCAACGGAACCTCCACGCCGCTCTGTACAACCTCCAAATGCCGTGGCTTTATCCTTTTCTCCAAACTAAACGCAAAATACTGCGGAAATTCCCTCAATTCATCCAATTCCCCCTTCATATCCTCGGTAAAAATACTCGAATTTGGGCTTGAAATTGTTCTCAATGCTGAACGTAAACAACGCCGGACATCTGAGAACCATCCCCACCGCATCAGCTTTCGAGAAACCCAACCTCACAAAATAATCCAGCTTCCGAATTAGGGTTTTCTCCACGTCGGAAACGAGTAGGATTGGATCCTGATAAGCCAAAGCGTACAAATCTCTAAACCCTAACCTCTGAAGATAGAACAAAGCCGGCTTCAATTGGTCCCCGACGCTGCAGATCAAGAAACTGGGGCATTTAATAATCGCTCTTCTGCAATTGTGATTGGGGACTTTGAGATCGTGCGAGAGGAAATTGAAAACAGGGTTGAGATCGCCACTGATGTCGGCGGTTAGAATTTTAGGGCACATGCCGAAAATTCTGCCCAAATCTTTGAGATGGATGCCTTTGGATTGGAGGAAGGTGACAATGGCGTGGATTGAATACAGGGAAGCGGGGTGGAGGGCCGGGTTCTGGGCCAAAGCCCGGCCCGAATCGACGCCCATTATCTCGAGGCAGAGGATTTTTTCTTTGAATTGGGAAGAGATGTTTCCGTGGGTTGTTTGGTAGAGTGGGTGTTTATGGAGGAGGGTTTTGGGTTTATCTGTCAACAGGATGCTCTGTTGTTCTGGATTCGGAATTGGGTTTGGAGAAGAGAAGCACATGGAGGTCGCCGCCGCCAGCATGGTGGCGCCGTGGGATTCAAGTTGAAGTTTATGGTTATCTTTGCTCAATGGACAGACCTGATTTTCATTTTATCTGATCTTCGGAGCGATTTCGTGCAAGACTATTGGCCCAAAAGGGATTTCAATAGATTATAAGTTTCATTTTCTCCACACAGAAAAATAAACAAACGAAAAAGACTAGTGGTATTTTTTTTCATTTTCTTTTTCAATTTTTAATTTTTCAAATAAATCTCTCAATTCTCAATACTATTCATTCTTACTCTACATTACTAGCATTACTATTCACTATCATTTTTTAATACTATTCACTATCATTTTTTAATACTATTCACTCAACATACTCCCCTACTATTCAATATTAATTCTCACATTCTCAATACTATTCACCTCAATTCTCAACACTATTCTAATGTGATATAATATTAAATATATTTTTATATTAATAATATTATTTATTAACTATATAAAAATATTATTATACTAATATGAATAATATTTAAGATACTAAAATAATTATAACATTTTTGACCTACATGTAGAATAAATATTTAAAATATTATTACTAATATAATATAATTTTTGTATTAAATATTATATTATATATCAATATAGTATATTAATATTCAAAAAAAAATTAATTGGGCAAATGATGACTCGAACCCATGAGCTCACGGTATGAATAATTATGCTCTAACCTCTTGAGCTATTCCACTTTGTAAATATTAATATTCAATTAAACCATTATAATACTATTTTTAATACTATTATTATAATAATTAATTTTATTCTTTATATTATTAATAATGTTAATAAAATAATATTATTATAAAATAATACAATTAATATTTTATAATTTTTAAAATACTAAATACTATTATAATATATTATTTTTAATATACTGAAAATGTTAGTATTATTTACATTTTCTTAATATTAAATATTGACAAAAACTCATATGAGACAATCTCATATATGAGAAGGAGTACAACTTAGCACAAATCACACTCACCCCTTTCAAAGTGTTAAAGCGACAATGTCCAATTTATGCCCCGTCTCACGGTGAGACCGTCTCATACAAGTATGCCTCTTAATATTACATAATGTAATAATGTAAGATTAAATAATTATATAATATTAATATAACTTGAATAGTAGTATTAAATATAATTATAATATAAATAATTATGTAAATATTACTTAATATGCTTAACATTACTGTAATATCAATATTAATTATTAAATTTTAATAATATTGAATTATTATTTTATTAATTTTTAAATTAAAAAATTATTATATTAACATTATAATAATAATATTTTAAATGTTGAAAGATATTAATTAATATTTTATTCTCAATATATTGACAATATCTTTTAATTAGTATTATCCCCGCGAACTTCGCGGACTGGTAGAATTTTTTTATATAAAATAATTAATAATTTTATAATATTTTTTTATAATTAACTACTCTCTCCGTCTCAATTTTAACTGTACTATTTCCATTTCGGTCAGTCCCAATTTTAACTACACATTTCCTTCAATTGAAATATCCACTTTAACTCATACCCACTTATTTACCATATGTCATTCTATCATATCCTGAACATTTTATCACTTTATCACTTTTAATAAATATTATTCTACTCTTCAATAAAGTTGAATTTCACATTCTACCTCAACACTTTATCACCTAAAATACTAATAAATAACTCTTTTAAAACTTCAAGCACACAATAAATATGCGGTTAAGATTGGGATGGAGGGAGTATTTTTTATGGTCAATAATTTGCTCATAAAATATTAAAAATAAAAATGTAATCTAAATATTCAAATGCTGATTTTGTATATTATTATATTAATGACTCTACAAAATAAATGAATTCTTAAATTAAGATTTTGAAAAGAAAAAAACTTTAAATTACAAAAGTTGAAAAAAAATATTGTAAACGATATGTGTTGTATATTTGCAAGGACCCCCATGTTGCGAGTCGTTTTATATGGAGCGTATTATGTGGCTTATTCGGTGACAACTCACAAACAAAATATGCACGTGTAAAATAAACTGTAAATGAGAGAGATTTGTTGACCCAGTTCGTCAAGAAATGACTACTCTGGGGGCATACCAAGTCAGGGATGTAGTATTGCGAGTTTTACACGTACAATTTTTGACTCATCTCATGAAGATGAATCGCTATGGATAAGGGTGATTAGGAGAGTTGGTATATGAGTGCTAGGGTTTTTGTGTGCATGAACTCTCGTATTTTTCTGTACCTCACCTCTCTTTGGAAATTTTTTGTAACCCGTCTATTGTTGTTTTTTCTTATATTTATAGTACTTTGACAAGCATGAAAGCTGGTTTAGCAAGCATGAGCTGGAGGCTTCGGGCCATGCAAGAACTCTTGTGATGCTGCCACCTTTCCAACTTCGTCTTCTAGATTGATCTTTGCTCTTGCTTGTCTAAAAGGCACTCTTTTGGTCGTCCAAATCAACCTTTTGCTCGGCTGACCGCTTTGTTCGCCTCATAAATTCATACCAATTTTATATCGGAATATTGTCCTTGTCGAGCATGTCTGAGTTCTTCAGGTTGTCTGAGCTCTCAGGTTATCTGAGCCTTGGGGATGTCTGCGCCCTCAGGATATCTGATCATCGAGCATACTGACCCCTCAGGTCATCTGAGTCTTCAGGATGTCTGAACCCTCAAGATGTCTGAGCACCGAGCATACTGACCCCTCAGGTTTGTCTGAGTCTTCAGGATATCTGAGCACCGAGCATACTGACCCCTCGGGTTTGTCTGAGTCTTCAGGATGTCTGAGCCTTCAGGATATCTGAGTACCGAGCATACTGACACCTTAGGTTTGTCTGAGCCTTCAGGGTGTCTGAGGCCTCAGGATACCTGATCATCGAGCATACTGACCCTGAGGTCACTTGACTCAGGCTATCTGATTTCTTCTTCCCTAATCTGATCAGTTTGACTGACTTTGTCATGTTCTTTTCAGGATCATTTTGCTCGGTTAGTCTGTTTGAACAACCTTAGTTGGTAAATGGTAAGCTGGCGAACAAATCTTACTTCATTGGCGAGTATGTTCGCTTGGTTGACAAGTGGCGAGCTGGTCGAACATACTTGCTTGGTCGGTGAACGGCGAGCACACTTGTCCATCGGGCATGATTATTTTAATAAATATTACACGTGTCTCTCTTACGTGTTCGATTAATGCTGAATAATTATATCGAACACAACAATACCCCCCAGTCGGGTCGCTTTGTATTCAACATGGGGCCCGACTGTTATAATCTGATTGGGCCATAGTAGATGTCGTTTCGTATTCTGTGTCAGATTTTCAAAATTGAATCTGATATCTATAAATACCTCATTTCGCCGCCTTAATCCCTTTTCTTTCTTTTCTTCTTCTCTTTGCCTTTGTTTTCCATCTCTTTCGTGTCTAAAAACTTCCGGTGAGAGCTTCATTATTCCGGCGAAGGATTTTACTCAGGTAACCATTGCATACTTTCTCTCATTGCGATTATGGCTTCTTGTTCAAATTCTTATGTTTCAATTTAATCGGACCACCATAGTTCCTCTTCCCCCTCTGTCGATAGAATCCCCCGTAGCGACGCTAACGCTCCGGAGACGAATGTCTTGGGTTCAGGGTCTCGTTGGCAAGTTCGGCAACCGTTTGTCATTCTTTCCTCCGATTCCAATGAAGCCCTAAACGAATTGGATAGGGACTTAGCCCGTAGTGATTTTTTGGATGATTCAGATGAGGATTCTTTGCCCCAACCTCAAATTAGGTTTAGGGCTGTAGATAGTGTTGATGTGAATAGGGATGATGATAACGTGAGGGGGGGAATTTTGATGGCTGTGAATGTAACTGAATCGAACATAGGGATAGGCGGCGAGCAAAATTCTGAACTTGATATACATGTTGGTGTCCCTCATAGTCCAACATATAACGAGTATAATGCTCGTTATAGTTTTGACTGGCCCGAGCAACCTCATAGGACTAGGGTTGAAAATGAGTCCCAGCGAGCAAGATTGCGAGTGTAATCGATGTTGATATGCTCGCTCAATTGTATAGAAATTACGAAACCCCTAAAGATGTCTTTTTCTGGGCACCGGGTCCTGATGAGCGAGCAGACTAGTCCCCTGAGGGTTATGTTGCTGTGAATTTGGACACAATGGAAGCCGGCCTTCGATTCCCACTCCATCCGGCTATCACTCGTTTGCTCGTGGAATGGAACATCACCATCACGCAGCTGAAGCCGAATGGGTGGCATATGGTTATGAGCTTCCTGACTTTGTTCGGCAAAATGAAGCCTAGATATTATACCTCAGCAGCTGAACTTGCTCGATTAGTGCATTTGAGCCGTCCGAAAGGCGAACATGGATGGCTATTTATGCAAGCAAATGCCAAGTGCAAAATCATTGAGGATGTGCCGAACAAAATCAGTGATTGGAAAGAGAAATTCTGGTTCGTTGGGGGCGATTGGAAGAGCCCGACTTATGGAAGCGAAACAGATGCTCGTCTGGTCATCCCCACTGATTTTGGGGTTTATCGCAGTAAGTATTTTTGTGTCTTTTGTTCTTCAGTTTGAACTAATTTTAACTTACTCTTTATTTCAGGAATTCCAGCTGCGACGGACAAAGAGACCAACGATGGCTATTTTAGCAGCGTTTGGCAAATTGATCTCGAGTCTCGCTCGGAACGATCTGTGAAGACCCTGAATACCGCCGAATAGAGGAAGAAATGAGGCTTGTTCGTGCCCCCTCACCATCTTGTAGCTGTTAATCCCACTGGTAAAGATTGCCTCTTACATTTGCATAAGCTTTGTACTTTTTGTTCGCTGTTTACCTTTCTTGCATAATGAATTGTTTTGTTTATAGCTTTCCCTTTTTAGCATTGTTTCCGCGGAGTACGTCCGGGAACATCTTGAGATGGCTCAAGAAAAGACCTCGGGGAGCTCGCCAATTCAAGCCCGTGAGGCTCGGCCGAAAGGTCGAGGAGAAACGAAAGTGGTGAGGTGGGCGAGCCGAGCATCTGCGTCTGGCCCTGGGGAATCGAGCCGACCAAAGAGGACAACTCGTTCGCCGAGTGGGGGCGGCCGAGCAACAGTCCGTCGAAAAAAAGACCAAGGACGGAAACCCATGAAAGGGCTGTTTAACAAGCTCGACGAAAAGCATGCTAAGTTTAACCTGTGCTCGACGAAAGCATCGATGTTGTTAGGGTAACCCGGACCCCCATCGCCAAGCGATCAGAATGGCCGCCTCCGTGGTCGGTTCGGTCGCGCAGATAGTTGAAATGGAGGTTGGCACATCTTTTCCACCTCCTGCTGGACCCCGATCTTGGACCCCTTTGAACCCTGAGCTCCGGTCCCCCGAGGATAAATCATTCTTGGGATGGGATCTGGCTCGTGCGAACAGGTACATTTTGTTCGCTTTATTTTCTTTTTCGTCAATTCTGTTCGTCTTATCATGTTTATTTGCTCGGGTGTATGTGTAGGTTGAGCAGGTTGGCGCCCTTGATGCCCAATTTGAAAAATTACTACTGCTCGCCAAGTGTTCGCAAGGTTCCCGCCCTTCCCGAGCATGTCCAGAAGGCATGCGTGTTGGGATTATACTGGAAAGTATGCTTTTTACTTTGTATAATCGAAACTGAATTTTCAGACTTATTTAATGAAATAAATTGTTTATCACTGATGCTTTAAATATGATTGAATGTTACATATATTTACTGCATAATTGTTCAATAATTCGTACGTGTTACATTGTAGTTAATTTAGTGATACCAGATCACATAAGATTAAATTAACAGTCCCTTGTAACTAAAAGTACGCCATTCACGACCTAGATGGAAATGAACAACCCATCGCGAAAGGTTGAGGTGTAAGGCTCAGATTGGTTTGTCTTGACCAAGAGATTACACTAGTGCATGACTGATGCACTGAATAGGACCTACAGAAGGATAAATTCTTTAGAACTGAACAAGGGAGAATTAGACCATAGTGGTTCGTTATTTCTTAACCTTCGTCCCTTAAATAGGATCACGTGGGATTGGTAACTATTGCTTTGACTTATCATGGGTAGCGAATCAAAGAGATTCAATACTTTTTATCTTGGACAATATTATTGGTCACATGTGATTGCTAAGATTTAATCGAAGAATCGTGTGTGAAAGCACGCTTTGTTTGATTTGCCCTTGGGAGGTTCATAAGCTTTATCATACCAAATCTTGCAAGTGGAATTAGTTTAGGTATGGATAATAATGTTGAACCGTTCTCGACCAAGGATAAAAGATGTTAATTAATGGAAAGCTATTTCATTGGCTTGAATTAATTAATGGGCTAGATAATCTTAAACACGGGAAATAATGACCATAGGGAGCCATATATGGGTTAAGATGGATAATATGGGTTAAGATGGATAGTGGCTCAATATTTATGGGCTTGAATTATATTGTGGCTCAATATTAGATATTCAAGGTCCATTAGAAGGTCAAATCTTAATTCTCCTAAAGGCCCCCTGAGTAGCCCAACAAATAGTCCATTAAGCTGAAAAAAAAGTGATTAAAATAAAAATAAATTTTGTTGCTTATTTTTCCTCTAAATTTTCGAAAATTATGAATAAGTTGGGAGAAAGATTTTCTTTGAATTTTGTTATGGAATGAAGATATGTATTATTGGAATACAAGATTATCTCATTAAATTCAAGAAATCTCCCACTTGGTTATTTCATAAGAGGATTTCGAAATTTTGGAAATATAGTGGGCAAGAAAGATTTTCTTGATTTTCTTGAAAAGATATTATGGAAGATATGTATTTCTTGAAATACAAGAATATCTCATAAATTCAAGAAGATCCAAATCTTGGATTCTTGCATCATTAATTTCGAAAATAATCTATATTGATGAGGTGGGATTTTTGTGGAATATTTTAATTATGGGAAAAAGAATATAGGAGATATATTCAAGATTTTTTGGTGATCAAGAAAAGTCTTTTCCCACATTGGTTTTCTACTGAAAAAATCGACCACCTCTCACCTATAAATAGGGGATGATTCTTTCATTCCCAAGTACAATTCCATGTGCTGGAAAAATTAGCAAATCCACATAAGTGGTGCAACAAAGTTTATTTTTTCCTTTTTGTTAATTGTTCGACAAGTGTCCTTCCACCGGATAGTTGAGCAAGGGCTAAGGGAATACTTGGGAAGTCCTTTTGGTTAGTCCGTCCAACCGAATTCACTGCCATCCCGAGAGGTACGTTCACGTAAACCCGTAGATTCCGCATGTAGGTTTTACGTGGCTTATTATATGCATGATATGTTGTTGCAATTATTATTTGAATTAATATAGGATTAATTCATGCTAGTAATAATTAAAGAATTAAATTTGTATTTAAATATTCACCCCGAATAGATCTGTGCAACCTAATTCCCCAACAGTGCGAGACCCCTATTAGAGCATGGACCACCGAGTTGGAAGAGATCACCACGGGTCCGACACCCTTGGAAAATATGAGACTTGTCCTGGTACATCAGGGCTAATCTTTGGTCATCCTTGAGAAAGTGTATGCTGAGTGCGCCAACCTTCACGCCAATTACTTGGCTCTGATCAGAAGTTTTGAAGAGAAGGCGAACGAGCTGAGCAAAACTCAGGATGAACTGAGGTTGGCTCAAGGATAGATATCCTCGGCACAAGCAGATGTTCATAAGGCTCAGGAGGATGCTCTCCAGGCTCAAGAGAATGCTCGCCAGGCTCAGGAAGTTGCTCTCCAGGCAAGGGGGGAGCTAAATCATTCTCAGGAGGAGGTGGTCAGCATATGGAGAGCTCAGGGTGAGATGAATGTCGAGCTTCGTAGACTCTGAACTGACGTCGAGGCCATGGAAAGTGAGAAGAATGTGCTCGGCCAACAACTCATCATCGCTGAAGAGACCAACACTCGTTTGGGTCTCGAAAATTCAAGGCTGCACAATGAAGAATATGTTGATTCCATGTCGAGCTTCTCCTACATATGTGCCTTTGCTGATGCCATCCGATGCTCGCTTTCACCACACGCTCCTTTGGCGAACAAATTGCCCCACTCATATCCGGTTTCGGCGATGCACGATCGACAACCACCAGATCGCAACCTTCCGATGTCTGACTTGAACGATCTGTGTGATTTCTCCAATCTTCCTGAAGGGATCGAGATTGATGATCATATCCTGGATGAGGAAGACGGCTCAGATGTGAATGTTGCTGATGTTGCTGATCAAACTCTCCGAACTGAGTCCGGGTCCGATCAGGTGCAGGTCGAACAAAGGGGACCTCCTGTGACCGAGCAAAGTGTACCTCCTGTGACCCGAACATCTTTGGACTGACCATTGGGAGGAGCGATTCTTTGGGGGGCCGAGCATGATTTGTTCGACATTTCACTTCCGTCCACCCCCAACTATGAATTTGCTCCTTAGTATAATTCTTACTTTGCCGACCAGATGTTGTGTAATTTTTGTCTTCTTCATTTTTTGCTCGAACAATTTCTTATGTACTTGTGTAATTTTTTGCTTTCTTCTATCTTGTTCGAACAACTTTGAAACTGAATGGTTGAATTTGCATATTGAATTGTTTCCTCTAACCTGGTCGTTGACGATGAATGTTGTTGTTGATGAATGATTGATACTTGTGTTGCTTGATGTTTGCTTTGTTGCTTTCTAGTTTAAGCCTATTTTCTTCTGAATGAATTCGAACATTGGGTTTGCATATGCCCGCTCCTGACTTCTTTCATTTTTGATTGTCTTATTGACGTTGCAATCAGTTGATCGTCTTATTTAGGTACGACCAGATGGGTTAACTTTATGAACCCCCCCTTTCTTGGTTCGCGATCGTCTTATTTAGGCACGATCACTTCGTACTAGGGCCGTCTTATTTAGCTGCGACCCCGCACTCATCACCCGCTTTTGCTACGGGTATCTGTAAGTACGAGTCATCTTTTGCGACTGCGTACCCATTACTCGCTTTTTGCTGCGGGAATCAGAGTATGAACTCGTTCGTCAGGTGAACATAGACTTGGGCTTTGCTACACATTGTATTCTATTACAACCTTTACATTTGAAGAAGACTATCTATTACACAACTATCGACATCAGACTATGGTTTTGAATTTAAAACCTTGTCTTGAGTAGACACGAACTGGCCTCACCTTGTCCGCGGAATTGATGTTGACAAGCATGTGGCGCATCATCCTGTCTACCCTTCTTTAGTAACATGCTCAAGCAGCAGCAACATAAGTTTTTGTCCCTCCCGGACAAGTTGTGATTATGCGGGCCGCCGCGGACATGAGCATGTGGTGAGCACGCCTACTCGCCTATATTCGGCACGAGCAAAATCCTCAGCTCGCACCATTTGGTCCCCTTCAGTAGATGCCTGAGCATCAGCATCCGCATGTTGCTTCGAGCGGACACCACGACATCCCTCTCCTTCGGAGGAGATTTTGGGGATGCATAGGGGACTAGTGATTTACTACTGCATAAGCAGTGAGTAATGTGGAGTGGCAACCATGACTCTGCCAAGCATCTTGAGTCCGTAACGAGCGTCAACCTGTGCTCGGAGTGTCATATGGGGTATAAAGCTCGTACTAGAACAGATGCTCGATTCAGCAGAATGATAGCTGAATCGAGTGCAGGATTCTTCTTCGTCTGGAGGTATACTGAACCAACTTTCTTCCGATAACCGTAGTATTTTTTTCTTTTTCATCTTTTTTTGCTCTGCTTCTCTTCAGCTATCAGTATGCCTCTATTTATAGTACTATCCCAAGCTGGTGTTGGCATAGTTAGTTGGTGCTGGCCTTCTTGCTTTAACTCCTCCTTTTGACATATGTCCGCTTTGAATCCTTCTTTTGACATCTGTTCGGATTTTTTGCCAGCTCTTATTCAAGGATTGACATGTTCCTTTTCTGGTTGCCACCACTTCTCAACTTGTTTTTACACGTACCTTCTACCTTTAGTGTCTAGAAGATTTGTGTCGAACACAATGTGTTCTTCTTTCAGGATTGTCCTGCTCGTCTTAGTTGAATGGCTGATTATGTTCGGCCATTTATGTTTATTTCAGCTACGTGGCCGATTATGTTTGGCCCACTGTGCTTGCTTCAGCTGTGTGGCTGATTTTGTTCGGCCAGTTATGCTCGTCATTACTGATAATATTTTTTCAAATTTGACGCATTCCACGAGTAGGACAATGGGACTCCATTCAGGTCTTCCAAATCATACGCCCCATTTAACAAACGTTCTGTAACTCTGAATGGACCTTCCCATGCTCGGCCGAACACACCACTTGATACCCCCGTTGCTCGTCTTAAAATCAGCTCGCCCACGTTGAACCTGCGTGTTCGGACTTTGGAGTTATAGAACCTTTCTGATCTCTTTTTGTACATAGCATTCTTGAAATTAGCCTCCGTCCTTCTTTCTTCTAACAGGTCTGCACTCAGGGCGAGCGCCTGGTCATTGACGTGCTCTCCAAAAGTCATTGTTCGATGACTCTGAATCTTAATTTCTGTGGGTATAACAGCTTCCGCACCAAATGCCAGGGCAAACGGGGTCTCCGCAATTGATGTTCTGAAAGTTGTTCGATAGGCCCATAATATTTCGGGCAACTCTTCAGCTCATCCTCCCTCCTTGGAATTATCAAGTCTGGCCTTGAGGGTATGCTTGATAATTTTATTAACGACTTCAACTTGTCCGTTTGACTAGGGATAATACGGGGTCGAGTAATGCTTTTTTATGCCCCAGCGAGCACAATGTTGTCGGAATTCACTCCCATCGAACTGTTTGCCGTTATCCATTACTAATGATTGGGGTAGCCCAAAACGACAAATAATATTTTTCCAAACAAAGTTCCACATTCTTTGTTCGGTGATTTTGACAATGGCTTCGGCTTCCGCCCATTTAGTATAGTAATCAATGGCAACCATATCATATTTTACTCCCGACGTGCCAGTAGGAAATGGGCCGATCAAATCTATCCCCCATTTAGCAAATGGCCATGGGCTATAAACTGACACTAATTCTTCAGGTGGGCTGTGAATAAGTGGGGCATGTACCTGGCACTTGTGGCACGCGCGAGCATAAGCGAGCGAATCATTTTTGAGGGTTGGCCAGTAATAACCTTGTCTGATTATTTTATGTGCCAGGACGAGCCCACCTGTATGATTTCCGCATACTCCATCATTGATTTGCTCCAGAACTACATGACCCTCTTCAGGAGTAATACACCTCAATAGTGGAAGTGAGAAACTTCTTTTATACAAATGCTCGTCTAAGATAGTATAATGAGCAGATTGTAATCTGAGGCGTGTAGCTTGTGCCTTATTCTCAGGGAGAAGTCTCTTTTGTAAGTAACTCAGGATTGGAGTCTTCCAAGTTTCCTGTTCGCCTGTCACATGGGCGATCATAACTCTAGGAACTGATGGCGAACAAGTTGTGAAGACCACAATGTCGGTTGTGTTCATCACTCCTTCTGCTGTTGCTAGGCGTGCCAAGGCATCAGTGAACGAATTACACAATCGTGGTAATTGTTCTATAAAAACTTGTTCGAATTGCTCGAGCAACTCTTTTGCTAGTTGCTGATATTGTGCCATCTGTTCGCCTCGGGCCTCGTACTCGCCTGTTACTTGATAAACGATTATTTGAGAATCGCTATAAATCATCAGTCTTTGAATTCCCATTGTCATGGCCATCTGTAGTCCAGCGATCAAAGCTTCGTATTCGGCTTCATTATTTGTAGCTGGGAAATCAAAAAGGATGGCTGTTGTGAATGTTTGTCTGGTTGGGCTGATGAGAACTACGCCGGCTCCGGCTCTTGAACTTGTTGATGAGCCATCAACGTACATATGCCATGGTTGGTCGATAGCTTTTTTGGGCATTTGTGGATATGTCAACTCGACCATGAAATCGGCCATAGCTTGGCCCTTCATTGCTGTTCGCAGGGTGAACGTAATGCCAAATTGGCCCAACTCCACCGCCCACTTGAGTAATCTGTCCGCGGTGTCTGGTCGGTGGAGGACTTGGCGCAATGGGAATGTGGTCAGTACCTCGACTGAGTGATAGAAAAGTATGGTCGCAATTTTTGAACACTCATTACGAGAGCATATGCTAATTTTTCCAGTGGAGGGTACCAGAGCTCGGCTTCTTTGAGCACTTGGCTTACATAGTAAACGGGCAAGTGTGTCGTCCCTTCTGCTCGAACGAGCACAACGCTGATTGCATGTTCGGATGCAGCAAGATACAGATAGAGTTGTTTGCCTGGGACAAGCTTAGACAGTGTCTGAGTATCTGCAAGATACTGCTTCAATGATTCGAATGCATTTTGGCAATGCTCGGTCCACTGGAATTTCCCTTTCTTTAATGCATCAAAGAAAGGTTTGCATTTGTCCCCAATTCTCGATATAAATCGGCTTATGGATGCCAAACGTCCGGTTAACTTTTGGACCTCTTTCACACTCCTGGGGGCTTGCATATCGAGCATGGCTTGAATCTTTGATGGGTTCGCTTCGATCCCCCGTTGACTGACCATATGTCCGAGGAATTTTCCTGAGTGAACCCCAAAGCTGCATTTTTTCGGATTTAGCTTCATGTTGTACTCCCTGAGTATATCAAACGTTTGTACGAGGTGGGTGATGTGGTCTTCCCTGTGTTCACTTTTTACCACAATATCATCAATATATACCTCAATTGTTCGGCCGATGTGTTCGTCGAACATTTTCTTCACCAAACGTTGATATGTTGCTCTGGCATTCTTTAATCCGAATGGCATGCGTTGCCAACAGTACATATTCTTTTCACTGCAGAATGTCATATTCTTTTGATCGTCCGGATGCATGGGTATTTGGTGATAACCAGCAAATGCATCCATGAAAGTCATGAGCTCATGGCCCGCTGTATTATCAACCAAATAATTGATATGCGGCATCGGGAAATTATCTTTCGGGCATGCCTTGTTTAAATCAGTGAAATCAATACATAATCTCCAATATCCATTGGACTTGCGAACGAGCACAGGGTTCGCAAGCCATCTTGGGCATTTTACCTCTTGAATCAGTTTACTGTCGAGTAACTTTTTGATTTCACTATTCATAGCCGCAGATTTCTCCGAACTGAACTTTCTTCGCTTCTGGATAACTGGAGTTTGTGTTGGATCAAGATTGAGGGAGTGGCATGCATGTTTTGGATCAATGTCAACCATGTCCTTGTGCGACCAAGCGAACACATCCAAGTTTGCTTGAAGATAAGCAATCATTTCTGTTCGAATTGGTTCAGGTAATTCCGAACCAATGAACACTTCTAACTCAGGTCTGTTTGGGTCGATACTGATGGACTCCAGTTGTTCGACAGGTGTTGCTCGCTTTCTTTTTTGTTTCCACCGAGGATCTTGGATCGACCCCCGGTGTTCGTCATCAACCTCCATAGGTTAGAAACCTATGCGAGGTTCTAGTTTCGATTCCTCGCTTTGCGGATCAATATTCATTAGATCTGGGAGATCTGGGACATGAGTTGCCATCCCGGATTCTGTGTTCGCGCATTCTGTGTTCGCGCGGGGAGCTGTGCTCGTCAAACTTGTGTTCGTCAAAGGACATTTTGGCAGCGTATTTGCCTGTTGGCTTGACTCACCGATCTCCCATGTTTGCTCCATCATGTTAACGATATTTTGTTTTTCTGGTGCACATGATAGCAAACAATCTCGAGCTTTCTTCTGATCTCCTTTTACGCTACCCGTTCCATCTTGTGTTGGAAATTTGACACAATAATAATAAGTAGAACAGGCCGCTTTAAATTCCTGAATAAACGGGCGACCTAGAAACCTGTTATAAGTTGATGGAGCATCGACGATTACAAAATCTAGCATTCTAGTTTGTCGGATCTCCGGATTTAGAGTTGATTCTAACTCGACTCCTAATCTAATCATACCATAGGGTCGGGTTACAGATTCCCCGAAACCCATAATGGTATGATTGTTGGGATTATACTGAAAAGTATGCTTTTTACTTTTTATAATCGAAACTGAATTTCCAGACTTATTTACTGAAATAAATTGTTTATCACTGATCCTTTAAATATGATTGAATGTTACATATATTTACTGCATAATTGTTCAATAATTCGTACATGTTACATTGTAGTTAATTTAGTGATACCAGATCACAGAAGATTAAATTAACAGTCCCTTGTAACTAAAAGTACGCCATTCACGACCTAGGTGGAAATGAACAACCATCGCGAAAGGTTGAGGTGTAAGGCTCAGATTGGTTTGTCTTGACCAAGAGATTAAACTAGTGCATGACTGATGCGCTGAATAGGACCTACAGGAGGATAAATTCTTCAGAACTTAACAAGGAAGAATTAGACCTCAGTGGTTCGTTGTTTCTTAACCTTCGTCCCTTAAATAGGATCACGTGGGATTGGTAACTATTGCTTTGACTTATCATGGGTAGCGAATCAGAGAGATTCAATACTTTTTATCTTGGGCAATATTATTGGTCACATGTGATTGCTAAGATTTAATACGAAGAATCGTGTGCAAGTACGCTTGCTTGATTTACCCCATTGGGAGGTTCATAAGTTTTATCATACCAAATCTTGCAAGTGGAATTAGTTTTCGGTATGGATAATAATGTTGAACCGTTCCTCGACCAAGGACAAAAGATATTAATTAACGAAAAGCTATTTTAGTGGCTTGAATTAATTAATGGACTAGATAATCTTAAACACGGGAAATAATGACCGGGAGCCATATTGACTGTAATATGGGTTAAGATGGATAGTGCAATATTAATTATGTAGTGGGATTAATTAATATTTATGGGCTTGAATTATATTGTGGGTCAATATTAGATATTCAAGGTCCATTAGAAGGTCCAATCTTAATTCTCCTAAAGGCCCCCTGAGTAGTCCAACAAATAGTCCAATAACTGAAAAGGTGATTAAAATAAAATAAATATTGTTGCCTAATTTTCCAAGTATTATTTTCGAAATATATAGATATGTTGGGAGAAAGATTTTCTTTGAATTTTGTTATGGAATGAAGATATGTATTTTTGGAAACAAGATTATCTCATTAAATTCAAGAAATCTCCCACTAGCTTATTTATATAGTAAATTTCGAAAAAGATAAAAATATAGTGGGCAAGAAAGATTTTCTTGATTTTCTTGAAAATATATTATGGAAGATATGTATTTCTTGAAATACAAGAATATCTCATAAATTCAAGAAGATCCAAATCTTAGATTCTTGCACTAAATTTTCGAAAATCAATATATTAGAGGAAGTGGGATTTTTGTGGAATATTTTAATTATGGGAAAAAAAAATAGGAGATATATTCAAGATTTCTTGGTGACCAAGAAAAGTCTTTTCCCACATTGATTTTCTACTAAAATTTCGACCACCCTCCCTCTTATAAATAGGGGATGATTAGTTCATTCCCAAGTACAATTCCATGTGCTGGAAATATTAGCAAATCCACATAAGTGGTGCAACAAAGTTTATTTTTTTCCTTTTGTTAATTGTTCATGAAAGTATCCTTCCACCGGATTGTCGAGCAAGGCCTAAGGAATACTTGGGAAGTCCTTTTGGTTAGTCCATCCGACCAAGTCTTTGCCATCCCAGAGGTATGTTCACGTAAACCCGTAGATTCCGCATGCGTAGGTTTTACGTGGCTTTTTATATGCATGATATGTTGTTGTAATTATTATTTGAATTAATATAGGATTAATTCATGCTAGTAATAATTAATGAATTAAATATGTATTTAAATATTCACCCCGAATAGATCTGTGCAACTCATTCCCCAACAAGCGGTATCGAGCCACGGTTTTTGCTCTGAATTTTTTAAATTGTAATTTAATTCGTGGACATTAAATTTGAAATTGGATAGTAGAACGGTTAGATCTGTTTTTTGCGGTATTCAATTGTCATGGATTTTAATGTTTTATTTTCCATGCATATAAACCGTGGTTTTTAATTGATTCGATTCGGATTTGTTTTTTGCCTCGTGAGAAAATCCACGAGTAGACTAGGATTTGTTTGATTTGATCAATGTAATAGACTAGTCTAAATCTAGGTTTATTTATTTTTTGTAAATAAATTGTAACCGGATCGGGAACGAAGAGATGAAGAATTAAAGGACGAAATCCAGAACTAGGAGGGAGGGCGGCCTTGGCTATTGGCACGCACGGGCGCAGAAGTAGGCGGACGGCCGAGCGTCTGCGAGAAGAGAAGGTCAAGACAAGACGTCTGAGCTCGAGGCGAAGTCGAACGGACGGGCGGATGTCGGGCGCTGCGATCTGCGCTGTGAGGACGAGTAAGGCGAGGAGGGGGAAGGACACATGGATCTTGTGAGGATCTTGCGCTTGTCGCCGAGAATCGCCGAGCTCTGCCGACTCCTGCCGAGGCGTCGAGGCACTAGCGGTGTGGTCGGTGGTGCGGAGTAGTCTTGAGTCGAGGTCATCTCTGGCCGAGTATTTCGCCGGATCTGGCGTGCATCCATACCAAGGAAAATTGGCGTGGTGGTTCGAGATTTAAGTATTTTTTCGAGACGAACGAGTGGGAGAAATTCGAGGCGTGTTTTCTTCAAGATCAAGCCAAGAAAAATCAAACCATGACAATTGGATAATTTGTGCCCAATATGTTTATTTTTTACTGTTTTTGCTTGATTTATTTGCGCTTATCTTATGCTTTATTTAATTTGTTTAAATGTGTTTGCATGAGGGTTGCCAAATGGAAAAATCTCAACTTCAAAATTACTAAGTATGTTTAAATAATTAATTAACAATTTATTAGGATAATAAAATTGAATTAATTTTGACCTCCATGATTTATTTATTTGTGAATTCTTTTGGAGAAAATTCCCCACGGGGACGGTCAAAAGATAGGTTTCACATGAATGAATTCCAAACGGATGATTGTGGGTTATTACTAGTGGCGGCGATGACCCCCCACGAGGCTCGATCAAAGCGAAATAGTAATCTGTATTTAATCATGGTTATTACTTAGGTATAAAATTGATATGCATATACTTCCCGAAGTCCCTGTCTAATTTTATATTGGTCAAGCGAGAGCCAACTATTAATCTGGATATTAAAGGTTTGTAATCGTTCTTGTTTGTAACTTGCTTGAATGTGTTTAAATAATGACCCACCCCACGTGGCTTATTTAAACTTTGTTTTGAGATGTTGGTCGATGCGTGTTCATATTTTTTTTGAGATTTTAATATGATGCATGTGATCAAACCTTGTGATATATTTGTGCTTATGCATATTATTGTTTATTTCGGTTCATCATGTCGCAACCTTTTAATCCTTTATTCAATATCTTGAAAGACAATTTGCTCCTTTGGAGAAAAATTTTGTTGATTGGAATCGAAAACTCACTATTGTCCTCACTGCACAAAGCCATAACTGGGTTCTGACCACACCTAAACCGGATAAATCATCAGATGAGTCCACTAAAACGGTTAAGAAAGAGTATGCTGACTGCGAGCGGTCTAACGAAATGGCTAAGTGTACCATCTTGGCTTTATGTCGGATGTGTTGCAACACCAACACGTAACGTTGAGACCGGCTGCGGAAATCATGACTAGTCTTAAAGCGATGTTTCAACATCGTAACCGTGTGGTGGCTCGTCGGATCACCATGAGGGACTTGCTCTCTATGAAAATGGTGGGAGGAACGCGCGTAAGGGAGCACGCGTTCTCGGATGATGGCTCACCTTAATAAACTTGAGGTACTTGGCGCCGAATACGATATCGAGACCCAAATCGATTTCGTGCTCCATTCTCTGCCGAAAAGCTTTGAACAATTCGGGTTGAACTACCCGGATGAATAATCGAAGTTCTCGATGTCCGATCATTTGCAAGCTTTAGTCTCGGCGAGAGGCGATATTAGGCCAGAAAAGCCAAGCCTTGGTGGCAAACGGACCTTCTTCTTCTTCTTCTAGACCAAGGGGTGGTAAGAACAAGAAAAGGAACAAAGGCCACAAGCAAGTGAACTCAAGTGTTGCCAATGGCAAGGATAAGGTGAAGAAGGGTGGTGGAGTGAACAAGCCAGCTAAGGGGAAGTGCTTTAACTGCGGTGAGAAAGGACATTGGAGGTCAGCCTGTTCCAGACCTAAGAGGGATGGAAAGAAAGGTAATTCTCACACACTAGTTGTTGAAACTTGTTTAGCGGCGTATGCCTCCCATTTTGTGGGTGGTGGATACGGGATCCACTAATCATGTTTGTTTCACATTACAGGGGTTCAAGTGGACCCGGCAACTTAGTGGGAGTGAGGTCCTCATCACACTGGGCGATGCTACGAGAGTGGCAGTTGAAGCAGTGGGAGAAGTGCACCTGTCTTTTGAAGACAGTGCTTTAATTTTTTAGATATTCTTTACGATCTGGAATTTTAGAAAGAATTCATTTTCAGTTTCTAAACTTTTATGATGGATATTTTGGTTACTTTTTTTTAATAAAAGTTGTTACCATTTTTTTGATAAATTTATCTGTCATGGAACGTTGTTGAATGATCTCTATACAAATTAATTGTGCACACCACTCACTTAAATGTATCCTATAACACATCAACTATTTCCGAGAAAAGCGTTCATCGGGCGTGAGCGAGACACTTCTTTGACATCTAAGATTAGGGTCATATAAATCCAAAAGAGGATCCAAAGGTTGGTGAGAGGCGGTTCACTAGGGTTTTCTCCAAGTTGAACCGATTCCAACCTACTTAATCATGTTTGGAGAGTAATATGACCGAGAGGGCATTTGGAGCCAAGGGAATAGGGCCAAAGAAGTGTTAGAGATCGTTTTACGGATATGCGTAGTTCAATGTCAACCAAAGCAAAGAGGAGGTTATGAGTAATTTTATTGATGATTACTCAAGGTATTTTTTTTTCTTATGAAGCATGAATCTGAGACCTTTGAGAAATTCTAAAGAATTTAAGGCTCAAGCAGAGAATCATATAGAAAAACGTATCAAGTCTCTACGATCTGATCGTGGAGGCGAATACCTCAGCAATGAATTTTTTGAACTACTTATCTGATGAAGGGATTATGTCCCAGCTAATGCACCCGGAACCACTCAACAAAACGGGGTTGCAGAGCAAAGAAACATAATTCTTTTGGAAATGGTTAGATCAATGATGAGTTATGCGGATCTTCCCGAGTCGTTCTGGGGTCATACCTTGGAAAACAGCGACTTACATTCTGAACTTGGTGTTATCCAAATCAGTTCCCAAAACCCCAAAGAATTGTGGACCGGGCGCAAGCCTAGTATGAGACACATGAGAACTTTGGGGTGTCCGGCCTGCGTGTTGGACAAGGGAACCGGTAAATTGGATCCTAGATCAGAATTAAGGTTGTTTTGTAGGATACCCCGAGGGAACGAAAGGGTGTATGTTCTATAGTTCCGAAGATCAAAAGGTGGACATCCGCACCCACCTTAGATTTTTGGAAGAAAACTATATGAACCAAAGAAAACCCAGAAGTGAGATTACCTTAAATGAGCTTAAAGGGCAAACCTCAGTGCCAACTGTACTAGATGATATACCAAACGATACGTTTTCACAACCGGAACCTCGTCATAGTGGGAGGGTTGTTAGACAGCCCGAGAGATTCATGGGAATAGGAGAGTCCTCGGATTTGATTCCCGGAATCAGACCCATGGACATATGACAAGGCACTCCAAGATAAGGATGCAGGTTCTTGGCAAACAACAATGAAAGCCGAAATGGGTTCTATGTTTCATAATAGAGTGTGGGAGCTAGTCGAACCACTTAATGGGGTCAAACTCATTAGATGCAAGTGGGTATATAAGAGGAAAGAGGACCGGACGGGAAGGTTGAAACCTTTAAAGCAAGACTAGTGGCGAAAGGTTATACTCAGAAAGAAGGGATCGATTATGAGGAAATTTTTTCGCCCGTAGCCATGCTTAAGTCCATCAGTATTCTCTTATCGATTGTTGCGCACTTCGACCTTGAAATCTGGCAAATAGATGTCAAGACAGCTTTCCTTAACGGAAGTCTTGATAAAGAGATCTATATGCAACAACACCAAGGTTTCATTGAAACAGGCAAAGAACACCTAGTTTGTAAGCTCAAGAGGTCCATTTACGGACTCAAACAGGCATCCAGAGCTTGGAACCAAAGTTTTGATCATGTAATAAAGTCTTATGGGTTTGATCAAAACGTTTTTGAAAGTTGTGTGCATAAAAGCGTGTCGGAACTGCTTTGGTATTCTTAGTACTATACGTAGATTACATTGTGATCATCGGGAACGATGTGAAGGTGATATCAGACGTAAGGGCATGGCTTTCAAAACAGTTTGATATGAAAGACTTAGGGAAATTCGGACACATCCTTGAGATCAAGATCACTCGAGATCGCAAGAAAAGGATGATCGGGTTATCGCAAGTTTCATACATAGATACTGTCTTGAAATGCTTCAGCATGCAAGATTCCAAGAAATGATTAGTACCTTTCAGACTTGGAATCCATCTATCCAAGAAAATGTCCCCTAAGACGCAAAAGGAGATAGATCACATGAAAGGCATTCCTTGTGCTTCGGCTGTCGGAAACCTTATGTATGCAATGCTGTGTACGAGACCGGATATCTGCTTTGCCGTAGGCATGGTAGCAAGATATCAAAGTAACCCAGGGAAAGCGCATTGGACGACAGTTAAAACATTCTTAAGTGTCTGAAAAGAACTCGGGATAGAATGTTGATTTATCAGTCAGATACTCCAATCCCCATCGGCTACACGGACTCGGATTTCCAATCAGGTTTAGATTCCAGAAATTACCTGCCTCAGTTAGTGTGTTTCCATTTGGGAAGTGTAGCCATCAAATGGACTAGTGTGAAGCAGAAATGCATCACTAACTCAACCATGGAAGTCGGGTAAGTAGCTGCTTGTGAAGCAGTGAAAGAACCGATTGGGCTCTAGATCTTCTTAGTGGACTTGGATGGTGTTCAATTTGTCTCAGCAATATACGCTGGGGGCGATTGCAAATTCAAGAGAACCAAGAGTCCACGAGTCAAACAAACACATTAAAGGAAAAAACATCTTATCGAGAAATCGTTAGAGAGAGAGATATAGATGTGGCAAAGATAGCATCCGAGGATGACCTAGCGAGATCCATTCAAAGCGTCTGCCCTCTGAATACATTCGAGAGACATGTGAGTGGAATGGGTGTCAAGGCCGTTGCTAATCTGCTTTGAGTATAAGTGGGAGAAATTATTAGGTTCGTGTAGGTGACATTAGATGTCACGGACTACGCCGAGACATGTTGTAGTATACTTAAAAGCGGACTTTGAGTATAAGTGGGAGATTGTTGGGATTATCTTGAAAAGTATGCTTTTTACTTTGTATAATCTAAACCGAATTTCCGGACTTATTTCTTGAAATAAATTGTTGTTTATCGATGCTTTAAATATGATTGAATGTTACATATATTCTTTGCATAATTGTTCAATAATTCGCATACATGTTACATTGTAGTTAATTTAGTGATACCGGATCACGTAAGATTAAATTAACAATCCTTGTTTGTAACTAAAAAGTACGTCATTCACGACCTAGGTGGAAATGAACAACCATCGCGAAAAGGTTGAGGTGTAAGGCTCAGATTAGTTTGTCTTGACCAAGAGATTACACTAGTGCATGGTGATCTGTTGAATAGGACCTCTGGGAGGATAAATTCTTAATCGAACAAGGAAGAATTAGACCTCGATGGTTCGTTGTTTCTTAACCTTCGTCCCTTAAATAGGATCACGTGGGATTGATAACTATTGCTTTGACTTATCATGGGTAGCGAATCAGAGAGATTCAATACTTTTTATCTTGGGCAATATTATTGGTCACATGTGATTGCTAAGATTTAATACGAAGAATCGTGTGCAAAAGCACGCTTGCTTTGCTTGATTTGCCCCCTTGGGAGGTTCATAAGTTTTATCATACCAAATCTTGCAAGTGGAATTAGTTTCCGGTATGGATAATAATGTTGAACCGTTCCTCGACCAAGGACAAAAGATATTAATTAACGGAAAGCTATTTCAGTGGCTTGAATTAATTAATGGGCTAGATAATCTTAAACGCGGGAAATAATGACCGGGAGCCATATTGACTGTAATATGGGTTAAGATGGAGGGATTAATTAATATTTATGGGCTTGAATTATATTGTGGCTCAATATTAGATATTCAAGGTCCATTAGAAGGTCCAATCTTAATTCTCCTAAAGTCCCTCTGAGTAGCCCAACAAATAGTCCAATAACTGAAAAGGTGATTAAAATAAAGTAAATATTGTTGCCTAATTTTCCAAGTATTATTTTCGAAATATATAGATATGTTGGGAGAAAGATTTTCTTTGAATTTTGTTATGGAATGAAGATATGTATTTTTGGAATACAAGATTATCTCATTAAATTCAAGAAATCTCCCACTAGCTTATTTATATAGTAAATTTCGAAAAAGATGAAAATATAGTGGGCAATAAATATTTTCTTGATTTTCTTGAAAAGATATTATGGAAGATATGTATTTCTTGAAATACAAGAATATCTCATAAATTCAAGAAGATCCAAATCTTAGATTCTTGCACTAAATTTTCGAAAATCCATATATTAGAGGAAGTGGAATTTTTGTGGAATATTTTAATTATGGGAAAAAGAATATAGGAGATATATTCAAGATTTCTTGGTGACCAAGAAAAGTCTTTTCCCACATTGATTTTCTACTAAAATTTCGACCACCCTCCCTCTTATAAATAGGGGAAGATTAGTTCATTCCCAAGTACAAGTCCATGTGCTGGAAATATTAGCAAATCCACATAAGTGGTGCAACAAAGTTTATTTTTTTCCTTTTGTTAATTGTTCGCGAGTATCCTTCCACCGGATTGTCGAGCAAGGGCTAAGGGAATACTTGGGAAGTCCTTTTGGTTAGTCCGTCCGACCGAAGTCACTGCCATCCCGAGAGGTACGTTCGCGTAAACCCGTAGATTCCGCATGCGTAGGTTTTACGTGGCTTTTTATATGCATGATATGTTGTTGTAATTATTATTTGAATTAATATAGGATTAATTCATGCTAGTAATAATTAATGAATTAAATTTGTATTTAAATATTCACCCCGAATAGATCTGTGCAACTCATTCCCCAAGAATGATCACATGTTTCAATGTAACTGCTCAAGTCCCCAACTTGCTTTTCCATTTGGTGCAGAGTGTTGACGAACAAAATGTTCGCATAAGCTCCGGTATCGACCAGGAGGCGGTGCACCTTCAACCCGAGGAGACCAGCACTGATGGTTAAGGAGTCATTGTGGGGAGTGATTATACCGTCGAGATCGTCTTCTGAAAACATGATTTGGTGAGAGGGTGGCGTGCTAGCTGATGTGCTCACCACCTTCACCTGATGGATGCTTTGCATGGCATGCATCTCCATCTTTTTCGTCTGTTCGATAATGTTGGTGCCTGATAACATCCACCCACTGGACCATATTCAGGACGTATCATGTGGATCTCTTGACTTTCTCGACCTCTACCCACAGTAGGAGGCCCTCTTTTGGGTAATTCAGACCTCTTACGTGATTCTTCGGGATCACTGTCAGATGTTTGTTCGGCTTTTCGCTTACCCCTTCGGTCTTCTGCTTTTTCTATTCGGGAGTCTCTGCTCGTCGGCTTTTTTAAGAACTGGGTAAGACGATTATCTTCGTATAGCTTCCAAAGTTGTCGAAGTAAATCGCGACAATCTTTTGTATTGTGCCCGATGTACTCGTGATAATTACAATATTTGGAAGCATTAAGCCGTTGCTTGTCCATTATGATTCTTCGAGGCCTATCTAACATGTCCCGATCTTTGATTTGGTTAAAAATAGTTTCCGCTGAAACGCCCAGAAGACTTCGTAGAGCGTTTGCTTCTGCTCTTTCTTCGAATGGTTTGAAAGAGCCTGGGGGTTTGTACCCCCCTTCATTCATCACTTTCTTCCCAAAAACTTTCTTAGTTGTAGGTTCCTAACCCAATCGTGATTGGGTGAGCAAATCCTGCATGGCTATGATTTTGGCTGCTCGCTCTCGGAATTCTGAATATGTGTTCGGCCAGTCTTGATGCATGGTTTTCCACATGTCAGTATTCAGGGTCAGGCCTCCGACCACCGCGAGGATCTTGACATCCTCTTCGACCGGGGCCCCATCATACAAACATTTATCAAATCTTTCGATGTATGCTCGATCTGACTCACCTCTTAGTTGGGAAAAATGCGCCAACCTTTGTTTTGGCGCTGGGCGAGCACACATGGATGAGAAATGGGACAGGAATTGCTGCCCCAACTGAGCGAAAGATGTGATAGACGCGGCGGGCAAAGTAGAGAACCATCTATGTGCCCGATCACCCAAAGTCATGGGGAATGATCGGCATTGCGTCGCGTCTGTGGCTCCCATGGCGATCATAAAGTCTGAATATTTGCTGAGATGGACATGTGGGTCTGACTCAGTCCAAAATCAAAAAAAAATATTACACACATAATTTTAAACAACATTACTTACTCCCTCTGTCCCGTACTCAATTGAACATTTCACTTTTTGGCTCGTGTTTTATTGAGCAGGTTGTTTATAGTATATGAAATGATAAAGTGATTTTTAAGACATGATAGGATAGATGAAGGTAGCACTATCATACACCACCTTAAAAATCTTTTTATCATTTCAAATATTAATAAACAGCTCGCTCGCTAAAACATGAGTCAAATAGTGAATGTTCAAACGAGTGTGGGACAGAGGGAGTATAATTTTGCATAATTTTTCATCATAATCAAGATTTTAATCTTTTTTGCTCTTCAGACTTGAGACCGCACTATGTAGTTGAATGGGAAAAAAATATTTTTTGGATACGTAACTATGACGACGACAATTTAAAGACAATAAGTTTCAGTAAGGAAAAAGTACGTTAGGTGGGAAAAGTAGGCTTGTCAGTTTTGAGTTTACTCAAATTTAGGACTGTAAATTTTGAGTTTCGAACTAAGCCCTTAAGTTTTTGTAAATATTTCCATCAAAAAATAAAAATTAATGCCCTACTTTTGTTCTACCAAATAATCGAATATTTTCATGGATTCTACTAAAAGATAGTTCTCCTGAAAATTTGTATTTTCTAAGACAACTAAATGAAGAATTGAAGCACGATATATATATTAAAGGATCTGATTTGAGTGCTATCTTTTTTTTTTGTACATAAGTAAATTAGCATGCACATGGTATAATCACCATGATTATTTTGAACGAAATAATATTTTGCAACTCTTATTTATTTTTCTTCCACATAGAAGATTAGGCTAAATATTAGTAAAACCCCTAAGAAAAATTTACGAAAACCCTCCCATCACCACGTTATAAAATCCCTAAGACATTTGAATCTTTCATGTTCTAATTATCTATTTTCTATATCCTAATATTAGTTGTATTTTTAATTTTAAGTCACGGTAAAAAGTAGAAAAAGCACATGAAAAATAAAAGTTTTTCTGATTGAGAGGTCTATCTCTGCGTACAAACTAAAGGGTTGAGGCAGATCATTGTACACATAACATAAAAATATTTTGCCACTAAGTCTGCAATAAGAAATACATAAATGAATCACAAATCACCATCTCATTCATTGTATAAAACGACACCCATATACATAAATCATCAAATTATTTAGAATGAATAATATATATGTTTAAAAATGATACATAATTGCTTACAAAAAAAAAAAAGATACATAATTCTACTTAAATATAATCCTTCTCAATTTTTAGATTATGTAGCTTTTAAATAAATCTCATTACTCGGTAATATAAATTCATATTATTTTACAGTCAAACATACCAATAATCTTAATTTTGCTTAATACGCAGAATTTATTTAGTCAAACATAGCAATATTTGAAGTATTTAAAAATATAATATGTATAACTAAATAATTTTATAGAAAATCAGTAAGAAGTCAATTGAAATCAGTTATCTATGAATAAATATATATATATATATATATATATATATATATATATATAGTTCTGATATAGAGCTTAATATTAGGCTCCTTATGGAGCCTAATAGCTTATGTGACATTCTCAAACTAAGTCATAAATCATAAACCGTAAACCGTAAACCATCAACCGTTCGGGCCGGGTGAACCATGAACCACTTGGGTCGGTTTTGAGTCGGGTTGAGTTTGTTGAGGAGGAGATAAAAAATCTATGAGGCTCCATAAGGAGCCCAATATTAGGCTCCATATCAAAATCATATATATATATATATAAACATATATATATACACACTTATTTCACCAAAATTTATACAAAATTATACTTTTTCATTTTTTTGAATAATTCAAATATTTAAAAGTCATAATCAACATATTATTTAAATAAAAATATATCATATTTTCTCGTTAAAGTCATTCGTATATAACTAAATATCCTTTACTATACATAATTTTTTTTGTTAAAAAATATTGTATTCTGGCCAATTTTTTAATGATTTTTATTTAAGTATTAACTTTGATTATGTTTTAGATCAATTCAATTAGATATCTATAGTTGATCCAAATTTAACACCAATACTTAATTAATCTAAAAATTGGAAACTTTAGATTAAACACAAACCTCATCAATTACACAAATTATTATTTTATATTGAATATCATATTTTGAGGTACAAATACATATTTAATTAATAATTTTATTTTGAATGCTATCATTTTATATAAATTTATATATCCGGGTTTTTTTTTATGATTTATAAAATACATATAGTATTAGTTTGGTGATAATAAAACATAAGCAATTGAGCGCTTTATACAAATATCCATATATTTAAGTATTTTTAAATCCCCAATTAATGAGCTTTCAAAAATAAATTACACAATTTAGAAGGTGCATCATATTCGTAACAATATATTGAATCAATGTATACAAATTTTTGTAATATAATGTGTTTAATTTTTACTGCATGATAGAATGCTATAATTAAGGAGTGCATTAATGTTAATTAACATTTAACATAATTATCATATTTTCAGTACATATTAAGTATTTAAAATTTTCAACACATTTTTAATTCAATTCAATATTAATGAAAGATGATTTGGTAAATTGATTTTCATTCAAAAGATGATAACGGTAGGATATTTTATAGCATTATCAATTAATTAGCTTGTGAATAGGACATTAGTGATTGCTAATTATTGATTGATAATTACGTATAGGTTAATATACATTAATTAATACTTAATTTATACTAAATTTAAGAATACCAAACTAAAATTCAATGTATCAAAATGATTTTTTTTTTTAAAAAAAAAATTGGTAAGTGGTACTTTTCAATTAAAATTACTTATACTATAACTAAAAAAGAAATTATTCATTTTATTAGTTTATTTAATTTAAATTTATAACTAGCTAATTGTAAATAAATTATACTCGTTCATACATTTGATATTTTTCAAAAATAATTAATTGTTCCTTATAATCTGTGACAGTCCGCGCATTACTAACTATAATATTAAGTATAATGACGAATTATTGAATTATATTGTTTTTTTTTTTTTTTTGGAAGACCAGATTACATTATCTAAAATATGTAGTATTACTTTAAAATAGTAAAATATTCAACCAAAAGAAAAATACTACTGTACCATATTATATGTAGTTTGACTTGGTATATTTGGTAATAAATTTACAATCAATTATCATTTGCACCAATTCTCCATAATTAATTTAAAAAATATTATTTGAGTAAAAATAATTAAAGAGGTGCACTAATGTTAAATAAATTAATTGAGCATAGTTTAAAAAAATAGGCAAGTATTTAAAATTTTATGTACATATTTAATTCAATTCAACATTGATGAATGATAATTTGCTAAACTAATTATCATCCAATAAAATAGGTGTTCTCAATTACACAAATTGAGGATGTGCTTTAATGTTAAATAAGTCAACGGTTGATTGTGTAATTTATGGAATTTATCAAATAATTAAAAAGATGTAATTAATTAGCAAATAAAATTAAAATCCAAATTGACTAATCATCTTTGAATTATGGATTTCGTTATATGAGTAATAACTTAAAAATTATGGCGAATCAACCAATTTAATATGCGATTATAGTTAAGAGTTATTATTCAATAGTATTCAATGGATTCGATTTATAATTTCCCTATGTAATAGTAATTAATAGTTGAAATTAAAATAATAGTTAAAATATTTTAAGTTAATTTTGTAATCAATAGGGACCAGATTTTTATATAAAATATATTTGATTGCATAATTTATGGAATTTACTAAATAATTAGAAATATTTAATTAATTATCAAATTAATTTTAAACTGAAAGTTGACCGATCATGCTTGAATTTGCGAATTACATTACACGATTTATATTAAATATTGAATGTCACGAAATAGAATAACGAATTTCAATAGAAAAATATTCATGGCGAAATAATTTCGAAGATACAATGGTTGAAGGGATCAACATTCCTTACAATAGAAGTATATACAATCTACCATTAGACGAAACTAAAATTTATGAAACTTTTACAATAATCTTTGCACCAAATCAATATAAATATAATTTTATCTTCATCTTCGTAGTAATCTTCACATATTCGTTTTCACGTAATCCCATCCTAATCTTTATGCAATATTCTCCATCCTTATTCAACCTGCAAAAAAAAAAAAAATTAAATATGAACAATCATCCAAGTTGAATAAGAATTTTTTTTTAAAAAATTAATAGAATTGAGAAATATGTAGATATGAAAATATTATGATAAGAAATCTATAATAACAACGATAAAACTACATAATGAATAAGAACAATAATTGATGAAATAAGAACAACAATAAAATACACAATGAATTCAATCAATTACCTACACATAAAAGATTTAAGAATGATATAAGAACAATAATGAATGAAAGCATACCTAGTGAGAGCAAATGAAGGAGACAAAATGAAGAGAAATCACAGGCACACGAAACTAGAATTACAATGAAAAATGAATGAGAGATGTCACAATTTATAGGAAATGGAAGACAAAATCAACGGTTGAGATTAAAACAACACTCTAAATGAATGAGATTAAAGAGATTTAAAATAGAAGAATATGACTTTGCCACATCATTGTCACATCATTTTATTACTTGACACATCATCTTATAGATGTTTTGCATTATAGAGATTATAGAATAGATACAACACAAATATGATTATATTACTTTGATGCACATTTACGTGAGACCGTCTCATGGTGAGACGGAGCATAATTTAGGCATGACGTTCTAACATTTTGATAGAGATGGACGTTGATTGTGTTAGTTTATACCCCATCTCATACAAATTTTTGTCCTTAATATTAATATGGTACTAAACTCACAATAAAATACTATTGTAATATATATTCATATTAAATATTATTAGAATATTTTTCTAAATATTATTATTATAATATTAATATCATTATGTTTAATATTATTTTTAATAGTATTTTGTAATAATGTAGTACTATTTTAAAAAATTATTATTAATATTACTGTTATTATTATTTAAAATACTACTCCTTCGTCCCGAATTAACTTGCACCATGTGATGAACTCGTAAAATAAGAAAGTGGAGTAATGAGTACGATTTTAATGGATAATTTTATAAACATTTAATGGATTTTAAATAAATTGGTTGGGTTGTGTGTATGTGTGAGCCCAAAAGTAATAACGTTTTGTGTAAAATTATAAATATTATAAGGGTGGAGTTTATGTAGAGTTTTCTATTCTTGGATTGTGCAAATTATTATGGAACGATCGAATAAGAAAAATGTGAAAGTTATTAACTTATTATGGGAAGGAGGGAGTAAAAATATTTTTTTTCTCAATATATTTTTAATTTTAAAATTATTACTATTAATATTAAACATATTGAAAATAATATTTTATTAAACAACACAACATAAATTAAAATTTCATCATATAAACTATTCAAAAGAAAAAAAATCACATCCAACTACTCTCTCTTTTTCAATAGACATATCACATCAACTATAATCATTACATTTTTTTCACATTCAATCACACTCCCATTTTCAATAACTAATTAAATATTCATCCAAAACAATTTGTTTCCATAAAAATGAAAAATCGAAAAATGAAACTACATCGAAGCACACCCTAAATAATTCATAAGTTTTCATTGCATCCATGGTCTATTTTGTAGAATTTTACAACTGATTACATAAGTAAAATATTGAAAATTGAAAAAATTCGAGTAGGAAAACATTAAAACAACGAGATCCAATCAAGTGGTCAGATGTTATCCTGCAAAAAGACTAAGACAAGTGTCATCTCATCATGGCATCAATGTTGGAAATTGAGATGGAGAGAGTTACCATTGTTTTAAATTTGGTCTTTTGCTTCATCGCCTGTTTTCCACACAATATCTTTCAACCCAGTTGACAGGTTTTTGTAAAACTGCATGTCACATGGATGACAACAAACAAATAAACCTCTGTAAATGCAAAAATAATAAAATTTTATATGGTTGAAGAAACAATAACATTTGGGAAATGTTGGCCCAAAATACAGTATGATGCAATAAACGCGTACCTTGTGAAATTCTAAAGTATCTCCTCCAGCCTTGTGAAGGGATTGAGCCACTTCAAAGATCTGCAACAGCAATTAGTACAAAATCAGACAATGATTTCATTATGCATCAACTAGGATGTAAAAACTTGAAATGCACATACCTCTGTTGCAATGGATAAATGTCACACTATTTGGTTTTGGGAACTAAGATTAAGGGTCCGTGGAATATGAGATATGGTTGTAAACACGCCGTCACACATAAAAGTTTGCACACCTCACTCAGTAGTGTGCCTGTATAATCAGCAAATTCTTGATCACCCATCACTGCTCGGATAACTGTCAAGGAATCAGATAACACGCAGGCCTCCGAATATCATGCATCCACACAGTACAACATGTCGTGATACAAAGCGTTGAGTTCAGCTGTGAGGACCGACAAGGGCTCCATTGTAGGTATAGATGCAACCACCTGTAAATCCCCTTGAGCGTGAGTGATGGCGAATCCAATCCCGTACCTACCCTGAGTCGGTGCGACAGCTGCATCGACGCATAGTTGGTAGGTTTGGCAGTTTTTGGCGTAAATGTTGAACTCATGCCGGTCCACTTGTGCACTATTGTGAGTCTGTACCGGCCTTAGGCCTGCCTGTGCTTGCTGAATCTCGTTTAAAAAGATCTGTGCACGCGCAAAATATGGCGGTTCCCCCGAAGCTCTCCCATGAGAGTGTGCACAAATCGCATTCCACGCCACCCAAGCTCTAATGGCAAAGGACGCGGAATTGCTACTGCCATAGGACGCGTCGATCAGCTCGCAACAATTCATAAACGACATCCCACAACAATTATTTGGATTCAATTTTAGTTTGGATGAATTATGCACTCTAAATCCTAACCCCTAAACAATGAACCTAAATCATATAAAAACCATTCGGGCCAGATGAACCATGAACCACTTGGACCGGGTGAACCATGAATCACTCGGGCCGAGTTTGGATCCAGGTCGAAAAGAAAAATTAAAAAAAGAACTCTTAAAATTAAATTGCACTAATTTTATTGATGCATGTGATGCACAAGAGAATTTGTCATTATAATTTACTGTTCACGTCTTTCCAATTTGGGAGAATGTAGTTGTTTGAATGTCAGATTATCCACATTTGGACAAATCCCTACGCACTCTGATACAGTGATATACTCTTTTATCGGAATTCATGGAAACAAGTTTTAAAATAAAATTTTAATTTAATTATTGGTTAATTGTACAAATAATTCTATCACGACCTTTTAAGTTTTAATTTATGCAATTTTGTTAGGTTTTGGCAACGGTATGAAATTGCAAAAAATATAAAAAAAAATCATATAATTAAAATAAAAGAATATTAAAAGATCTGTTAAAATCAATTTGCAAAATTTCAAGAGAAGATCATACTGTCATGTTAGTATTACCTTATATCATGAAAATAGTGTTGTGACATATTGCAAAACTTTAAAGAAAATTATACGTTTTTTTTAGTAGCTATAAGAATATGTACAGATATTTACACAAATTTTACAGAATTAATACTGATATTTGTTTATCCATCCAAGACACTGGAGATGCATTATAATGAATATAACAAGAAAATTATACTAAGTTAAATAATAAGAAAAAAACTAATTCTAAAATTGGGAAAATGTGAAATATTCATGAGTTTAATAATTAATGATATAAAATGACATAAAATAGAAGTAGGAAGTAATCATGGTTGGCTTGCGGACAAATATGTATGAAGTCAACAATATGCCAAAAAAAATGGATACGACAACGAGAAAAATACAACGGGTATTGATTATACCCGTTATCGTAGCTAAACCCGTAGTCGAAACTTTAAGAAATGCAGGGATTTTCACCGTAAGACAACGGCTTATATTACCCGTTTTCAAATCATGTTGTCATTTTTATTTATTTTTAATTAATAATTAAATAGTATAAAATTAGAATATTTTTGTCCTCTCCTTTCACAATTCCAATTCGGCAAAGCTAGGGCTGACTTAGAAAATTTTCAACCCCACTCAAACCCGTCGTCCGCCGTCCGCCGGCCGTCGCCTCAGAGCATTCTTTGCAGCCTCATCATCACCTTTAGTGGCTAGCGGAGGCGGTGGCTTCACGTGCTGGAGGAGCAGTTCGAGAAGTTCCGCCACCAGCTCGAGAATTTTGGCACCGTACGCGAGCGTATTCGGAGCGTTGCGTTCGAAATCGAGTCCTCCACCAGACGCATGCACTCAAATCTCCTGCTTATTCACCAATCTCGCCCTCTGCCTGGTGCGATTCTCTGATTTCAGCTTAATTTGGCCGTTACTTTTATTATAATTTTCTCAATTTTTCGAATCCGTCGTTGATATTATAACTATAGGTATGAGTGTTGGTCTGGAATTTTGTGAATAAAGAACTAGGTTAACTTTTTAAATGTTATCAAGTAAATTGCTACAGACCAAATGGCTATCTGTTGTATCAGATGACAACTAAACTTGCACTTGGAAGAAACTTTTTTCCTTAGTGCTTTGAAAGAGAGAGAGAGAGAGGTTTCAAATCTGGGATCTATCGAGTCTCAAGAGCTGAATATGGAAACTAGTTCTTCTATGGTCTTTTTGTTAATTTTCAGATTATTGTTGTTAACGGTTGATATTGGAAATTATACAGTAAGCTTGCAGAAATTATCCAAGAATGTCCTGGCCAGTTCTATTGTTGTCTCAAGAGCTGAATATGGAAACTAGTTCTTCTATGGTCTTTTTGTTAATTTTCAGATTATTGTTGTTAACGGTTGATATTGGAAATTATACAGTAAGCTTGCAGAAATCATCCAAGAATGTCCTGGCCAGTTCTATAGGTGAGAAGCTTTGATGGATAATCATTGTGTTTGAGCCTTGAGGTATCATGTTTGTTCAATATTAAGTATTTGTCTTTGGTGATTAGAAGAGTGAAACTCAGACTTTGGTGTCTCAGCTTGCTTTCATGCATTGGTTAGAAACTGAGAGTCTTCTTCTTCATGAGGAAACTTGGGTGTATGTTCCAATTACCATTTAAATTCGACCTATAGAATTTAAAACTTTCTTAGTGAATAACGTCACTGTACTTTGCAAATGTTTGATTTTTGTTCATGTTAATTCTGTCAATTGTCAAAGTATGTAGTTCTGGATAAACATAAAGTGGATAATTAAAAAGTAAACTGCTTAGCCTTATAACTTATATAAGCAACAAAGCACACTTCAGTTTTCCTGCTATTTTACAAAGCCAAACACACCTCTTGGAAACTAATTTGTTTAATGAGCTGAAAATTGTATTTATTAATCACTTTCATTTCATTTTGAAGTTTTGTGAAGATATTCTCTAATTTCATCAGAGCTAACCATATTTTATATTCTTTCACCTAGCGAGATAGATGTTCTATTCTCTTACATTCATTTATGCTATTGCAGGTGCTACCAATAAACCCAAGAGTTGGATGATGCAGTTCTTAGAAGACTGTTAGCATGGTTTCCTTGACTTGCTTCTTCTGATTGGTTGAATTTTCTTTTTGTTGAAGTGTTCATTTTCTGTATTCCATGATTTGTTTATATCTCCTTTGAAATGTATACGTCCAGTTTTGTTAAATCTGCCATGTCTAGGCCTGTTTTAGGGTGAACTTAAAACTTCTTTCAGTTTTGCTTATGGATATGTGTCTTGTTATTTAATGCTTTGTATTTGATGGTCATTGTTTAATCATTGGGTGGATGCTATTAAGTGGACTAATATCTTCCTGCAAATTCATGAACAACAACCGTCATTTAAATTGAATTTCCTGGATTTGAAATTATTACCTTCTGAGCACAAGAGAAATTTGTACTCAACTTATAATTATATTTCTCGTTGGACTAGAGTTTATCTCGATAGACAAGTGTTTATCTCGTTGGACTAGAGTTTATCTCGATAGACAAGTGTTTATCTCGTTGAACTAGAGTTTATCTCGATAGACAAGTGTTTGTCTCGCTGGATATAATTATATCTATCGAGACAACTGTTTATCTCGATGGACAAGTGTTTGTCTCGCTCGATATAAATTTATATATCCAGACAAATGTTTATCTCGCTGGACTTGAATTTATCTCAATGGACAAGTGTTTGTCTCGTTGGATATAATTATATTTATCGAGACAAGTGTTTATCTTGTTGGGCTAGTATTTATCTCGATGGACAACTGTTTGTCTTGCTTTATATTATTTTATCTATCGAGACAATATTTTATCTTGTTATGGACAATATTTATCTCGCTGAGCTAGTTTTTATCACGGGATAAAATTCTATATATCGAGATAGTGTTTGTCTCGGTGAATTAGTGTTTATCTCGCTCGTATAATTATATCTTTCGAGATAGTATTCAAGAGTTCATACTTTGAATACTATCTCGATGAAAAAAATTATATCCAGCGAGACAAAATTTATACATATCGAGACAGTATTCAAATATGAATATTGTCTCGATTGGGAAAATAATACCTAGCGAGATAAATTTTATATTTATCGAGATAACATTGAAACTTTGAATATACTATCTCGATAGGAAGAATTGTATCCAGCGAGATAAACTTTTTTATATTCCTTAATGTATCATAAGTGGGATAGGTGATGAATGAATAATAAAGAAGAAATGTGAATATATTAAGGGTAATTGAGTATTTTCATATCAAAATTGGGTAAAAACCCCACTTTTCTTTCTTTTTTTTTTTGTGTAAAGTAGTGTTATGATAATATGATGACGTGTGAACTTCCTATTTCTTGATGATTATTGCAGTGAAGCCTTCAGAATTTGGCCTCGCTTAATCTTTGCTGGATGGCTCATCTAATTTTGAAGTTAGTAGAGAGGTGTATCTTCAAAAATCTCAAATCCTTTTAGTCCTTGTTTGGTGTGGGATTGATCAGCACTTCACTCTGTTTTCAATTCATACATCAGAGAGACTCTTTATTAATCCCCTAGCCTAAGGCAATCGAATATGGCAGGCTCGGAAACCCCAACTCTGTTGCGTAACCAAACCACAGAACCTACCCCCAAATCGAAAAAAACTGAAAAATCAAATACTCGCCTTTTAAATGGTCTTGCATCTCTTAATTACTTCCTTAAGTGGTCTTGCTTTTTCTTCTACATAATCAAATCCTAATAATTGCTTAAAGGACACTTAGTCTGAATAGATGTAGTAGTACTATTAGTTTGCAAGGATTTCATGTTCCTAATTTTGTAAACTCAAATATTGATGACAGAGATTTGGTGCTTAATTGGATCTTGACCTATCAAAATAGCAGCAGCAGTGCCTCCACTGTGCTTCATATTCTGAAATTGTCTCCTCCCTCACCCGCAGCTGCCTCCAATCTCATCAACAAACTCATTTGATTGGTTAATTTATATCCTATTCATGCATTGCATTAGTTTAATTTATTACCAAAATTAGCAGAGATTTGCTTGCTTGAGTTAATAGTTCAGATAAAATTGCTTGAGTTACAAGTATAAACCACCAATTTCTCCTAGTTAATTCAAGATTAATTATTTTAGTCTTATTTGCATAAATTAATCACCACGCCTGTTAATTCTACAGGTGGAGACATATATTATTTGCAGTCCTTGTTTCAAGTTACTTCAAGATTTTTATCTTGGCCATGATGGTAAGCTTTTTATTGATGCTTGATCTTATATAGTGAAAAAACACCCATGTTTTTATTTCCTTTATGATTATTAGAGTATTCATGTTTTGCTCCTATGACCATTATTTGCATGATTAATAATTTTTATGGTTTCCAACTTTTAATTTACTGAATTTTGTTTAATCCAAAATTTGCAGTTTGTAGGTCTGGGAATTTCCTTCTTCTGTGATTGTGATCATTGACATATTTGTCATATCCTCCAATATTGTGGCTTTAAAAGGTGCAAAATATGGATATAAATGGAATCCATGCCTGATAAGTTATTGTTCCCTGTGAATGTACATGAAATAACTTAATATACTTGAAATCACGTATATGTCACCCCAAAATTGCTTATCTAATATGTGTACCCTCATCTATATAACCAAAAGGCATCAACATTACACTTCTGCAATTTATTACCTTATCTAAATGTCATCAGTATCATTCTTATGAATTTCTTCACTTTATTCACTTCATCTTATATATTACTTCGATATAATAAATATGCAAAGATGTGATAGCAAACCTCCTCTGAAAGCTAGCACTGAGAGAGTTTTTGGTTGTTGCTGCTGTTGGCAAAAGGGTTGTGGCATGTTAAATGTATACTAATTGAAAAGTTCTGGTATATACCTAAGATGCAAAATATATGCATACACTTCATGTAAAAGCTTGCATGAAAGAAAATTAACTAATTGATAAATTTCAAGGCCTAATTCATTTTAGATATTTTTTACAGAAAATGAAACCTTATCTAATTATTAGTGAACCAAATGAAACATGTTATAAACACTAGTAATATTAAATTATGAGACTGTTAAACTAGTTTTAAAGAAGAAGGATAATTGTTTCCTATTATTAGAATCTTAGTATACACACAATGTACTATGTGGCACTTGAGCGAAGATCAGCTGCAGGAAGAATAGTAATGAGAGTCGGGGGAACTCTGTAGTAATCGATACTTTAGTTGAAAACGGGCAAGTGTTTGTTGGTGGGAACAAGGCTGTTTGGAATGAGAAAAGTGTCGTTGATGGGGTTATCTGGTTCAGGACTAATGGGCCGGGAACGGGAGTTGGTTTGAGAGTTTAGTTAGTCGAAAGAATGAAATGGGGGGAAGAAAGGGGGGTTGGGGGGAGGAAAAAGGGGCAAAGATTAGTAGAGTGGAAGAATTGAAGGAAAATGGTGGTGAATGGAGTGAGTTTGGATGCTATGTTTTGGTTTAGAGGTTTAATTTTATGAGAATGGATGGAAGCTGTTTGTTGATGTGTTATCATTTTAAGCACTTAAATCAGATGAAGACCAAATGGGAGTAAATTGGTAGTTATGACTTGTGATTTTGCTGTTTTGTATGTATTTTTTAGTTTGTCTATGTGTATTCTTAATGGATGTGATCACTTATTTCAGTTTTTTGTTTTTATTTTTACAGTTCTTACAAAATATTTACTCCGAAAAAGAAATTGATCAAGTACGGAAGGAGTAGGCCGAATGTCTATCAAATTACATTGTTGATCAGTAGAGGTGGTCTGAAGATGAAAACTAAGAATAGTTGTTTTTTGTGATTTTGAACAAGTTTTTATCTTGAAGTTGAATTTACATTTTTATTACTTATTTTGAACAAATGTATGAATTGATTATTTTTTGTTATGCGAAGTTCTATTGGATCTTAGTATTTGTCGCATTAAGTTTTATTTGTTGATTACTTAGTATTTATTGTATTCTAAAACAATAGAAAACATAAAACAACAGGTCCAAAAATGATATTAATAACGGCTAAAAACTGTTGTAATAGAACCCACGACAATGAAATTCTTATGAGTTAATCTGTGGTGAAAAACCGTTGTAATAAACCTACGAGGACAACGTGTAAAAACCGTTGTAATAATTTCTGACAACAAAAATTCTTATGAGTTAACAACGGTGGCAAAAAATTGTTGTAATAATAACCTTTCTGACAAGGGGGATTCTGTTGTCAAAGGCCAGGGATTTAAGACAATAGAAACTTGACACAACGGGGGAAAAAAGCGATATTGACAATGAGGATTACCCGATGTCGTATCCAGTTTTTGGGATAGTGTGTATAGGACGATGTGCTAAATGCTAAAATAGAATAATTGAGTTATATAATTATAGAGATTGGGATGTATGGCGTGGGTGTAACATGTGAGTGAAATCATCACAAAAAGGCCAAATATGGTGACGATGACATCCATGCATTTTTCTCCAAAAAAAAAAAATGCAAAAATTCCATTCAGTCAAGACACAACTTAAAGAATTATGAAGAACTTATAAATAATTAAAATTCGAACTATAAATCATCACGATGATTTGTCATACTTTGAAATTTACGAACTATATTTTCATTAAATACACGATTAAATACTTATTTTCCAAAATATATATGTATATATATGATACTACTAAATTATTATTCTATCGCTCATTCAGCTACCAAGTCAATTCTTCATAATATTTATATGAGGGAAAAAGTTTCTAAAAGATGAAGTTGGGAAAGAAAAAAGGAATGACAATCGCAATTTTTTTGTATTTCTCGGTCTGACAAAGTGCGATTTTTTTTTTTAAACAAAGTACAATTTTTTTTACATTAGAGTCATTTAAAATTGCGTTTTAATTTTAGAAGTCATCGCTTCCTATTTTTTTGACCGTAGTCATTAATTCTTATAACAAAGAATGATCTTTTCATTTTAGCAGTTGCTATTGACAAAACAATTGTCAATCTTAAACCGATGGATATGCTCTATTTATTTCGGTTTCAACCATCTTTTGAGCTATTTCGTCAAACCCTTTAATTTATGTTTGAAGTATCAATATATGTTTGAACGTACATCTAAAGTAAAATTCTTGAGCTGGTCGAGCAATACTAATATCTCAACACCTTGAAAATTATTTGAATAAGATTATAATAAACGAATTCACTTCTCTAAGTTAAACACTTCAAGAGAAAGTTGAAAGGATTCAAACAAGCAACATAAATTATTTGTTTTGGGATTAGGCTTTGTGCTTTGGCTCGCTGAGAATTTTGGGGATTAGGAATAGGTACTAACTACCGATAGTGATCAACTTCTAAAATATATATATATATAATTACTTAATTTTAATAAATTAATTTTGGAATTTAAAATTTGTTGATTGGTGCAGATTTAGCATATTGTGAAAAATGTTTAAAATAAAAGTATATTTCTAACCATTTATGTGGCTCTTTTCTTTTGATTTGTTTAGAATTTTACTTCAAATTTGTCCTGTTGACTGCCGTCATATGAGATCGAAATTCTAATTTCGTGTCACCACACATGACACGGGCCGGGCTGTAGTCATGAAAAAGACTGCAAGCCCACTTTAAAAAGGCTTTCTAATACTCCATCCACCCCAAATTTGCTTTTCCTATTTCTTTGTGTGTTCGAATTTTAAGAAAAAATAATATGGTGATAAAGTGTTAAGTAGAAAAAATTATTTATTAGTATTTTATGTAATAAAGTGATAAAGTGATAAAGTGATGGGTAGTTGGGGTTATAAAAAGTTATTTATTACTCCCTCCGTCCTGATTTTGGTTATCCACTTTCTATAAATAACCGTCCTAATTTTGTTTATCCATTTCCAAATAAGGCAATAAAGCAACATTAAATATTATTTAATACTATTATTTCTCTCCACCAAACCCACTTTACACCTGTCGCGAGTCGTTTTGGTTGATGAATATTATGTGGCTAATTTGATTACAACTCGCAAACAAAACATATACGTGTAAAATAAACAGTAAATAAGATGAATTTGTTGACCCAGTTCATCAAGAAATGACTACTCTGGGGGCATACCAAGCCAGGATGTAGTATTACGAGCTTTACACGTACAGTTCTTGATACATCTTAAGAAGATGAATCGATGCAGGTTGACAAATGAGTTTTAGGGTTTCTCGTATATGTGAATAAACACTCTAATTTTTCTGTTCCTCACCTCTCTAGGGATTTTTGTAGGCTACTTTTCTGGGATTATTTTCTGAACCCTTATCTTCTTCTTTTTTCTTCCTTTTATCGCGCTCCGACAAGCATGTGCTGGATTGGTATAGCATGTGCTGGAGTCCTTGAATCATGCAAGAACACCGGTGGTGTTGCCACGTTTCTGACTTCATCTTCTAGATCGATCTTTGTACAAACTTCGTCTGTAGGACGCTCTTTTGATCGTCCAAATTAATCTTTTGTTCGGTTGGACTTTTTGTTCGCCCCTTTAATCATGTTAGTTTTATTGTCAGTTTTATATTGGAAAATTGTCCTCCTCGAGCACACTGATTCCTCAGGATATTCGGGTCTTCGGGATATTTGAGCGTCGAGCACTCTGACCCTTTAGGATGTCTGAGTTCTTCAGGAGATCTGAGTTCGTACATACTGACCTGGCTCTTTTAACTCCTTCTTTCCTATCTGAGTAGCGGATACGTTTGTTTGGTAGGCTGGCCGAGCAATTCTGATCGATTGGCGAACAAAAGGTAACTCATCCACCGGGCATGATTATTATATTCGAATATTACACGTGTCGCTCTTTGATGTTCGATTAATCCTGATTTATTATATCGAACACAACAACACCATTTAATACTAGAATTAATGACTATGAGGTACAAAAAATAGGAAGCAGTGACTCTAAGGTACAAATGCAATTTTTATTGACTCTAAGATATAAAAAAAATTGTACTTTGTTTGAAAAAAAAATTGCACTTTGTACCTGAGAGTCACAAAAAAGTTGCATTTGTACCTTAGAGCTTTTTGCTCTCCCACTTTGTACCTTAGAGCTTTTTTCCCTTAATACTATTATTTCCCTTCACCAAACCCACTTTATCTACTTTACATCATTTAATACTACTCTCCTACTTTTTTTTAATCCCCGTATCTATAGTAAACGGATAACCTAAATTAGGACGGAGGGTGTAGTATTTTATGTGATAAAGTAGGTATTTCCATTTAAGGAAATAGAAAAATAAGTATGGGACGCCCAAAACGGAATACAGGAAAACAAGTTTGGGATGGAGGGAGTAATATAATTTTTTGAAAAAAATAATAATATTTTATACAAAAAAAGACTAATTAAGAAAGGTTTTCAATAAAACTTTGGGGATTTTTTCTTTTTTAGGTTAAATATGTTGAGACGTGAAAACATATAGAGTCACTAAAATAGTAGTTGTGATGAGTCATGGAATTCTTGCGGGCAGTTTGTAAAATGATGACACTTCCCAACAAATTAAATGAAATGACCCAGCTAGTCTTTCACGTTAATCACGCTATGCCTGACTTACGTACTTTTTTTTGTTGGAAATAATAATTATTATTAAAAATAAATAAAAGTCTTTTGTAATTATTCGACAAGGTAAAAAAGCTGATAATTTCACAAGAAGAAGAATGACAATAGAATTAATAAAGAGATATGTAGTCATGATAAATTAATTAAAGGGAAAAAACAAAAAAGTTTCCCGAGCTTTTTCTAAGTTTGGTACGAATGAAAACATGTGAGAATAATAATCATAAAATTGTAAAAGTATATCGAAACATTCGTACGTGATGCTACTCCTGGAACAATAATTAAAAATATTCATGCTCACGGTGACCAGCAAACTATGAAGATATAATTATGAAAAACTTGTTAACTAATTAATTAGCCACTTATTTGGATATAATTAATTTCACTAATTATATAATTAAATTGAGAGTGGATCAATAATTAGTTCTAATTACATAATAATAATACAGTCGTAATTATGTGGCAGAATGGCTAGATGATATAATGTTAGTAGTTGCCCTATATACGTGTATATAATTATGCTAGGAATCAATAATTAATATTCTTACAATGAAATAAATTACACGTTTAAAAAATACACTTAAATTGCATAATATATCTGGTGCATACAAGACTTTGTTATACATTAAGGGGTGTTTGTAGTGATTAAAATTAGTAATTACGAGAAATTTGATTAATAGTACGTAAAAATTGACGGTGTTTATAAAAAAAATACAAAGAAAAATTAATAGTGTTTACAAAAAAAAACTAATAATATTTAAAAAAAATGCTTATAAGCTATTAAAAACACCCCTTCAACTTTTAGCTTATACTCCCTCCGTCCTGATTTTGATTATTCGCTTTCCATAAATAGTCGTCCTAATTTTGTTTATTCATTTCTAAATAAGGCAATAAAACAACATTCAATACTATTTAATACTATTATTTCTCTCCATCAAATCCACTTTACACAACTTAATACTATTATTTTCCTCCACCAAACCCACTTTACCCATTTTAGACCATTTAATTAATAATACTATCTTCTACTTTTTCTTAATCTCCGTGTCTACAGTAAATGAATAATAAAAAATAGGACGGAGGGAGTAATTTTTTGAAGCTTATTTAATCTAATAAAAGAAAAATATTGTACAATATTTTAAGTTGTTTATGCCCACAATTTTAAGTTATAATTTCTTGCGAACACCCCTGAATATTTGAAAAATGTATTATTGAAAAACTGAAAATATGACCATCAAAACAAACACAACCTACAAAAAAGCCAAAAAGACCAACACTTTGAATTTGTAATTATAGACTTATAATTAGGAACCCAATGAATGATTCGTTTTTCTTGAATAATAAATAAAAAAGCTGATACTTGGAATTGAATTAATAATATTGCGCGCAGAATATCAGACACACCAATTCTGCAGCTAATTATTATTCATAGAATTGAATTGAAGTGTTGTCAGTGGGTGTGAGAGGGTGGAGCCCATTAAAAAATAAAGAAGGGGCCGACTCCGATCAGCTGAAGACTGTTGTGCTACAATACAGTATACACAATGTTGTCAGTAAGCTGATCCATCTCTCAGACTTAGTTAATTACCTCATACACATTCACATACCCATCATCACTCTATATTACATTTATTTTTCTCCTAACTGTACAAAATTCCAATCTCCAATCCCTAGAAGATTGAATGGAATGGAAGAAGAAGAATTTTATATGGCATTCCAATAAATTAACACTCCTATATTATTTAGTTATTATTTAGTGTAATAAATTAAATGAGTAACACTCGTGTTCACAACTACTGCTACTAAATACAGATAACTAATGCTATTTAGCGAAAATAATTAATACATGAATTTACAAATGCTAATTTGACATATATATACTCATATCATGGAAATTAATGTTTTATAAATTTTTCGTTCTTAGTCTGAACACATAAAACATAAGAACAAACTGAGAGAAAATTAATTAACAACAGTACTGCAGGTTGATATATAAATTAACTCTAGTAGCTAATTAAGGCAATGAAGTGAAGTGAGTTAACTCATTCCACGCTTGATTAATCCCAGTACTCCAATTGTTGCCGCCACTCGCCGGCGCCGCCGCGTAAGAGTTTCCGTTTTGGCCATCTTTCTTCGAATTTTCCAAACACTGAAACAAAATGGGCTGCGGCTTGTGCTGTTGTTCAACGAATAGAGACGCCAATCGCTGCTGCTGCAATTTCCAGTGCAAATCCTGATTTATCGAGCTCAAAGTCTCTATAGAAGAAGCACCCAAATTCGAGTGACCAATTTCCTGAAACCCTAACGGCCCGTTACGATCCGTTTGCGAAGAAGGTAACGGGAAAGCGAACCCCGTGACGGAAGATTCGAGAGGTGATAAATTCGGGAACGACGAGAAGTTGTTGAAAATATCGGGCATCGCGCCGAGCTGGAAGTCCATAGCGGGCCGGAAGAATGAGGGCCCACCGGCATCGGTGTCGTGGGCGGGGGGTGATTTGGTCTTTTTGTTGCGGCGGGAGCCGCCGCCAATGGGGACGTTGCGGAGGGCGCCGCCTTTGGTCCAGTAGCGGCGGCAGGTCTTGCAGAAGTGGCGGGGCTGAGTGAGGCTGTAGTTGTTGTAGTAGCAGAATTTGGTGTTGGGGGAGTCGCAACGGGGGCACTTCACCGGTGGTTCTTGGGGTTTACGCGCCGCGGTGGTGGAGGGTTTTCCTCCGGCGAGATTTTTGTTGTTCATGGTTGTGGAAAACCCTAGGGGAGGGGGAGGGGGAGGGGGAGGGAGAAAGAGGTAATTTTAGTAGGAAGGTTGATGGATGAAGAATTGATTGGTATCATGCATGAGGTTGATGCAAAATGTGGTTGTGAAGAAGAAGAAAAGAGATGTAGCTATGTAGGGTTAATTTGGAGTTTGTTTTAAGATGTGATGGAAATTGGAATAAATAAAAGAAAGGGCAGATTTCACTACAAGGTGACTAGGTGTATTTACATATATATATTATAATAGTATTGAAAAGGGGGGAATGGGGTGGGGGTTGTAAGAGACAGAATGGAGAGAGGGGGAAGTACATGTACAATAAAGATAAATAGTAAATGAAAATGAGAGAGATGGGCCCACAATGCAATGAAAGCAACTGGAACACTTTCTGGTTGATGCATATAAAGTACCATGAAAATCTTGATTAGAAATGTGCCTGTCCCCATTTTATAGTTTTATTTATTATGTGGAAGAAATGTGCTTCCAAGAATTGAAGAAAGTAACTTTAATACTAGTTCACAACATTTACCCCTCATGTTTCACATATGAGGGACTGCTTTTTTTTACCCCTCTCCATCCCTTTTCAAAGTGATTCCAATGCACCCCTCTAATCTAGATAATCACTTACACTTGCCCATCACTTACAACAGGCTATTAACAATCTCTTTCCCACCACCAACCCAAAAAAAAAAATCAAAATTCAAAGCGGTAATCTTGCGTGAAATTATTTTACGGATCTTAATTCATAAGTCACACGGGTCTATATATAACTCACATGAGGCCTATAGCCTGTTGTAATATAGACCCGTGTGACTTATATTAATTGATTCAAAATGTCACTACTTTTACAAAATGTTTCTTTTATAGGGCTAAGGGAGTAAAAAGGCACTGTTTAAAGTAACTCCAAATCTGCAACTATCACTATCTTCTCCAAAAAAAAAAATATGTATATTGCAATATCACTATAACTACAATTCATGTAAAATTATATTTTGTTCCTTTTAGATCATATAATATATTTTTGTAGATATTTCCTTTAAATAAAAAGATCTAGATATCCATATTTAGCCAACTAATTTTAAAGATAGCAAATTCTCTCTTAATTTGTCATGAACATAAAATTAGATATCCCCCACTTTATGCCTATTGCATAAAGTATTCAGTATGCAAACCATTCACTCACCAGAAAGAGTAGGTCTAGTGTGAAAATTTTCATGTGTGAAAAATTAAAATATCGCTCTAAATCATGACTTATTCGGGCCGGGTGAACCATCTACACCCTAAACACTAAATAATGAACCCTAAATCATGACCTATTCGAGTCTGGTGAACCATAAACCATTCGGGCCGAGTGAATCATGAACCACTCTACTTTGTCTTACTTTCACCATATACAAAATTCATTTGTAAATAAAGGTTTTTTCATGTATGCAAATTTTCATACTATTGTCCATCAGAAATAGATCTTATTTATCAGCCTATAGTGTTTTATCCTACAAAAAACTTGAGATTCTGATTCCGGGTCCCCACCTAGGGGCTAGCTAGCAGTTGGATGCCTCTATTCAAATTAATTACTTCTCATCTTCTACGTATACATTCCAAAAAAAAAAATTATATTATATTTATAACATTATATCTATCTAATAAATGTAACATTTGATGATATATAATTTTAAAACACTAATTTGTCTCTAGTGGTAATTTGCTCGTTTATGTCCATACAAAAAATGTGTAAAAGATAAATTTACTAATATCAAATATTAAGAGTATATACATGGAAAAAATAGAGGGAGAATTCGGTTAAAATTGCATGCATCGATTGAGGAAGTATGTGATGTCAGGCGGGGGGTGATGATGAGTGAAATAATGGAATGAGATAGAGATATTATTATTATTAAAATTATTAGTAAGTTAATTTGCAGAGATGCAACAGAGATCGGTTGGTTGGGGGAGACAAGCGTCTATGGGAGTGGGCACCTTTGTCTCTTCCTTCTTTTGTAACTTCCCTTTCCACTATTTTCCCCTTCTTTTATTCCCTTGGATTTCCTTTTTCTTAAATTTTATTTGTGTTAAAGCTCAATTGATAGGGTCCCACATTATCCCTAATTCGTCTCCGTCTGGATATTCTGTTACATAATTATATACTTCCTCTGATTCGAAATAAACTTCACAACATGTATTAAGAAAAGTGGAGTTTTATTATGTATAGAATAAAGAAATTAGTTAGATTGTGAGTGTGTATGTGTAAGTTCAAAAGTAGTGATATTTTATTTAATATTGTGAGAGTGAAGTTTATTTCGTGGAGAAGGAAGTAACATTTTTTATGATATCTATTGTGCTATCTAACTGAATGGCACATAAACACTGTAGCTAAAAAAGAATCGTGTGATGACAAATATTGTAATTAATTGCATTACATACATTTTATGCAACTAACTAGCGTAGTATAAGATGTTACACTATAATTACGTGACAAGAGATTTCATCAAGGTTGCCACATGTACGTAGTAGAGGAGAGCCACAGCTTTATTTCTGGGGGTTCGGGTGTGGCTTCAAAGAAATGTTTTTTGTTAATTTGGCAATGTGCGGTATGGAGAATTTGGAAGGCTAGGAACGAGGTGATCTTCAGGAACGCTAATCCGGTTCTGGCTGCTGTTTTTGATGGAGTTAGGATTAATTCATGGAAATGGCTTCTTGCTCATTTTTCACTCTCCTTTTATTTTTCTCTTAATGACTGGTGTAACCAACCATTGAATTGTATTCCCTGTAAATTTTAGTTCGGTTGGGTTGTTGCGGTTTTCATTCTTTGATTATTTTTCATTATATACGGGTTGGAGTACCCCTAGTACTCCCTGTAAATAATACTACCTTTTACCTTCCAAAAAAAAATGAGTCCCGGCCTGATTCGATCTTGGTCCTATGCTTACCGAAATCTCATCGGAAAACAAAAAAACGACGTTGTCGTATTATTTTTCCAACACCAATATACAATAGGATATCACACGACATTAATTTTGTAATGTATGATCCAAAATATATATTGTCGATTCAGAATTTTTATTGGTCCTTGTACGCGTTTCGTTTAATTAATAACATTATTAATTATATTTCAGATTTATGACATTTGCAGTACCCTTAATTGATTACGTATTACTCCTATATGTTTTCAGAGGAAAATTAAAACATCGATAACCTTAATTCATTAAGTAGGTTTACAGAAGACATAGGTAACTGTTAAGGTGTAACAAGTAGTTAGTATCACTGTAATACCTGAAGGTTAATATGTACGTAATTGGGTCCTCCCTCTCAATTGCCTGCTCTTATAACTGTAGACAACTGCACAGGAATTACTTCACTGATATAGTAGTGTGGTCCATTACACCACTGCACAGTCCCCTACACATTATATACTACTCCTATATTGTATTAATTATTTGTGAGAATTAATAATTTGGACCCATTTTCCACAATTAAGAATCCACACCAGAACCTAAAATAAGTATATTACGAAATTCAGACCCAAGTGCGTAAGACTAGATAAATTCAATATATACGTACTTAGGGAATCAAATCTATCGTTCGTTCCCGCTCACATGTTCTACGTAGTCACTTATGTATATAAAAATAAATAAACTTTTTTAACTTAGTCGGTCTCCGATAAAACTTGTTCATAATATAAAATTGATATCATTATATACTTATAAACTAATGTCATAGCATATATACTTACGTGTATGTAAATGCTATGATATTAATTTATATAAATAATGATATCAATAAATAAATGTTGGTATTAATATGAATCAAGTTTCAGTATTTCATATAGTGAACAATTTTACGAAAGAGTATGTTAAGAAATTAATGTTAATATTAAAACTAAAATCCGTATCATATATGAAACGTTTGCTAACATTTGCTATTATATATTGGAAAAACGAATTAGTGTAAGTTGTAATATGAATACATTTACAAATGATTTTGATGACACAAGTGTGGGAGAAAGATAAGATGCTGGAGTTGGGCGAAGCCGATCATATTCCAATTGGTGTCTCTCGTGAACTAAGTTGGGCTGCGGTGGATTCCCCGTGACACCTAACCACAAAACCTAAAACACACACATTTATCTATATAGTTTAACACACACACACACACATATATATATATATATATATATATATATATATATATATATATGTGGATTTTCTATGCATCAGATGTGCGGTGCATTTCATTATGTATTTTAAAATATATAACTTGTTGCACTGAAATATAAAATTTGTTACACTGAAATATAAAACTTAATTTACAAACACAACTAACACTTTTCAGTATAATTAATTGTATGATTCAATGCAACAAGTTGAATTATGTGATGCACCGTGTATCTAGTGCATACAATGATACAAGATCTAGCTATATATATACACATATGTATACGATTTTAATATGGAATCGAATCTTTGAATTTCTTAACACATACATTAATTAGCTTTGCTTGTACCATGATACGTAAATGTTGAGCTCCATAATAAATCCATCATTGGGATTCATATCATATAAAGACAACAATATTTTATATGCATAAAAGCATATATTCTTTAATTATACAAAGTGTTTCAGTGCAAATGTATTCAAATGAAATCGAATTACTTAATTAATATTATGTGTTGCAAAAAACTATTTTAAATTCTCGGGTAGCTCATGGATCGCATATAGTTGTAATCTAATCAAAAGCGAACATGTTAAAATGGCCCCGTCGATTATATATTAAAAAATAATTAAAACGACCCAATACAAAGTAAAATTTATCTTAGGAAATTTTGATTTTATACAGCCACAAAAACTCTAATAGAAGTGATAAGTCTTTGTACAATGGTATTAGTTGAAATACATATAATATTAGTTATTTAAAAATTAGTGTTTGAAGAAGATTAAAAATATATATATGTATATATTGAACTCTCTTTCTGAATTGGGCTAGAAAATTTTAATAAACTAAAAATAGGCTTCAAATGAGGATGACCAATATTGCTATATTTTACCTTTTTTTTTTCCTGGATACCTTATCCGTATCCTCGAATGGGCTTCACTTTTACTTTACTTTTGGGAAGTTAAGTACTTATTTACGTCGTTGTTGTTTTTGTTATTAACTTATTGTTATTTTTTATTATATTTAAATATATTATAGCGTAAGTTTTAAATTTTTTTTTTTTTTCTGAGTGAGGCTTATGTGCACAATTGGTTCAATTTTAATTTCGGATTAATCATCTACACCCTAAACACTAAATTATATTTATTTGGACGAATTCTGGCCCGGCCAGAAAAAAAAAAATAAAATCTGAAATCCAATTTCACACATTCTAAATTAAATTATTGCGAACGGTGCACACAAGAATTTGCTCTTTTTTTTTCCCAAAGCATGTACGTTTTAATTTTAAATCCGATCTTGGTATATTCTTAAGTTCAGTGATCTCTTGAAACAATTCGATTTCAGAACAATTCTGTTGTAAATTAATATCAGTCCTCCAGTCGACGGATCACTTGGGCTAGATATTTCTTTAGCCCAGTCCAATCCTTTTTACGGGCCATTTGGGCTGGATCATCGGGTCACATTTTGCTGAATCTACTTATAAAAATCAGCCTAATTATATATGATAAATTCTCCTGTGCACCAGTTGCACCAAATTAATTTGGTGCAATTTAATTTTAGGAGATTTTTTTAAAATAAATTCAATTTTAGTTTTTTTTTTTATTTTCAGTTTGTTTTTAACTTTAATTTCAGTTTTAAGCCTTTTTTTTCCTATCCGGGCCCAAACCCGGTCGGAGTAGTTCATGGTTCACTCGACCTGAGTGGTTCATGGTTCACCCGGCCCGAATAAGTCATGATTTAAAGTTCTTTATTTAATATTTAGAGTGTAGATGTTTCATCCAAATTGAAATTGAACTCAAGTGCACCAATTACATCTTATACAAATGGTGCACAGGATAGTCACTCATTATATAGCATGTGTACTACCTCGATTCAAAAATATATTGATATTAAAAAAGAGTGTCACTAAACACACCCCAAAATCCTCTAAACACACCCCATTTGTTAAGCACACCCCAATAAAATTTAAAAATTAACATGCATTACTAAACACACCCCATTTTTTTTTCTATTATATCCTTCTTCTATTAAAATATAAAAATAACACTTTCCTACATTTCCTTTTCTCATGAACATCTATCTCTTAAAAAGATCATTTGATTCTTTTGTATTCATTATTTTTTTATGAAAACATTCTTAAAATTTTATATAAAATCAAAAATATATTACAGAAAAGTCAACTAAATTATTTCAAACATAAATAAATTCAAAAACTTAATTAGAAAAAAATCTTCAAAATCATAAAAAAGCTAAATACAAAATAAATTTTTTTAAAAGTAAACTAATTTTTTTAAAAAATATTTAAATTAAAAAATTGAAAAAATTAAATGAAATCTATAAAATATTTTAAGAAAAAAATCTAAAAAATAATTAAGATTAAAAAAATCAGTGAACTAAATAAAATCTGAAAAACCCATTTTAATTAAATTAATTTAAAAGATTTATTTTATTTTTAATATTTTATTTAGTTTTAATTGGTTTTTTATTTTTTCTTAATTTACTTATTTTGAAGATTTAATAATATTTTATAAAATTTAATTTAATTTTTTTCAGATTTTTTTTTTCAGTTTTTGCTTATTTGATTTTTTTTATTTAGTTCTTTTTAAAGATATAGTTACTCTTTTATTATTTTTATATTTTAATATATTTTTCTCAATTTTTTTTAATTATAAAAAATAAAGAATCAATTTCAAAGTGAAAAAAATTTAGAGGACTAAAATCAAAATAAATAAAATTTAAAAGAAAGACAAAATAATATCTCATATTTATATAGGGTAACTTAGTCATTTTATATATATCTATTTTTGTTTTAAAAATTATAGGGTGTGTTTAGAGGATATTGGGGTGTGTTTAGTGACACTCATTCAAAAAACATGTGTACTACCTCTATTCTTTGGTGCATAAATATCAGCCATAAATGAATAAATTTCCGGTACTTGTTTATTGTATGAAATTTTTATTTATAAAATAATATTATAATGCTCATCAACTAATGTTATTGTACTTATGAATTAATATAAATATTATGAACATTAATTTATTTGTAAATATAATAATATTATTTTTATATTATGAACAAATCTTAAAAAAAAAAAAAGTGGCCACAGATATATTAAAGTATTAAACCAACTGCACATAACACCCCATGGTCCCCATCCTTTGTACTTATTGTAGATCCACTAATAATGTAGTACCTCTTCCCTCTATTATCTATCCCATTTTATATATTCCTATAAATTATTTTATTTTTATTAATTATAATATTAAAAGTTCTTATATTCTTATTTATTCATATAGATAATAATTATTCGTGTTGTTTTACAAAAATAGATTTGTTTTCGTGTTTATCATCCTAAAAAATAGATTTACTATTATATTTAAAAAATTATTAAATTATAAGACAAAAACTTGTATATAATATTGCATATTAATGTTATGTGTAATTGTAGTTTAATTAGTTTTTGTTTTTAAATTTTCACGGGTCAGGACCGGGTCAGATTAGGGCAAACAGATTGATGGGTCTTATGGGCCTTATTCCACTCGTCGCCGCAACAGACCAGATTTCTTCTTCATTCCGTCGCTCGTGTCCTAATTTCTTGTCTAATTTAATTTTTTTTCGATTCGTTCTGATTATTGGATGAAACCAGGTCATTCAATTTGGATTTCGATGTGGATTCTATGAGAAGAAGAGGGAATATGTGTGTGGTGTATGGATTACCCCTCAACACAAAATGTGTGATGAAATTCAGATCCTTCTGCACTCTTTTTCACGTTATTCTGTAAATCTGTAATTTTTGACTGGAGATTTTTTTTTTCGCGTTTGTACTGATTTTTGTTCATGTGTAACACTCTCTTTCTCATATGATAACACTTTTTTTTTCATATAGTAACACATAAAATTGTTCTTTAAATCTGTAATTTTGGACAGTGATTTCTTTTCGCATTGTTCATTCGTTTTTTTTTTCATGTGGTAACACGTTTTTTTCTTCATATAGAACGCTTTGTTCATGTAGTAGCACATGTGTTTTTTAGTAATATGTAACAATTGTTCATATATTGTCGTAATACTATATGAATACTCATGTTTTTACCATATGAACAATAATGTGTTATCTTGTGATCGTATGTTACCTTATAAATATTTATGTGTTCTTATATGTTTTATTAAGTGTTACGTAAGATATGAAGTTTTTTTCAATATAACAATGTTGTAACACTTATACATAGTTGTAGAGAATAACACACAAAAATTTAACCAAAAAAAATCAATATAACAATGTAGTAACACCTATACATAGATGTAATAACACAAAAATTTGACAAAAAATAAATAAAATTCAATATAACAATGTAGTAACACACAAAAATTTGACAAAAAAAAAATTATGCATAGAATAGGAATTGAACCTGTGACCAAATTCATTAGCAACAAACTTGAACCATTAGGCTACAATACATATTTGATAAATATATCATTCTATAAATACATATTTTACTAAATGCTTATAAACAGTCAAAATGTCATGGAGTTTGGGACGGAGGGAGTATAATTTTTTTTTAAATGATATTTTATTCGGATTACCTATGGAATTTAAGGCAATGCGATGAATTTGACAATATATTTTTCCAATCGTCAAGGATTATGAGAAAAATTATAACTTTCTCATTCCCATATCAAGTTTTTTTTTTTTTTGTATCCACAATATTATACATCATAATATTATACAGGGACAAGATCTTATATATATCCAGGTGCACCGTGTATTCATTGTGTATTGTAAAATTGTGCAATTTGTTATATTAAAAAGTGAACCTTATTTACACTGAATCGTGCAACTATTAAAATGAAAAATAGTTGCACGGTTCAGCATAAATAAATTACATTTTTCAATATAACAAGTCGCACGATTCTAAAATGCCTATGAATGCACCTAGATGTACATGAAACTCACTCTAATACAAAAGAATTTAAATATTCCTGTTCTCTTTTTTTCTTCCATCATCTTCTTTCTACTGATCTATCCCCCAATATTACTCCCTCCATCCCAAGATGATTTGCAACAGTTAATATTTTCTCGTGTTTTAACGAGCGAGTTTTTTATTAACATTTAAAATGATAAAATAATTTTTAAGAAGATATATAATAAAGAAGAGGTAGATGATTATACCCCTCCCTGAAAGACACTTTATCATTCAAATGCTAATGAATAACTCGCTCACAAAAATATGAGAAAAAAAGTAGTGTATAAGTGATTTTTGGGACGGAGGGAGCATATATGAAAAGAAAACGACTTTTATTAATTGTTGCATGTTTTTCAGGAACTGATATAGAAAACAAACAAGTTTGAACCGCATATAGAATCAAAGCTCCATACATAAAACAGCACCCGTACAAATCCGGCATAAGACTAATCGAAACCCTACTAAGGTAACATGATGTTTTTTTGGCATATAGAATGCTTATAAGATCACTTACACCATCCTAACATTATCTGAAACAAAGCGAGGAAGTAAAATGAAGACGAGCTTTACTCAGACTTGAGTGAGTTTCCAACATCAATGACAAAACGGTACTTCACATCGGATTTGACAAGTCGTTCCATGGCTGTGTTTATGTAATCCATTGGGATCACCTCCACGTCAGGCCATATTTTATTCTTAGCTGCGAAGTCCATCATCTCTTGCATCTCTTTCAACCCTCCCGTCCCACTTGCGGTTATCATCTTCCCACCTGTTAATTTGACACCAAAATTATGTTTAAATTTTCATATCATATAGGGCACAATTGGAATTTCTTGCTACATAATTGTGTAACAACTTTTATATGAATGATACATAATAAGTGTAACATAAAAACTTGTATGCGACCGTGATACTCTTGCTTGTTTTTGTGATAAGATTAAAGTATCACAAAAACATGCAAGAGTGTTTCACTTGCATCATTGTATAAAATCACAACTGGATTGGGGTAAAAGAAAGCCAAGATAACAAAGACCAAGGAGTGTATCTAACCCATGATGAGGGGAAAAACTGGAAGTTCAAGAGGCTTTTCTGGGGTACCAACCTATACAAGCTTTGAGTGAGGCTTCAACAAACTCAATAACGGCACAATGGCGTGATTTGCGGAGACTGTATCGATGATACCATCCAGCTTTCCTACCGCAGCCTAGCAAAAAAAAGAGGACAATCAACAAGTTAATTGCATTTGTCCATTTGTCCCGTTGTCTCCAATTTTGAAGAATTTAGGCCAGTTTTCACCTTTAGATGGGAAGGGGAATATCTAAAACCTTTTAATAAAACAGAGATATAATTAATATAGTCGACCTCATAATAAAGACTTAGTTACTTATTGTAGAGTCCCATGTACTACCTCTGACACATTATACTTGACGTTCAAGGATGTTCGATGTTTCACACATATTTAGAAAGTCAATAAATTGACCTTATTGTTCTTTTGTTTATATGTAAATAATTAACATATATTATCACAAAAAATGAGTAGAGCGACAAAACTGTAATCAGGTCATTTAATTTTCTTGGACAGTTATTTACCTGCATTTGCTGTGGGTCAGAGCTAATCACAAAATCATCCACTCCAAGGTTTTCAATGGCTTCCTCCTTCTTAGAAACAGAAGTACTAATAACAGTCAACTTAAACCCAAAGGCTTTGGCAAACTTAACGGCTAAATGGCCCAGCCCACCCAGACCGACAACCCCAATATTCATGCCGGGCTTGTCAAGCCCAAAGTACCTCAACGGGCTGTAAGTCTAATACCAGCACACAATAGCGGAGCACCAACATCAAGAGGCAAATTATCGGGCCAACGGATAACGAAATGCTCGTCTGCAACCATGATGTCAGAGTAACCTCCATAGGTCATTGTCCCGTTAAGGGGCACCGTAAGTAAGGACTTGTTTGGGGCAGTAATTTTCGAGATCATTGGTACACTGGTCACATTGGCGAACGATCCCACAAAGACCCCGACACCAACTTTGTCTCCAACCTTTACTTTCTCGACCTTGCTACCCACCTCAGTAACGATACCCGATAGTTCATGCCTGTACAGATGGGGAACCAATTGAGTTTATGCATCACATTTTCTTTATTATAAACCTCTTCTTTGAAATTTCATAAAGGTGAAGAAAGTTTAAGAAGAAATTTCAGGCTTTTAGATGCAACAAGTTATCATTAATACACTGCTTGTATGCTTTTCAAAAACTGATCATTACAAATAAAATTTACAAAAATAAAGATCTGTTTCATCATCAAAGCATATAAGTTATTCTGCAGAACAAATTGAGAATCAACTAAAGGCACAGATTCACATAATGAATATGCATAAATATAACTTTGTTTTACCATTTGAACTACCAACATCTTAACTATCTTGACATCACAGAATGAACGTAGAATTACACTAAAACTAGCAGTGACCATCACAAGTTCACAACTATGTTTATAACCAAACACTCATTCTCAAACAGATCCAAACATGATTTGATAACAAACACTGTTAGATGTTCAGTCTAAAAGATTTTAGCCATGGCAAGTGATAGATTAACAATGATCTCAACTGCTTTAATATTCACCGATTTAACAGAAAAACAGCAGATCAACATATGAATATGAGAGCTCAACTATCCGGTAAAGTACATGTGGATAAGTATACACGAACAAAACCTAAATCAAAGCTCAAAACAAGTATATTGAACTCATAGAATAAGTAAATTCCAGGGATCCAATGGCAAAGCAGAACAAGATTATTAAGCACTGAACATATTTCCAGATTTGCAGCTGATCTAACAAAACACACACACACACACTTGAATTGAATCATCATACCCAGGTACGACTGGATAGGGAGTGACGCCCCACTCATTCTTCACCATATGAAGATCTGAATGACAAATGCCACAATAAAAAATCTTGAACTGCACATCGCGCTCACCAGTAACCCTGAACCATCCACACCGCCAATTAAACGAAACCTCAGAAACAATCAACAACATCAAACAAACCTAAATCACATTCACATGCCGTAAATAGTAAAATTAGAAAGAGAATCGATCCACTAGCAATAACATTTCAAAAAATTGGAGATCAAATGAGAGATACCTCCTAGAAAACTTGAACGGAGAAAGAACTCCAGAAGTGTCTCTAGCAGCCCATCCTAAAGCTTTCACCGGGTGCTCTGTTTCCGGAGATTTCGCCATTTTCTCACTATGATTCTTCCGAGGGCAACAAATCGCAAAACTTTAAGCAAATTTCGGAAAATGGGTTGGGCTGAAATGCAATTGGGAGTAGATATTTATAGCCGGAGTCCGGAAAATTCGAGAGTGAAAAAGGATATTTTGATTTTTATTGGCTAAATTGGGCCACGATTACATTATTATTTTTCTTTAAAACGCTATCCACGACCCACGAGGCCAAACTCAAACTTATGTGTGAATAAGGTAATTAAATTATTGGAGGTTATATAATGACGTGTTATCATCAACATAGTACTTTATAGTGACATGCATTAATTAGTTGAAGAAATAAAGAAAGCTCCAGAAAAGGATTAATGTAAGGATGTTCTAGGGTTTAGAGATTAATTATTTTAAGTAAACTTTTCACGTAATGTAATAAAATAATTAGATAGAATATGTGTTAATTTATTAGTAATTACTTTCTACTACATAGGTAAGGGACACAATATGTTACACTAGGCAGGAATAGTCAAACTTTAGACTGAACTTTTTTTTTTTTTTATCAGGAAATTTTTTATTATGAGATTGGTAAAAAACTCAAGTATTATACAACTATTTACAAAGTATTCTCGATGACCATTCTAGGATTTGAAATCCAGTCGCTAAAAGAAAATCTAATCGTTTTGTCTTTCAAAAAGAGTCAACTCCACGTTCTCGTCTTGAACTCTTCAATGAACTTTGCAGAGAAAGCCAGATTCCTAAAGATGATATCGTTTCTCCATTTCCATATTAACCACACCACACCTAGCCAAATACAAGTTACAATAAGATTACCTCGTTTCCCTCTAAAGCCATGAACAAACGAGGAGAGATTTGAGGCAACACTAGAATCTAGAGTTGTAATGATGTTAAACCACTTCATAATCTCCATTCAAACTGAATATGATATGGGGCACTCGAAGAATATGTGGCGGACACTTTCCTCCTCAGACGAGCAGAAGACACACCTTAGATCATTGTTGTAGTATCTTTTTATGGTAGACGATTCCATAGTAATCTCCATGCGTGTCCCACAACTTTGAGTGGTGCAAACTTGTTCCAAATCAATCTGAATCATGTTTCTAATTCGTCCGGTAGATGATCCTCTGCATGCTTAGCCATAAGAGAGTCATATGCTTTCTTGGTGATGTACCTACCACTTGAAAATGATTTCCACTTCCACGTATCCAATACTCCGTACTTTAGACTGAACTTTAAGTTGATCAAAAGTGGATTTGTACTCAATTTGGGGAGTGCTTATAAACACTAGGACATTAAAATCACTTTTCTTTTTCAAAAGCTATATCTTACCATATTCTGAAAAATGATTCCAACTATTTAGATTGGATTGAAAACAAGCAGTTAATAATGGTGAGTTAATTTTTGTTGACTAAAATTCAACTCGACTGCAGTCTTTTATATTGCAACTGTGTGCGATTTATAGAGTATTCTCTCTGATGAAACTTGTTCATACTATGAAATTTATACAACTACACTTATTAACTGATGACATTACACTTATAAATTAAGATTATATTATTAAATGCTATATATACAAATTTATAAGATTAATAATATCAACTTAAAGTGTAACGGTATGGAAAAAAATTCACAAAAGAGTTTATATGATTTATATTGCCTTACATTGGAGTTTTTGCCTTGTAACAAGAAACAAATTGAGACTGCATATGCAACCATATCATCTGATTATAAAAAAATTAATACTAAGTACTGACTCTAGAGACAGGGCCACAATTAATCAAAGAAAAACATATACGACTAATCAAAAGCCAAAACACTAAAGATTAGGCATATAAAACACCAACAAAGTCACTATTGCCACCTTCCCTTTATTTTAAAATAGTAGATGTAACCAACACATATATGTATATAGCAAAGTAAATGCATTTATGAAACAACTCTACTCTGGTTTCGACGACTTTGCAACGTCAATGACAAAACGGTACTTCACAGCGGACTTGGAAAGACGGTCCATCGCCGTGTTTATGTAATCCATCGGGATTATCTCCACATCCGGAAGTATGTTATGCTTTGCCGCAAAATCAATCATCTCTTGCGTCTCTTTCATCCCTCCAATTCCACTCCCGGCTATGCTTTTCCTACCTGTTATTTCACACGGGATGTTAACGTTGTGTTTGGATTGGGGGATTTGAAATAGATTAATTTTTAATCCATTCAAATTAGAGTAGATTTCCAACCAATACACTTATAATTCCACTAAAATATGAATCCAAACGACCACCAATGAATTTAGAATTCATCCTTATATCCGTCAATCCAAATGCAAATATAAAAACAGAAGAGAGGGTGACAACCTAGAATCAGGGAAAATGCGGGAAACTCAAGCGGCTTCCCTGGAATACCAACCAAGACAAGCTTGGAATGAGGCTTTAATAAACTTATTAACGGCGCAATCGCATGTTCTGCAGAAACAGTATCGATAATTCCATCGAGTTTTCCAGCTGTAGCCTGACAAAAACAGAGAATAAATCAAGAAATTAATTGCATGCATTGGATGTGGTTTCAAACTCTACAAACAGTTTCCAAAAAATCACTTTTTTTTCTTTCTCAAAAGCCATCCCTCATAGCTTTTGAAAAAAAATGATTTTGCAAACACCACCTCAGGCTCCAAACCCGAAGAACAAACCCGGCCCGACTCTCATGCAATGAACTACCTGCATTTGATTTGGGTCGGAGCTAATCACGAAATCATCCGCTCCTAGATGTTCAATCGCTTCCTTCTTCTTACTAACGGAAGTACTAATGACCGTCACCTTACAACCAAAAGCTTTGGCGAACTTCACGGCTACATGGCCCAGCCCGCCAAGACCGACAACACCAACATTCATACCGGGCTTATCAAGCCCGAAGTACCTCAATGGGCTGTAAGTTGTGATGCCAGCACAGAGGAGAGGAGCTCCAGCATCAAGGGGAAAGTTTTCGGGCCAACGAATAATGAAATGCTCGTCTGCAACCATGATGTCTGAGTAACCGCCATAAGTAACTGTTCCATCAATGTAAGGGCTGCCATAGGTGCCTATTTGTTTGGGGCAGTAGTTTTCAAGATCATTGCTGCATTGGTCACACTGCCTACACGATCCTACGATGACTCCAACGCCAACTTTGTCCCCAACCTTGACTTTCTGCACCTTGCTACCAACCTCAGTCACAACTCCAACAATTTCATGCCTACATTCATCACAAGAAAAACTATTTGAGTATATGCATTGTGACCTCTTCTTCAGGAAACAAGAAATTTACATCATGTGTTACTATGAATAAAGTGCTTCACTCCACTTAATTACAGCTTGTTCTCATATTTATAAAAACAGAACATCAACAACAAAAAATTGGTCAATAACCTCATTTAATAACAAAAATTTAAATAATCCATGGAAATCCATAAAAGTGCAGAAAATTAGGATATAAAAAAGGAGTTCTGATGCAGCTTCAAATTGTCAATGACAAACTAAAAAGCTCTATACAGGAATCAGTTTCATCATCACAACAGTTTGTTGTTCAAATAGATAAACAATTCAAATCACAAATGTATATAGGAACCTAAACAATATAATAAATCTTGAAAAGATCACAACTCTGTAGTAATAAGTATGTGCAATCATAATTTTGCTTTACTATTTGAAACACTAGAGAATGAACGAACAATTTGATTAAAACTATCACTTCTTAGCATAACATTAAGGATAAACAAGAATAAATTAAATTTCATGGAGAATCTGGAAATCATACCCAGGTACAATAGGATACCGGGTGACGCCCCACTCATTCTTAGCCATGTGAAGATCTGAATGACAAACACCACAGTACGAAACCTTGAACTGCACATCACTCTCACCGGTAGCCCTGCATTTCCACCACCATCACTAAAATTCAAATCACAACAATAATCAACGTCGTACGATAAACCCTAAACCCCCAAAATAATTAAGAATTTCTTTATTCTATCAAATAGCATCAATGTACCTCCTGGAGAAGTTGAATGGAGAAAATTTGCCAGAAGTGTCTGCAGCAGCCCATCCAAATGCCTCCAGTGGGTGCTCTGTTTCTGGAGCTTTCGCCATTTTTTCGCTCTGATTTTCTGATGCCCTCAAAATGTAATGTGTGCGCGTTTATATAGAGTGTTTCTAATTTCGTGGGAAATAAATTTGGGTGTTTTATAGACATGCTAAAAAAAAACCGGAACCGCCGGTTCGAACCGGAACCGCCGGTTTCACGGTTCCACGGTTCCGGTTTCAGAACCGAACCGAAACCATAAGATACACGGTTCGGTTCCGATTCCATCATTTCTGGAACCGCGAACCGCCGGTTTTTTTTTTTTTGTATTTTGTATTTTAGATCCAAAAAATAAAAAAAAAGAAAAGAACCGAGCGGTTCGGAATCAACCGAAACCGCTTTTGACCATGCGGTTCGGTTCCGGTTCCACCTCCGAAAATTTTGGAACCGGCGGTTCCGAAACCGTGAGCATCCCTAGTGTTTTAGGTATAAATAAATTGGATGTAATTGAAATTTTCCAAAAAAACTTTCAATCGTCGCATTAAATGTCCCACCCACCATGCACAATTGCAATTTCCTCGGGCTATGATCAAGATAGGGCGAGCTGCCACCTTTGATAATTAATTCATCAAATTAAACCACCATGTACTGTAATATGACATTATCCCAATTTTTTTTGAAATGTTAATGAATTTAAAATGAGCTTTTTAGATAATTACAGATGAGTGGCCGATACAAATTGAGCTCCAATATTTTGATTTTATTACTCTCTTTTTTTGTATCGAGCTTCAAACTTTATTTAAATAAAATCACTGCATGATGGATGGAACGGATTTTTATGGAAACATTCAATAATTTATTTGGGACAATTCATGCAAATTAAATAATTGAGTGAGTTTCTTGTGCTCCTAAGTGCACTTATACAATTGAATGATTCATTTAAAAAAATATTTAACTCATTAAATATATTAAATATGTGTTGTGGATATATGAGTAGGGTTCCAGTTGCACATGAAACTTTGTCTAAATTAATTTTATTTATTACTAGACGGCTACTTTGCTATCCTAACGTCATTAATTATGCGGATGGCATTGGCAACTCAGTCCAATTTAAGATGAGAAAATCAATTATTTTAATTAAGAAAATAATAAAATTAGAGTAATTACGATAACCAAAAAAGAAAAAGCTCTGAAAAGTTGAACAAAATAATAGTAAAATTCATTTCTACTAAAATTTAAAATTTCCTTGACCAAGTTAACGAAGAACTACTTCTTCCTCTCGATAAACTAGTCAATATTTTAAAAAATAAAACGAGTCTTAGAGCAACATAGCAATTTCACTTGTTCTTTCTAATGTACAAAAAATAAATAAAAATTAAACCATGCTATTGTATATGACAAGTCCGACCAAAAACGTCATTTGCCATCGGCCAAAACAAAATAACGAGTATCGATTTGAAACAATACTAATTACTAAATATTGGACTTTTTTTTACTATAATTCTGAAAATTGTGATAAATCCATGCTTGACCTAAGAATTATGTATTTATTTATAATTGACCCTGAAAACAAAAGAGGAAAGGAGGAAAATCTTTTGTAAGGAGAAATTTTAAAAAAAGAATAAAATATGTTACTTCTAATTTTTATGAGGCACATTTGCGTGAAATTGACGCTTTAACATTTTAGGAGAGACGGGTGTGATTCGTGTTAATTTGTACTATGTCTCATAGTATATTTTTTTTTCTATTTTTATTAAAAAAATATTAATTTCTTCACCTATTCACCATCATTAAATCAACGGTACAGTAAAAAACCCCTATAGGAATACTCTATATAGGAATAAACTCTTTATAGTAATAAAAAAAAATTACGGTCCCAACTCGGGACCAGTTATATTTAAGAATAAACTCCATATTGTAATAAGACATATTTTTTTCGATCTCGTCTTAAGGATTTATGCCTCCATATAAGAATAAATATCTTTATATATAAAAATTTATAGTATATAATTACAATTAAGATGTTCTAAAATATTTATCTATGGTTAATTGTGACGACATCTTAATATTATGGCTTGATACTACATCTTTCAACTTGCGTGTACGTAATAACTTGTCCGCATAGACACCTTCTTGGGTGCCATTTGCTTGAAATAGAAAAAGTGTACTAATTTTATGAAAAATATACATGTATTGATCAAACATTTATACACATATGAATAATAATTATTGTTTAGTTCCTAGGTACATGCATATTAGTTGATACATATGTATTTTATATACTTTGAAAGTGTATGTATTTATTTTAGTAAAATTCATATTAATTAGTAATAAAAAACTCGCTCGCTAAAAAACACGAGCGGAACAGTAACTGTGCAAAGTGTTCAGGGATGGAGGTAGTATGTATTACACTGAATGTATTATTTTTTTTCAAAATAAATCATTTTTCTATGTAAAACTCTATTTAAGAATATAGTAATATTTTTTCCTGGTCCCGACAATATGACTGTATGGAGTTTTTACTGTAATGTTTTTTGGGGTGATTCACCCCAGAGTGAACAACTTTTAGATGTGTAAATTTACCTTAGTACCCTTAATGATATATTTCATATCCGGCCCAAATAGGTCATGATTTAGGGTTCATTATTTAATGTTTAGGGTGTAGAAAGTTCATCGAAATTGAAATTATCACGATTTTATTAAAGATGGTTAAATTATTTTACCCTTTTCACCTCAAAGTGATTCCTACCATTTAACATTTTTACCCCAAAGTGATTCCTACCATTTAACCGCACCCTTAAATTAGAGGGGATTTTATTTTGAAGCGGGATTCAATCCGAAACAGTGTTACCAACAACCCTATATCTAGCTAGTAATTATCCTATAGAGATGGGGCCTCTAGCCGTAGATAATCATACATGATTCCAATGAAGGGATCAGATCCTCTTGCTTGTTTGAGATAAATGGTGTTTATTCCATCAAGTAGCTCAACTCCAGATATACTCACACTGTAGAGCCCATGTATCCCATGTCTTGCTATCACATTCTCCCGCCCTATTTGCCCCGTCGTAAAACTTGCCCGCCTCGTATTCGGCTCGTTGATCCTTACCTAAGAACACGTGTTATAATGGACGTCAGAAAAATTATATGAACGATAAATATATAACATAGGAATTTACGCTGACTAACAATGTGTTGGCTAGTGAATATATATAATCCTTAAGGGCATGTTCGTTTTGCGACTACCACGGATGGACTTTGACTATACAATCTCAAATACCTTTATTTTCAATACTCAAAAAAATTATTTTGAAATCTTACACCATCCACCTCTAATACTATTACTGCACCCTACATCCTATACCTTACACTCCCATCCTATTTTGAAATAAATAATTTGCTATATATGTATATATATCCTCACAAATAATAATCCCCTCACTTTTACACAACTTCATTCAATCATTACAACAATAATATAATAATACAAATCAATCAACTTTTTCTCCATCCTAGACAATCATATCCTATAAAATCTCCAACAAACACATACTCAACTTTTTGAATAGAATTTTAAAATCCAAGGACTTTGAAGTCCAGAATTTTTCACGCTCACGGTAAGCACAAAATGAACATACCCTAACAGTATGGGACTACGTAAAAAGCTCAAAAACTGAAACTGAACTCAAATATAAGTAAAATTCGAAGAAGGGGGTTCATGCATCCCGACAACATATGAGATGAAGGGGGAAAAAATATTTTGGTCCTATAATAATTTTATCACCTTTTGGTTTGATCCAAGTAAGTTATAGATGAAAATCAAAATTTAAAAGTTAATAAGATCAAAAAAAACATAAAAAATATGTAAGTTAAATGATGAAAATCGAAAGTTAACAATTAATAGGACCAAAATAAAAAATTGGCAAAATTATAGGAAAAAAAAATCATTCTCCTGAAATAAGTTGTTTGAATAATACATATATTAATTCTTACTTGTATTTCAAACCATGGTAGCGAGATGCGGGGCAATCTGAGCGTATAGACTCCTACCGATGACATTTTTTATATCAAATCTGATTTTCCATGTTGTAGGTATATAATTATTCTTGTTTGTTTTCCTGAAATTTTGAAAGGATAAATCATACACCAACTACAAAAACAGAGGAAAATTACTAAAAAAAAAAAAATGACGGGAGGAAAATTACTAAAATATGTACCTATTAACATGGGCAAAAAACCAATCTTTACTATAATTGCTGCTACCAACAGTGTAAACCAGATCTTGTCTTGGATATAAATCCGTGTATCTATTCCATAAGCCATATTGTCTGAAGTTGGACCTGCAAATTAGTTAGGAATTTTAAAACAAAAACACACATCGTTATTTTTTGAAGAAAGAAGAAATTGTGTGAGGTATGGTTTTACTTGTCTGGATTGTGGATGGAGAGCTTGGTGATAAGCCCGGGGCGGATCGGGGATAAAAAAACTCGGCGTTGGATCGAGAATCCGATTTCCCACATCTGATTGGACCGTTTCTTGGAGGATCATACACAAGGTTACCTAATTCAATATCTCTTCCTACAACCATATAGGTGTGTGTATAACTACATTTTGTTGTTCGGATGATATTCCACAATTTGAAAAGGAGCGCGACTATTCACACTAACGAAATTACTTTATACGTCCACATGGATATATTGAGCAATTCTCCCTGAATGTGAATAGTCGTGCTCAAAATATTTATAAGTATCGGGTTGGAGGATAAGGCGGTTTTGGTGTTTAAACTCTCCGATGAACCAAAGCGCACAAACTATAAGCATCTACACGAACATTACGGATAGTGAAGTATCCGTATTTATTCGTTCGTGTCCAGAATTGATACCCCTGAAATAGATTGATTCGATAGCAATAAATTAATTTTATAAAAAATAAAGATTAATTGAGAAGAAATAGATATTTTTTTAATGTAACCTTAGCATCATCTTGCCATGATCCTTCATAATTTCCAGGTTGAGTTAATCCAATATAAGCTGATCTTGCTACTATGAGGCCATTTTTTATGTACCTATCACGAACTAGCAACCTACCTCTTTGATTTGCACGAGGGAAATTATACGGCCATTTCTTGGTTTCTATTGACATCTGATTTGTGAAAATATTGAATTGAAATTAAATATATGTGTTGCTAATTTAGGGTAAATTTGTTAAAGTTAAAAATGACCTGTTTTTTTGCATCTTCCCAAAGAGTGGTTGTCCGAATGTCTGCTTCGGAGTTCAGGTACCTTTTTCCAGTACTCTCCGTCGCGTAATTTGACTGCAAAAGATGGACCGGCGTAATGGCTACTAAAGAAAATCTGCATTCGCCAAAACATGAATTTGTTTCAGTATAATTGTTATTTTGCACTATCCAAGAGAACTACATGATCGATTATCTAATTTGAATAGGTCTTACGTGAGGACCGTCTTCTGATGAAACAAAATATAATTTTAAAATGTCGCTTTAACACTTGAAAAAAAAGTGTTAATTTGTGCTAATTTGTGAATCATCCCATCGTGAGATTGTTTTACATATATATTGTTATTTAGGGTGTGTTTTCAATCAATTCTTAAATAGTGAAAAACACTTATCTTTAAGTAGATATACTCAGTTTTTTTTTTTAAATAAGCACTTCTGTCCTTGAAATAAGTGGTTGCAAACGGGACCTTAGTGCCTTAATTTGATTGAGGATCTTACAGCTAAAGAAGTTGCACCAGTGTGAGAGGTAAGATCTGTTTTCAAAGGTCCCCCTGGTCGAAACTCATTGCTCGGCGTTATCACCCATATTCCAACATGCGGACGAGTGCTGATCCACCCATGCACACGGGCATCCTTGTTGTCACACGCGTATTGGTACTTATCATCCGTCTGCTTAGTCATCAATTAGTACGATCGATAATCAAGATTCATTAGGTCGTTTTGAACTGGAGTTGATCAATAATTGTGATGTAGCTGAATCTGTCCAATTTTAATACTGTATGTTTTTTACTTTGTTCAATTATGGTCCTTTTTGGACCAAAATTGATAAGGACTAAACCTTTGTTCCCATATGTTTTACTTTTTCAATTCAGTTCATTTTTGTGTCCCATTTTAGTCCAAAAGGACCAAAATAGACACAAAAAAAAACATAACAAAATGCAAGACTAAAATTGGAACGAAACGGATGATTATTACCTCGCCTTTGAGAGCGGGATTGGTGGGATTTGTTAAGTGAACTGATTCTTTGTAGTCAAGAATGCGGCCATTTTCCCTGTCACTGTCTGTTGGCATGATTCTTTGCACATCGTCCGATATAGCCATGTAGTGGAACCTGATTGGTTAATTTGTGTCTTAATCAACGGCCGAGATTGAAATTAGTTATGGAAATTAATATTGTTTCAAGTTTGGATGTGTAATTACTTGTTCTGATCAAGCTTGAGAGTGATTCTTGCTTCCTCAATGTTAAGATGTGGCCATCCTTTTAAGTGTTGGAATATTGCGTATGAGTAAAAACCTGAAACTCCTCGCAACATTATGTATCTGTAAAGCAGTTTATTCATTAGTGAGAATTCACCACAAAATGAAAATTTTGGCCACCTTAATTACAGAAAAAAATCTTAAATTATACAGGGTACGTTGTTCATATTGCTGCTTCTATTTTGTTTTGTGTAATATATGGGCGAATCATGGTCATGTGATGAGAGAATATAACTACAATTAAAAGCAAATTTGTAATTCCAATAACAATAGCTAAAACATTACCTTTTGTCAATATTGAGGGGGAATGAGGTTTTTCCCGAGGGAGAAGTTCCATGTCTTGGTGAATGAAACTTCAATCTGATTTGGAGTTCTTGTTATTACCATAAAGCCTGTACCATCAAGCCTGATTTTTTATTTTTTTTTGAAAAAAAAGAACAAATTAAAAAATTATTTGAACAATTTTTTATTCAATATAGGTTCAACGTAATAAATTTAAAAAAAAAATGATGTTCTTTGATTGAATGAGATTTACTTGTCTAGAAAACTTCTGCCGTTCCCTGGCCTAACCCCACATAACATCCCAATACCTTAATTCAAAAGATTCAAAATTATTAGAATGGATATTTTGAGATATTGCACATATATTTTGAATATATTATAAGATGAATAAGAAAAATCACCCTCTTTGTGACTCTTTTAAATTATAGTTGAGGACATTATTGATGAAACATTTTTTCTTATCAAAATTAATGGCGAAGTAAAATGATCAGTTTCAAATAAAATTGGAACGATACAGAGAAGATTACGTGCAATGGCCTCACGAATAAATTGAGTTTTTAATGAAATTGACTTGTAAAAAATGTAATTTGTTTAAATTAGAGGGCTTACATTGCCATTGAAATTGCTCAGCTTCAATGGAGGAGATGGCCTTGACCTTCATAGATGAACACAAAAAAAGGAAGTATACACACAGCGTGATATACATTTTCATTTTGTTTGGATTTCTTTTATTTGCTTGAGTTGCTGATTTATTTTTGTAAAAAGAATTATTAATGGGAGAGAAAATGTTTATATTTCAACTGATTGATACAGTAATGACGTTTTTGCTCTAATTAATGGAATTGAGTCCATCTAAATACGTTTCATATTTGCTAAGGATTTGATCTTAAGATTTCATCAATTATACATAAACTTTCTTTGTTAAATTTCTAGATTTATATGTATAAAGTAATTAAGAATGAGTCTTTTTGTGCGATTGTCTTGGGCAATACAAGTGTACTTTTTAAAAAATAAAATTTATTTGCAGATCGAAAGCGTTTCAACTTTTTGGTGTAAATAAGTTGAAACTTTTAGTGTGAATAAGTTGAATGTTTGGTAATACAAATTGCACGCTTAAAAAAAATACACACTTAAATTGCATGGTTCGCTCAAGTACATACAAGACTATGCCTTAAAATAATTAAAGAGGCATTTGAGTGAGGATTGAGTAAATTAAGGTCGAAAGTCACTATTTTTAAAGAGGTAACTAGTAATTACAACCTTTAATAAAACGAAAAATGATAAAGACCCTATAAATAGTAGTATGTTGTTTTGGTAAAAATCAAGGAGGACTATTTGCAAGGGATGTGCTTTCTTTGTGTCTCTACAAAAGGATTTGATAGTTTGAATTACACTTTATGATTTTGATCTCCCCAATAAAAAATATATATTGTGTATTGATTGTCATAAAATCAGATCTATATATAATACGATTTTTTTAATTCCTCAAATTATTATAAAGTTGCTGATGATTTTTAATTTATAAAATTCAATGTTAAAAGAATTGGAACTCTAGAAATCTAGGTTCTATTTTCATAAATTAACCAAACTATGTACATAATTACATACCAGAAGTATGTTTTACCAAAATCTATAGCATGATATAGCATATATTCATATTTTTCATTTTTTTTTTTAAAATAACTTAATTAATCCAAGGATTATGTCAACAGACATTCGCCTAAATTAATAACGTCTTAAGTAAATATATGTTCGAGTCAAATGACATGTAATCCATTAACTAATATAATTATAAACACCTCATGAATATTTTGATTAAAATAATTAGCACATGTCAGAATTTATTAAAAAAAAAGGCAAAAAATATTAATTTATATTAATAAAAATTATTATTACATAGTTTTAAAAAATATTAGGTTATAGGTTGAAAAATGCTACTCCCTTACATTCATTTGGACATTTACTGTTTACACGTTATTTAATGTAAAAATTATTTATATAAGAGGGGATATTGATCTTTAGTTGGGAATATTTTGTAGACTATTCTACTTTATTACTAAAGTAAATGAATTTTAATGTATATAAAGTAATGACTCGAAATATAATTATTAAAATATTCAGAGCATATAGTATGTAGATGGAAATAAATATACGACAGACCAATATAAAAAATGTTCAATTGAGCATAAAATGGGGGAGTAATAATTTTCAATATAAATTAGTACTCTTTTTTTATAGGAACTAATAATTTTCTTAGTATAGTTAATTTTTTTATTTTTTTTAAAGAACGGTCAAAGCTGAGTCATTTAATGATAACTTATATATATTTATGTCGTATATTTTTTTAGGTCAATTTATGTCTTATTTCTCTAAAACTGCTTTTGTTTATTGATTCATAGTTTGTTAGCAGTTATCTTAAAGGCCATTTGAATTTGAGAAGCAGTCAAGTAGCAACCCATCGTACCAATTTATCTTCTTTCTTTGTTTCTGGTACCCCCAAAAAAAATGATAACTTATATATATTTATGTCTTAATATTCGATGATGGAGCTAAATTATTGGATGATGGACCTAAATTATACGAAGGTGGACCTTGAAGACGAATATAATCATACATGACTCCTTTCCAAGGGCTCGTGAGTCAAGAAGATCGTATTCGTACCAGAAATTAGTACAGAACAGAACCCGGTACACCAATACTGTACAACCAGTACAATCCATGAATACCATGTCTAGCAATAGCATTGTCCTTTCCTATGAGCCCAGTTGTAAAATGGGGTCTTCCAGTTACTTCTTCGTTGATCCGGACCTAAAAATCATTACTTCATCATACATCTAAACTAATGAAACATAAACATCCGTCATTTATCAATTCAGCATCATTAGCCGATGCTAATGCGAGTTGTAGGGTGTAGTTTGCTGACTCATCTACGTCTGTGAGGTCGAATAAGATCGTCCATGTTGTCGGGACGTATGTATTATTAATTGCCTACATTCCTACGTTGCAAATTTATCATGTTACAATCAGATAATTTCTGGAAAAATATTTTTTTTGTGTTGTAAGTTAACTCTTATTTCGGTTTTAGTCGGGTCTATTTTACAAATTGAAAATAGTCCGGTAACTTTCAATTGTTCAAAATATTAGTCCGGTAACTGGCTATATGAGGTGAAACATCCAGTTGATACGCAGAAAGGTTTGGTTTGTCCACCTGACAAAATCTGATAGGTCAACTAGATGTTTCACCTTCTCTACCGATAGATTAGCGACTACAATGTGGAAAATTGAAAGTTATAAGATAACTTTTAATTTTTGAAAGTCGACAGGACTGAAACCGAATTAAAGCAAACTTAAACATTATGTTTATATTATAAGTACCTATTCACATGAGCAAAGTACCAATCTGTTTGATACACACTTGTTTCAACCGTATAAACTAAATCTTGATCAGGGTACAAGTCTGTATACCGATCCTATAAGCCATACTGCCTAAACCTACTGATAAATTTCAGACATAGATCAATACCATACATCATGTAATAAAGTGTATAATGATCAATGAAATGATCTTACTTGTCCGGACGACTAACGTATAGCTGGTTCAAAAGTGTCGGGTTTGGATCGGGGATGAAGAATTCAGCAGCCGTGCGATCAGGAATCCCGATTTCCCATAGAGTAGGTCCACTCCTTGGTGGCTCATATACCAGATTCCTGAGCCTAATTTTGCTTCCTTTCATAAAAATAAACACCATTTCAATTGTCTTAATAAGTTTAAGGCAAAACCAACTCATCTAAAAGGTATAACAGAGTTGTTCTCCAAACCTGACTCAACGTTGATTTCACCGTCGCATTTGTAGTCCCCGATAAATCCAGGGACCCACGCTTAAAGACGGTAATTTCCAGCTCGAATACCATCAATCAGAAAGTACCCCTTGGCATCAGTTTGAGTCCAAAATTGATAGCCCTACAACAAAGTGAAACATCTCGGATATTGAAAACTACTTCTACCCACCAGTTTAAGTTATGGCATTAGTTCTTTTACTAAAAGGTATTAGTTGTGCGCCAAATACGTTGTTATGCAATCCAAGAATCGTAGAATTTACCTTGTTTTCTCGTTGCCATGATCCAGGTTCTCCAGGCGGGGCAAGACCGACATATGCAGAGTTGGAAATCATAAGCCTTTCACTATTAATGTAACTGAAATTATGTGTACAAAATGTAAGGGGAATTTTCTTGGTTAATAAAACTTGGGATGTCAAAACTTAAAAATGTACTGTCTTGGACAAATGTCGCCACTCAACGTCCGTGTTCCTCAGCATAAGGGAAGTCATCCGACAATGGGAAGTCATAAGGCCATTTTTCCGTTTCTATGAGCATCTTACATCGTACATACATTCAGAACACATGGAAACAAATTAAGGGCGTGTTTGCAAACACAAGCAACGGTTACCAAATCACTTATTTTTCACATGATCATGAAAGCGAGCGTGCACTGTTCGTTGGCATCGAACCATAGTGTAAGAGGATCTTCATCAAGCGAGGCCAGAGTTTAAGTAGATAAACACGGGCCCAAACACCTTCTTCCATGGCTCACCATCATCAAACTCTACCATTAATGGAATTCCGGATAATGTGTCTTTGAAGAACATCTGTATACATACACATTACCATCCATTAGTACTAGTACACCTCATAAACATATGTATGCGTCTGTGGTGAGTATATACTGCGTCTGAGATAGGCGATTGACCCGGCATGAGAAGTAAGATCTTGCTTAGCAGGTCCTCTTTGTCTTGAACTCGTTGCTTGGGTGATGACCCAAAATCGGTCGGAGGGTCCGAGCATATCCACCCATGAACCCGATTATCCTTGTTGTCGCTCGAGTATTGGTACTTATCATCGAATTGTTCATCGTTATAATCAAGTTCAAAACATAGGAGGAATACTTTTCACATAAAGTAAGCACACATATGATCGGGCAAAAACTTCAACATACTAGTTGCAAGAATCGGGTGTAATCTTAGCGGTTGACTAATTTACAAAAAAATAAATAGTATTAGTTCATTTGAAGAAAAGTATTAGTTAATTTGAAGAAAAGTATTAGTTAAAATTTGCACCAGTTATGCTCTAAATCTGTTATTTGATCACCTCTCCTCTTAGAAAGCGGTTAGCGGGATTGGTGAGAAGAACGACCTCCGGATAGGCCAGTTTTTGGTCATTATTTACGGTCTTGAGTAGTCGGCATGATCCGATTTGTCTATCATCGATATTGCCATGAACTGAAACCTACAAAATCACTCACATCGATGCAACTTTACAATATTGTTCATTATCAAGATTAATAGTACTAATTGAGTTGTGTCCTTACGGTCGTCTTTGAAGCTTGAATGCTATCAGGCCTTGAGACATCTGGAAACCGGGCCCGGCCTTCCAAAGCGCTCAGTCGCGTATGAGTAGAATCGAACAATCATGAGCATCACAAACCTTTATGATATTATTGGTAAGTTTATAAATGTTCTTGATTATGATAAGATTTAGGTGATGATCAATAATCGACTTACAATGGACCTTTTGTCAATATTGAGGGAAGCCACCGGTCCAGAAGAATTCCATGTTGATCTTTCGTCTTCTTGCACAATGTAAACATTAGTTCCCTCAAACTGGATCGACCACCACCACCGAATACGATGATCAAATTTTCATTCACTAAAAAAATCAAGAAACAAATAATGTAATAGTTGGTCTTATATAAACAGTTGCACTATCAATTTATAATATGACTAATACATTTGAGGGAAACAACTAATATCTTGTTTAAAAATATTGAAGAACCATAATGTAAATGGAACTTACATTATTGTCTTTAGGATGATCCAAATTGCTCCAAACAAGATCCCAATTACCTATATGATTTGTTTCAAAATTGTAATGAAGTCATCCAAATAAAGTTTATATGAAAATTGAACCTTTAACATTTTGGAAGTTTAAAATTAGACAAAGTCTAGTATGAAAATTTTCATACATGAAAAACTTTAATTTACAATTAAATTCTATAATTGGTGAAGGTAGGACAAATTGAGTGGTTCATGGTTCACTCGTTTCGAATAGGTTATAATTTAGGGTTAATTATTTAGTGTTTAGGGTGTAGATGGTTGATTTAGGACAATTTTATAGATTTTCATACATGAAAAATTTTTCACACTAAACATACTCTTAAAGTTATTATGCATGAGGTAGAAAGAGGTGTACCCTCTAAACATACTCTTAAAGTTATTATGCATGAGGTAGAAAGAGGTGTACCCTCTAAACATACTCTTAAAGTTATTATGCATGAGGTAGAAAGAGGTGTACCCTCTGTTGTTATAGGGGTACTCATGTTCCAATAAATTATCAATTCCATTGTACTCCATTCCAGTGATATAACCTGCCGGGGTGGACAGCGTGACATTCACGATGCCATTGTCCAGTACCACCTGCATCAGAGATTGTACCCTGAGCAAAAAATGATCAAAATCAAGATTTTCAACTTTAGGAAAAAAAAAGCACGTGACATTACATGATCTTCGAATATATGCAACTGAACTGGTGGGTAGTACGTTTCATCATCAATCTCCTTCTTGTGAACTCCTCTGCAATTGAAATACCAATTTTAAAAAATATATATAGAAAATATTATAAATATTTTTCCAATGAAATAAGTAAATTATTCAATCTAGTGCAACCGCTTGTACAGTTAGATAGTCCAAAGGGATCACAACATAGGATTGAAAGCTATCCAAGAAAAATGGGGCCCAGTGGGTGAAATTTCTAAATGCGGAATCTCACGGGTTGCACTAATTACATGATTAATTTTTTATTTTATTTTTTGTCTTTTACTATTTTTCCCACATCAATTGAAACACAAAAAGTATGTGGTTCTAGTAGAGTCACTCTCCAAGTCCAATATGTTTCTTCATTTCTAAAAAAGCGTCAATTTTTTTTTCAATGAAGTAAATCATTTAATAGATGTTAAATTTTGATGAGGTCTTATTTTTTTTAAACCAAAACCAACAGGAAGGTTTGGTGTATAATGAAAAGGATAAAAAAAATTGTGAACTTGAATTTACTATAAACTCTGGTTTTTTAATACTATTTTTATTTACAAACTATACAAATAATAGAATTTATGTATAAAATCTGAATTACGAGTTTTTATAATTGGGAAGATGCTAAAGGGGAGAAAATAAATTTAATATATGGAATAATGTTTTTGCAACTTTTGTTTGGGAATGTGAGTGTGAGGTGATCACGGGGATGCAAGTGTGGGGTATCAACCGCAGTTTCCGTGCCACGTAATCATACTCTTATTACTGTTATTATGAAATATTCCTCACATTTATACAGACATTCGTGTGCATTTGTAATCATATATCTATTCAGAAGGGGGGACAAACAAAATAACACTTCTGAGGCCAAAATTCTTTAAAACATAGAAGACCCTGGAACTAACAACTAACAAAGATTTTATAATTAACAAAAATATATCACAGATTTCTTGAATTTAGTTTGTTTCTGTTGAATTTATTTAATTTTGGTTCTTAATAAGTCATTTTATTGTCTCTTGTGTCAAGCCTCTTGGATTTTCACAAACGATAAAAGAGAAAATATAGTAAAACCATTTTAAAACAAAACTTTTAAAATAATAAACGCATTTAATACCGATGCAAAATGCTATGTAGACAAGAATAAGGCAAAACGCTTATACACAGAAAAGAAACAGCAATAGAAAACTTAACAGCTTTCTTGATGATGCACATTGCCAAAGCAGCAGCAATTGAAGAAAAATGGCCAGCCACCCAAATTTGGAACCACATTTTCTTTTACATCTCATTTTTTCTTCAAAAAATTGGACCTGTACGTTTAACATTAACATTACCATCAATTCACTTATATATGATGTTAAATAAATAGTGTTTATTGTAAGAAGAGGTTACCTGGGAAAAGAGATGGCAATGTCTGTCCAGTTGCTGTAATGAAGATTAAGGGTTTATTTTGTGGTGATACGTTAATGTTGTTTAAGTAGTACTTTTCAAAAAAAAAAATGTTGTTAGTGACTGAGATGGTGGAAGCTGGAGAGTTTTTATATACGTTGAAAAATGCGAATGTGTGAACAAACAGTTATTGGGTTTATATAGAGGGATAAAGTATCATTGATTATCAATATCTTATTTAATAAAGTTGTGAATTTAATTAAAATTCCATAACTTTAGCCGTTTCTTTATGGGTGGTTCCTTTTCTTATTTTCTCCCACCCCATGAGACGCTTTTTTGCCTGTTTTTGAAACAGATGATTATTGTTTTTATTATTTTTTATTTTTCTTTTCTGTGTAATATTGGAGTTCTTTTGTTTTTTGGGGGGTCATATTTTATGGTGCACTGAGGAAAAGATTTAGTTTTGTGGAGTGTGGTTGGTCGGCCAATTTAAATTGCCAATATGGATAAAAATCCAAATGCCACCTACTATGTATATTGGATCATTTTGTAAGATAATAGTCCCACTCATTATTTTTATATGTCATGCTAGCCTTTTTAATTAACTATACAATAATTGTCATTTTGACCTTTTCTCTCTTATTATTGCATATCTAGCCCTAATTAATATTTCACTTATTCAATTTAGCCTGTCCATTCAATTTACTCTTATCATTCTCAAAGCATTTTTCCCATTCAATTTATTACATGTTTAACCCTAATTAATATCCTCTCTCATTCAATTTAGCCTATTTCATTCAATTTACTCTTATCATTATTAACTAGGATTAATCTTGACATAAAATATATAGTAAAAACACCATATGAAAATACTCTATGTAGAAATAACTTTTTTTATAATAATTCCCGACTCCACATTGTAATAAGTTATATTTTTCTCCACTCCCGTCTTAAGGATTTATGTCTCCATATAAAAATAATTGGCATTATGTATACAAAAATATATTCAATTATAATAAGTGCAAGATGACCTAAATATTTATCTATGATTTATTGTTTTTAAGAACTTTTTTTTATCTAAAATTCTATTTAGAAATAAAATCCTTATATTACTATATATATTTTTCCTTGTGCCGACAATATAGCTGTATAAAATTTGTACCGTAGTCTTAATTTGTGTGATGAAACCCGAAATGACATTTAAAAACAATAAGAGAAAATATTACTTTTTAATAATTAGTTCCTTTTAAGTATATGCTACCTCATTTTCATAATAAATATTGTTCAAAGATATGGTAACCAAAATTATGTATGCGTTTAAAATTTCACTACTATAGCTTTGATTCTTAAATAGTGCTCCCTTTCAAACTAACCAACCCCCACCCCACTTGTGTATTTGAACATTTGCCTAAAAAGTATGACTCTTATTTAATTGAGTATTTTTTTTAAATGATAATAAATTAATTTTCTCCTTTTTAGAAAATTCCTTCAAGCATTTTAATATTACAATACACAAATTACATTTATCTCATTTTATTTATATCACATGTCATTATTTTACTATTCAACCCTCATCTTAAAGCAATTGCTTTTCCTTTTCAATATTAAAAATAATTAACTCCTACATTAAAACTCGTACAAATAATAAATGTTCAAATAAGAAGGGAATATAGAGTAACTATTAAGGAATCTATTATCACTATTTTAAAATGTTCAATTTTCTAAACAGAACATAACAGTGATAGTGTCTATGTATAATAACAATAATACATAAACATAACAATGGTGTTTAAACCAACAAATATAAACAATTTTATTTAAAAATCAAGAACATATACACCACAAACAAATCAAGGAGGATAATATAATATAATCTAGCACAAATATTCAACATGCATCCACTTATCCTTTTCAAAGTATTAAACGACACTATCCAAATTACTTTTAAATGCCGGTATGAAGGCTGCATAAATATAAGTGTTTCTCTAAAATAATATACTATTAAACAAAAAATTATGATAATAGTATATGCTAAATTTAAAATATTAAGAAATTAGAACATACATATTAGTGATGGGCCTGTTTTTTTAGCAAGTAAAGAGTCCAACATGAGAAGTAAGATATTGTTTCAAGGGTCGTCCAGTACAAAATTCATCGCTTGATGTTATCATCCAAAAGCCCATTTTTAATTAAATCAGTGCTTACTCCGTATATCCATGAACATAGGCTTCGTTTGATAGGTTTTATCATCTAATACAAATAATTTTGATACGTTAGGTAGGGGGTAGAATTTGTTTTGAAAATTGAGATGCTTTATATAGGGTGTAGAATTTGTATGGGAAATTAAGATATGCATTATGTAGGGGTATTTGATAAAATGAGCGCGAAAAGTGGACAAAATTTGTGTGAACCGAGTCCATCTTTTAACTGAATTATTTTAATATCGTTATTATATAAAAAAAGTTATCGTTATTATGCGTAAAAAATATTATTATTTAAAAATATTATTATATTTTTAAACACTTATATTATCTTTCCATCCATCCCGATTTTTGATTATCCGTTTAATTATTCTAATAATATCATTTTTCAATATATTGAATAAAATAAACAATAAATACAAAGAAAATTATTATAGTTAGCACCTCATGCCATCATCGTGTCTGG